>CM073194.1:2246059-2592337 GCA_037042915.1 Auricularia sp. M13 | reverse complement strand
TTCATGAATTGCCTCGTCTGCGGCTTGAGCAGCAGATCGCATGGCCTGAATCGCATTGGGTAACAAATCCTTTTTCCCGGTCTGAGAATGGATGAGATCGTCATCTCTCTTCAAGGGTGCCAATGGCTCACCGGAGGAGGGGAGGCGGACGCGGGCTGGGACAGCAAAGGGGATATCGGCATATACGTTGTACGGGTTTAATGAGAAGGTCAGCAAAGCGGAGCGCCCTTGGTGGCACGGAAAGGTGGGGGGTGCTCGATGCTGGGTCACAGCTGCGTGGGACAGGAAAGTGGCGAAGGCAGATGTACTTGGGGATGCCCGGCGGCTCTTGCGGAATAAGAATGAACCGAGAGAGGAGAACCTTAAGGTGGATACCGCCGGGGCAGCGGCAGGATGCTGTTGAAGCTGGAGGGCGGAGGCAGCCGTTGGTAAATTCTCAAACTCCGGAGAATTGTACTCGCGTCCGACGTGACGGAGAGCCTCAGCCGCAGCCAAGTGACCATGGCAATACGGTATGTAAAGCGAGAAATCTGGCCTGCTAACAATGAGCGCACTGCGCCTACCGCACCGGACAGATTGAACCCCCACCGAGATCGATGAAGGCCTGCGCAATGGTCTGAATGGCGTCCCTGACTCCTCGTCTTCAGCGCAGGGAGCCAATGAGGGATAGCTTGCGCGAATGCCGTATGGAAGGCCAGCAGATCGGCAGAGTTGCGCGCCACAAGCCCAGACCTTGGGCAGTACAGATGGTAATGCGGCAAGATAGATGTGATTCAAAGTGGCGAGGTAGCTGACGTAAGCCTGCTCGGAGTGCACTGTTTCGAGAGCGCATGCAGTCTACGTTCAGATTCGAATATGACTTTCGCGGCCTTTGGAAGTGACGGTGGGTCGTTCGCCGGGATCTGGCAGAGTCGACGTATGGTAGCTCGGGAAATAGGCTTAGCGTCGATAAGTAACTGCGGCGCGCGCCCTCACGGACGTATCGAAGCGTGCTCAAGTGCATGGACGTCCTGCGTGGATGGTTCATCAGTGGTAACTTTAGACATTGTCGACAACAGCGAGAAAAGCCTACCGTAATCAGCGTCGACCTGTAAGCATGAGTACATGTTGACTGGCCATCCGGATACAGCACAGTGAGTTTCAGCCGGAACGGCGAGTCAGCAGTTGAACGCATGACCCGAGGCTGGCAGCGCACCTTGTCAGTGCCCATTTCGGGCATCCTGCCGTCGTACTGAAGCGCGGTGCGAGGTACGAAGCAAATGGAAAAGCGCAGAGCCGCCTACATATACGCTGTGCATCTTGAATTATGCATAGTCGTTGCGCCGCTTAGCGAGCGCGCCTCGGTCAACGCCGGCACCAGGGATCGGCGCGAAGATTCGCCAACCCCTGCACGGATTGCCAATCGCTGCTGATGATGATGATGAATCCCAATCGCTGCGCTTCCCCTGATTTCTCTATACTCTTGCGCGTGTCCCGGATGTATTCAACCGCCGTCACTAACAGGGAATGTTCGTCAACCCCTGCAAGGATCGCCAATCGTTGCGCTTCTCATCTGATCTGGACCGCCACCTGCGAGCGCTGCGCCCAGCCCCAAAGCAGTGCCCGCATGCCCCGCTCTCATTCGTCACGTGAACGGCTTCAGCTGCTTAGGAAGTTCCTGTTCATATACGTGGGAGCTCCGAGCCGTATGTCACCTAGTAGCGCTTGGAGGAGTTCCGCACTGACATGAGAATCTGTAAGAATCGCTGTTGAGCAATCTGTCGGCGCGGATCACAGATATATCCCAGTGTTGAGTGAGGATTCCGCGTAGGCCTGGAAGCTGGCATCGAGCTCCGTAGTCTGTCTGCCGACCTTTACTTTGAATTCCAAAAATTGTCCATTACTCGCTAATTACCATCTACATCATGTACACCCTACATCACTTCCATAGCCACAGAGTCACACTTCCTGCCATAAGCAGCACTGCAACCATGATGGTGACGAACTGACAGTTTAAGATATCCTTTGACACCCGCCTGACCATCAGTCCCGGCTGAGATAGGTCAGCCCCGGGGAACAAGAACGGCGAATGCATACCTCAGTCATGTCCGTATAGAGCTCAACTGATAGTTCGCCGTGACTATCTACGACGCGAATCTCACGCGCAATTATTAGTGATAAATCTGTCGTCTATGTTATTCCTGCACCATGAGGAGTGCAGCAAGCTGTAGCTACCGTCCGCTTCGCTGGTAATGGCATATCCCAGCTCCCCCGTGCCATGGTTGTAACCCTCCTGAACAGTAGTTTGTGACGCTTTGCAGATTCATTTTCTACTTCCTGACTCTTGCTCTTAGGCCCTGTAGGCGCAGCTGAGGAGAGTGCTATTTCGGACATGTCGTCGCTATCCACAGAATCTGCGCGCCCTCCCCCTCTGCGTGGCTTGCTTTATAGGGCAATTCCGGGCCGGACCCTGTGCGCAATAATTCCCGAGGATCGACAAACCGTGCTGTGGCGATGCGTTCTGCCAACAGCCAGGCTTGTTGCTGAGATAGGGCCTTATGACGGCGCCCTCAGTGCTGATCAAGGGCCTGGGGGGTATATAAGCGCTGCCTCAGGCGGCCAAAAGATCTAAACTCCCACAATCTCTCGATATGATTGGTCGAGGACAAGACGAGTATCCCGAGCGCGACTCGATAAGCGCCACAGAATCCTTCTTTCGCGCTGACGAGCGCAGACGGCACGATCTACGATGTCGTGAATGAAACTAACGGTCCGGCGTTGTCTGTGGAAATTCGGATAGCCATCTGACAGGCAGCAGGTACCGAATCCACGATCTCGCGTGGGACGCACATACAGGAAAGTCCGCATCTCTTACATTTCGGTGTTACTACCGATGTCACGGAGGTAAGTCTTATAATCGTTTCACGAGCGCCGGTCGCGCTTAAGGTTAATCTCCGAAAGTCAAATGATCATGATCAGGACTCAGCGATAGCAGCGTCGTGCATTACGGTCTTTATTTCGCTCGGGTTTTGGATTCTTGTGGGACTTGGGTTGGCCTGGTTGTTCTTGTGGTGAAGGCTGGCAATATGGAGGAAGACGCGCTTGTCGATAATCGATTGTCACTTCTTCTTTGAAATCACATTCAAACGCGTGTACATCCTACAAGGTTTCGTGTCGACCCCCGCTCCGATGTGGCGTTCGCTTGGTGTCCAGCTTCTTGCAGGAAATGAAAGTCCCATTCTCGTAATCGTGAACTCAAATATACACGTTTGAATAGCCTAGGACGTTTCGTTGCGTTAGTTGCATTCTGTGTGCCACGAATCTCACGCGAACCATTGTTCGAGGCGGACAAGCTGTCTTTTGAGCCCAAGCCGCGTATATATTCCCAGGCAGCAAAATCTGAGTGCCATCGCCGCCAACCTGTGATTCCCGATGACGAACAGTCTCCAGCTAGACATCGGCATTGCCGCCAATAATCAAGTCGCAGTCAGCCCGACTTTACCCCGACCCACCAAGCTCACGAAACCTCACAAATCGTTACTGCACATGGCGTGAGTCTGCTTAGACTGTGCCACCTCAGGAGTCTCTCGATCTCACGGTGCAACGTTTCCAGCCCTGCGCCGTAAGCACGAAGGATACCACGGGCTCCGAGGCCGACAGTTATGCAGCCAGGCATCCCGAGAGCGTCCCGTATGAGGCGGTAAGCCAGACTCCTGTAGTATGTATGATCACGATTGAGCGAGTAACAGCGAGCCTTCCCCATGCCGGCAGAGGCTGTGCAGGCTGCGCAGGCTGCGCCAGCTGCGCGTGGAGCTTTCAGCCAATATGCCATGCCTGTGTTCAATCGCGGGGTGCGGGTGGAGTACCACATCACGAGGACGAGCAGAATTGCCGGGCAAACCGTTCACACGTCTATGGTTGTCGCGAAAGACGTAGGTGGAGGGGGGGGGTGCGCGAGGCGAGAGCGAATGACGGTTGTGGTTTCACATGTAGTATGCATTTGCCTGTCCCGGAGGTAGCGAGTAGAGTACAACGGCGAGGAGAACCTGCGCCGCAATCGAGATGACTTTGGAACACATGGGCCGGGACGCGATTTGGGAGCGGTTTAGACGATCATGACGCGACGCCTGAACTAGAGAAATGAGCCACGATCAGATTGTCGCATCCGGAGGGTGCAAAGGTCGCAAGCAACGTTCCCCTCGCTGCTGTCTCCGAGTTGCATACTGAGGCATAATGAGGCACTATACGCCGAACAGTACCCGGAGACTCGCAATGCACGGCTTCCTCGCTCCCCGGTGGTTCGCAGATGTGAGATCGATATGTGACTGCTCCCGCGAGGGAACAGTGCGTCTACGCAGCGGTACAGTAGGTTATTATCGACTGCTGCTACGTGCTCGGGCGCGCAGTACGTTCTCGGCGTCAGAATTGCACTGTTCAAATGGCCTATGACGAGCACAGACCGGGCGCAGGGCTTGCAGGAGATGTAGAATTCCCCAGGGCCGCGCGCAAAGATTTCGTAGCAAGGAGACCGAGACCTGCGACTTTCCCCAAGACAGTATACAGTATGCCCGTGTGACCTCCGCTCAGTGTCATCACACGGGCCGATGGCTTCATATCTTAGCGATAATCGTGAGCCCAATTGAGCTTGCTCTTGCACGCTGTGCGTGGAGGGCGACTTGGTCGCATTTATCACGAATCCACCCGCGCCATTCCCGGTCCTGTTTGCGCAGCCCTTTCGATAAGATCTCCTGCGCGATGAACAATACTGCGAGCAAAGTGACGTCCTGGTGCGAGCAAGAAGATACCGTCGGAGTTCGGAGCAGGCCGAACCGTGTCTTGTCCTTCGATTTTCTCCTTTCTATTGTAAGCAGCACCCTGGACGCCGCGCGCACTGCGGTATACCGCCATCCAGGCGCATTGACCCCGGATAACATTCAACACCCGCTACCAAGTAGCCCTACGAGTGATGCTAGCGCTCGCCGCTTGCGCCAGCGCTTGCCGCTCGAACTGCTGGGCCGCTGCGTCCCGGTCATGACTAGACAGGCTGGGCTGTCGCCGTCCCTCGTGCTCTATGCTTTCCCGCGCTTTGACCCTTTCCATCCTTACTTTCGAGCTGTGAATCGCCTTACGCCTGACTCATGCAAGTCGCATGCGCTACGATATCTGGCCCGCCTGCAAAATAATTGTCGATGTGTTCTATCCTGCATTTATAAATGCGTCTGCGATATTGGATGGCCTCTTTATCTCGATCTACACTGCAGATAAGCACAGGGTCGAGCATTTCGGAGTCTCGCAAATCCACATCCAGTCGTCGCGGCTCGTCAACCAGCGCCGTCTGTCACATGCAATGCCGTGTTGAGTCAGCCCCGGACGACGATCACACCGGCGCTCGGCAGCCTGCATACCATGCTACGCTTTGGTTGCGCTCCATCCACCGCACGCGTTCGCGGTCACACGCTTCCAGACGAAGTGTGGTGTATCATCTGTATGATCTACACCAGCGCCGGCGGGGGCCTGAATCTGTCCAAGGTTGTATTGTCCCTTTCCCGAGTCGAGCAGCCGCCAAGCTTCGCTCCATGCTGCAACGTCCTTTTCGTTTCCTACCTCCACCGTTTATCCTCGTTGCTGACAGGTTGGACTGTTGCGGCACCATGCTACGCTTTGTTTCCTGGATGAGATTGTTTAGTATTAGAAAAGTCTGGAGCGCCTGGTCACTCTTAGTTGTAACCGCCGCTCTATCCACCCTCTATCTCCGGATGGACCGGGTCTTGTGGGCTTTGCTGAGGGGACGTGAAGGCCGATATGTGTGCGTTTTAGCCGGTGTGACTGGGCCGTTGCCCTCCCGCGCACTTGTACCACGAGTCGGAGAAATCCTAGGTGACAAGTGCGAGCGTGAACCAGCCATCAGACGAGCAGAATTGAGGATCGCGAAGCGCGCACAGGGCGCTTATATGCCACGAGGGAGCGAGCGATGATGCACGATCGCGCGTGGGGCGAGTCGCGCCGAATGCAGGTGCCAGTCCCGCTTCACCCACAAGTCCATTGTAACAGCCTGCCAAACTGCAAAAATGTCGTGTCGTACCGCGTCTTGTGATAATCACGCAGGCAGGCCGCACGCTCCACTCGCCGCACGTCTTGGCGGTCACACGCTTCTAGACGACTTGTGTAAAACCTTTCTGCTCGTCTGTCGCTGCGCAGAGTCTATCATTACCCCGTGAATTCATTGTGTCGGTGTACGAGGTTTCATCGCTTCAAGTGCTGGAGAGGGCCGGTTCTCAACTGGCCAGTTAACTCAGAGATGACCACCACGGTGAGGTACGGTGCATGATCGCGGAATAAGAGGACCGACACGGTAGATCATGGGAATGTGGGTACCATGATTTGCTTCTCGCGCCCTTATTCTTATGCACCGCAATGAAGCACATCAATTCTGTTCCCCAAAGTCTGAGATGCTGAACCCCGCGCCGAGCTAGCCTGTGGCACAGCGTAGAGGCCATAAGCCAACAGCGCGGCCGCCCCGACCCGTATGCAGGTCGCATCGAGCGCTCATCCACCGGTTATATCATCTTCCGCCTCAACCTCACCGTTACTACCTTTCCGCCGCCGTCGGCGCCATGCTCCCAATTCGTCTCTCACTCAAGGTTCGGATTCTATCTTCCCATGGGTGAATTTCTCCAGATTCACCATATCATGCCCGTGCCATTCCTGGAGTTCTCTTCGCACGGGACCGCGGCTGCCATCTGCGCGTTGGTGGCGATGGGCATGTTGGACCGTCGCTTTCGTCCCGGCCGCTGACGATATCTCCTAGTGCCTAGGGTAGCACAAGATTAACGATGCGCAGTGGCTGATTGTGAGCGACAGGCTTCAATCGAGTTGACTTTCCGCGTTATTCGTCGTACGAGATGCTGTGCACGCGGTTGTTATTGGCCATTAACGAACGCGGCGAAGGCTTTGGGTTTGCATCTTCTCTGGTTGCATTGGGCCGTAGTCGCACGCTTCCTCTCTCGCTTCATCATCCAATCGCGCATTGATTCATCGGCTCAGTTTCGTATTTCACTACCCGAATAGATGAACGAAAGTTTTACAACGTTGCCACTCGTCGTAAATCAGAGCCTTCAATCAGGCCTTTAACGCCTTCGCGGTTCTGCCCATCGTGCTGATGGGGATTAGGAAATGTTATTGATCTCAGCCTGGGCACCGTATCCAGACGAGGATTTGGTGCAGCGATGTTGCCCGCCGTCAAACTTGACGAGGACAAATCCCACATGAGCAGTTGGCAGATGTGGAGTGAGAGTTACAGACTGAAGTAGGACTTTCCTCGCTCAGGTCCTGACCGCGTTGTCCTGCACCAATCCAGTCCATACCGGGCCGTGGTGAATAATCAGCGCCTGAAGATGACCGTGCACATTGGTGCATCGTATGTGCATATCGGCTCACTCTCAGATCGATTGCAGGTGACATACAGCTCGGAGCTCCTACGTATATGAACAGGAACTTCCTAAGCAGCTGAAGCCGTTCACGTGACGAATGAGAGCGGGGCATGCGGGCACTGCTTTGGGGCTGGGCGCAGCGCTTCGCAGGTGGCGGTCCAGATTAGATGAGAAGCGCAGCGATTGGCAATCCATGCAGGGGTTGGCGAACATTCGCCGATCCTGTGCCGGCGTGAGACCGAGGCGCCCGCCTGGCCAAGCGCGCGATCTCCCATAATCCAAGATGAGGTCGACTTATAACGATGCTGCTCTGCGCTTCTCCTGCTACTGCATACAGCCCGCCGTACCACACAACGATGGGCAGGATTTCCCGCAAGAGCACTGACAAGGTGTGCTACGGGACTGAGCTCTCTGGCAGCGGGTGCAACTGCTGACCCGCCGTCCAGGCCGTCGCTACTGCGCCCCGGGCGCAGCGTCTCACCAGGGGCAGGGCAAATCTTGCCGTGCAGCCTTCTGCGCCCGATCCTCCGGCAGCATCGTCGTCGCCGTCCGCGCCGGCGAGTACACAGACACAGATTCAGCCCGCAGACTCGACCCCCGATCGCCGACCGCGCGTCGAAGATGTCGTCGACGATGACCACCGACCCCGCCGCACACCGCACACAGCGATCTCCGACCTGTTCGCGCCTGACGCTGCAGCTGGCGTTGGACTCCGGCCGCTGCGCCCATTGCCCCGAGCGTTTCCACCACCGCAACGCACACGTATGCTTGGCTCCGACGTAATGCGAGCAATCCCGTTGTTTTCTCCCTCGCACCTGCCTGAGGCCCCGGAATTGCGTGTTGAGCCCGTTGCAGGTCTGTGCCTTCACTCAAACATAGGACTATGCTTGACACATGATGCAGTGGCGCCGGCCACAGCGACTCGGCTGCCAAGTGCCTCATTCGTGACTCCTCCACGTAACAATTCAAACGCTCATTCCCCTCAGCTCAACTCGCCCGACCTGCCCCTATGGCTGAGCCACCCGCCCAGCAGGGTCTTTGGCGCCGGGGCGCAGAGTAGCGTGCGTCCACCACCTCGAACGTATGCACACGTTCTTCTAACCAACTTTCAACCTAGGTCCTGTTACGGCCGTTTACTTCGCGAGGCGACAGCATCAATCTCACGCCTCCCGATGCGATCGCCGCAGCATCTGTAAGCGCTCGGCGCGCTCCGCTGGGAGGTCTGTCTTCGTTGGCACTGCGTCCAAAACGGGCCCTCCCCTTCGTCCGAAACTTCCCAGAATCGCGAATTTACGTTTGCTGACTTCTGGCGTCTACATGCGGAAACAATGCGAACTTTGGCAGGCAGTCGAGGCGCACACCCGGCCGCGACTCGACCGCGACCGCAGGTGCCTCTCCCCGTATCCGTTCCACCGGTGATATTTCCGCTCCCCTGGCTTGGCGGGCTTCGCAGTCAGCCGCCAGAAGATCCCGAACAGGCTCGTCGCTTGATCGAAGGGCTTGAGGAAGTCCCAGCTGGCCTCGTTAAGCGGTACATGAAGGTAGAGAAGGCTATAGACGGTAATTCCAGCGCCTGCGCTGTATGCCTTGAAGCTTTGGATATAGATCTCGCGAACCTCTCGGCAGCACCCCAGTGGGGGCAATGCCCCGTCATCCCACTCTGCTCCTGATGTTTCTACCTCTGCTGCTGGATCCGAGCCCCCACCCCTACGTTCCCGGATCGTCGTACTACCCTGCCGCCACGCGTTCCACTCGAATTGCTTGCAGCCTTGGTTCTGCCGGCATACGACGTGTCCCAATTGTCGTTTCAACGTCGATCCGGACCGCTTAGCCTCGTCCTCTCGTGCGCAGGGTCATCACGGTAGCTCTCACGGACCCCCACCGAACCTCATGCTGCCTCCAGCCTTTTTCGCTGATTTGCCGGCTTATCCAAACGTTCGTAATACTCCGGGCGGGTCTCGAACACCTGCAGCTGGTGCGCAGCGCTCCCCGCCAATTGCTTCGCAGGCCCAGCCTCAACAGGCCTATGCTGATGTGCGCTTCCCTCCCCCCCACAACGCGTTCCCATGGGGGGTCCAGCCGCCACCACTCCGAGAGGACGCCCATCGAGCCGGCCAACCTCAAGATCAACCGGGCCAACAACCTGTATCCACGCCCATCTCTGGACAACGCATTCTCCAAGCTCATCACAGGCGCGTAGTAGATGGACTCGAGATGATCGTAGACACGTCCGAGATCGACATCGAATTCGGCATTAGCATGACCGTTCCGCTAGCCGGTGGTAGCGGCGGCAATTCCTTATTCTACATTGTTTCGCCTGTTGACCCGGCGCTTCTTTATCATCGTCAGCAGCAGCATCAGCAGCTACGGGAGCTACAGGAGCCCCCACAGGAAACGGGCGATCGCGTCGACAATCGTCTTCCCCGGCTGGACGCAACGCGTTTGCCCTCATTGCAACCTCGCTGGGGCATCCCGCCGCCGCCTGAGCAGCGGAGCCTGAGGCGTGTACGACGCGAGTGGTCGCGCCCCGATCCTCAGGGCCGGACGATCCGGGAGTACGTAGAACACCGCGAGCGCGAGCTCGGACTGCGCTGCGACTTGCTGTGCTGCGTTCTCGCGCCGACAGACGATGTCCCGACGCCTGAGGTGCACGCTCCCGTCAAGCTAGCGCGCTTACAGAATGCGTGCAGACAGGAAGGCATTCCTCGGCACGCTCAATCTTTGCCGCTCAAGGCCCACAACGACGGCGCTCCGGCTACGCGAGGTGAGATGGACCTAGACGGTGCGTCTGTCTTATGGGTTTCTACTTCGGCTCTGATTCGGTCTGGTTACAGAGATACCGCATGGACGCTGCATGCACGAGTATCACCCGCAGTGCATCGTCTCCGCTGCTAGGATTGCCACTGAGAATCCCGAGCATAATGCGTCGTGCCCTGCTGCAGTCGCTTGCCCGAACTGCGGCGTCGAATGCAGCATCGATCCCGGAGTCTGGGCTGCAGGCGAGCGCGCTGCTGCAGGCGAAAGTCGAATGACGTGGTGGACACTGCATAGCTTCTAATGGTTGGTGTTTACGGGTACAATGCTGCTAGTGTATACCGCTTCACGATTCATTCCTTTCATCGCATCTCGGACATATAGTACTCTTTGGATCCTCACGGCATGAGATATTTCGCTGTCGGAACGTTGGATGCAGCGAGGGGTCGTCCGATGAGTATGCTATCAGGCACATCTTCATAATTGTGAGGTAGAGAGCGAGTTGGCGTATCTGCCGGACAACGGCCATAACGGCCTGATGGACTTATGCTTAGGTGACACGTCTAACAAGAGCCTTCGAGCGCCCGGTAAACAAATAGAGTTAGTGCGACGCAGGCAAAGGACCAAGATTGTGCGAAAAGCGAACTTTACCCCCGACCCACCAAGCTCACGCAACCTCACAAATCGTTACACCACATGGCGAGAGTCTGCTTAGACTTTGCCACCTCAGGATCTCACGGTGCAACGTTCCCCTGCGCCGTAAGCACGAAGGATACCACGGGCTCCGAGGCCGACAGTTATGCAGCCAGGCATCCCGAGGGCGTCACGTATGAGGCGGTAAGCCAGACTCCTGTAGTATGTATGATCACGATTGAGCGAGTAACAGCGAGCCTTCCCCATGCCGGCAGAGGCTGCGCAGGCTGCGCCAGCTGCGCGTGGAGCTTTCAGCCAATATGCCATGCCTGTGTTCAATCTCGGGGTGCGGGTGGAGGACCACATCACGAGGACGAGCAGAATTGCCGGGCAAACCGTTCACACGTCTATGGTTGTCGCGAAAGACGTAGGTGGAGGGGGAGGTGCGCGAGGCGAGAGCGAATGACGAAGTTGTGGTTTCACATGTAGTATGCATTTGCCTGTCCCGGAGGTAGCGAGTAGAGTACAACGGCGAGGAGAACCTGCGCCGCAATCGAGATGACTTTGGAACACATGGGCCGGGGACGCGATTTGGGAGCGGTTTAGACGATCATGACGCCGACGCCTGAACTAGAGAAATGAGCCACGATCAGATTGTCGCATCCGGAGGGTGCAAAGGTCGCAGGTTTCCGGTATGATGCGCCCAGCCGTTGAGACCTTAGCGGGCTGTTCTATGTAGGACCACTTGCCTGAATACTACTACTACTACTACAAGCAACGTTCCCCCGTCTCTGTCACAATATGCGGGCTCTGGGCATACCTGAGGGCTATGTTCGTTTTGTCGAGACGATGCTCTGCGGTCGACGCACCTGCCTGCGGTTTGACGATTACCAAACTGCGTTTTTTGCCGTTGACAACGGGATAGGACAGGGTGACCCACTGTCAATGATTCTGTATCTGTTCTACAACCATCGGATGCTCGAAATCGGGACTGGACCGAAATCTCTTGCTCTGGGATTCGTCGACGACACAGGGATTCTGGCGTTTGCGCGTACATTCACCGAGACGCACCAAATATTGCAGGACATCATGGAACGTGACGACGGTGGCTGCGACTGGGCCGTCGCGCACAACTCTCCGTGGGAGTTTGACAAAACGCAGGTCATTGACTTCTGTACCCCTCAGAAACGGCGATACGCTGAGGGCATAGGCTCTGATATGACGATACGTGGCAGGACAATCCGGAACGTCCAGTCAGCAAAGTATCTCGGGGTTTATCTCGATTCCGCTTTATCCTTCAGTGACCACGTCGACAAGGCGGTGGCAAAAGGTGCGAAGTATGTTGCTCAACTCACACGACTTGCACGCACCACCAGGGGCCTTCGCGCGAAGCATGTCCGGCGCCTCTATGTGGCGGTGGCGGCCCCGAAGATGACATACGCTGCGGATGTCTGGTTCACTCCGATTCGTACGGATGATCATGACCAAGGTAAGAAGCACGGCTCCATTGGATTTGCACGTCGGATTGCGAAAGTGCAACGCATCGCCGCGCTTTCTATCACTGGCGCCACGGGGGGTGCAAAAATAAAATTCTTACACCGACTCCCAAAATTCCATTTACACCCTTTTGGACCCCCCTCCCCCTCTCAAAAAGGAAAGACCGGCTTATGTAACACCGGTGTATTACCATATGCTGTAACCTTACTGCCTCCGAGACAGCTCCGGACTCAGACTGAAAGAGTAATTCCTGACCGGTAAGGTCTACCCCCCGGCAGCATATAATGTAAGATAGAGTGCATTTATTTGATGCTATTTCACCACTTGTATCCTACTTGTTGAGTATTTGAACTGCACTTCATTTGGTACCGGGTTGCCCGATTTGGGTTGTCAGGGTCCAAATTAACGAGGTTCCATGGCCAGACACACAAATGGGAAAACCCTCAAACCAACTCAAAACAGTCAGGATTAGCATGATATACATGAAAGGGAGTCGATATGGTGAACTGCAGACATGCGCCCCCCTTGACTGGCGCGCTACGCTCGTCCCCGACGGAGCTACTCGACATCCATGCAAATCTATGGCCAGCGCATCTTCTCCTGGAGAAAGTCTGCTACCGGTCACTGCTTCGCATCTGCACGCTTACGGACGAGCATCCGCTAGCGAACATGGTAAAGCGGTGCGTGTGTCGACCTGTTATTCATCATCCAACCGCGCTCCACAAGCTCCTCAGCGTTTTCGCAATCCGCCCTGAGCGCATAGAGAAGATACGTACTTTTCCGCGATACAAAATGGTCGCAATCACTTGAAACGTTCATAGCAGATGACCGCGCAGCTGGCAAAGCAAGAGATGCTGCTGCCCAGGTATTGTTCGATGTGCATATTATACACTGATGGATCTGCGAGCGATACAGGTGTCGGGGCGGCTGCGGTACTTACCCGCAACGGCGAGATCTCAAGAACCCTACGGTACCATCTCGGCTCGACCGATCACCACACGACCTTCGGCCGGGCCGTAGGCGTTCACCTGGGCCTGCATTTGCTCAAGGCAGAGGTCACAGATAGTGCTCGCATTGGCCTTGACAACACCGGCGTAATAAAGGCGAGCAGATGCTATAAACCTAGACCTGGTCACTACCTCATAGACAGGATACACTCGGCAGTAGAGGAGACATCGAACAAAAGCGGTCGGCCGGGTGAGCGACTAAAACTGTGCCTTGAATGGACGCCTGGTCACGAGGGTCTGCAGGGAAACGAAGCCGCCGATCAAGCAGCCAAAATCGCAGCTGCGGGGCCACAGGGATCGAGCGCACGACGTTTACTGCCGAAATGGCTACGCAAACCTCTCCCGTACAGCGCATCGGCGCTCAGACGCAGTCACATGGAAGACATGAACATACGTTGGCATGCTGAATGGGCAAACTCGCGCCGATATGCTCGCATGCATGCGATTGACCCCGATTTTTCACCCAGACGCATGAGCAAGCTCCTTCACTCGCGCCGCCGATGGCAGACAAGCATTCTCGTCCAACTTCGACTCGGACATGCGCCCCTCAACAAACATCTGCACCGCATCCAAAGAGAGGACTCCCCACTGTGTCCCACATGTGGGAATGAGCCAGAGACGACTTTCCCCAAGACAGTATACAGTATGCCCGTGTGACCTCCGCTCAGTGTCATCACACGGGCCGATGGCTTCATATCTTAGCGATAATCGTGAGCCCAATTGAGCTTGCTCTTGCACGCTGTGCGTGGAGGGCGACTTGGTCGCATTTATCACGAATCCACCCGCGCCATTCCCCGGTCCTGTTTGCGCAGCCCTTTCGATAAGATCTCCTGCGCGATGAACAATACTGCGAGCAAAGTGACGTTCTGGTGCGGGCAAAGTGAAACCGTCGGAGTTCGGAGCAGGCCGAACCGTGTTTTCTCAGGCTTGTCTTTCGATTTTCTCCTTTCCTTCGAAAGCCGCACCCTGGTCGCCGCGCGCACAGGCATTGCGCTATCCAGGCACATTCACTCAAGAAAAACTCGATATCCGCTACCAAGTAGCCCTACGAGTGACGCCAGCGCTCGCCGCTTGCGCCAGCGCTTGTCGCTCGTATTACACGCTGGGCTGTCCCCATTCCTTATGCGCTGTGCTCGTCCGTGAACCGAGCCCGTCCATCTTCCTGTCGAGCTATGAATCGTATGCATCTATCTGCGACCTGGAGGCTTTCTTATTAGTTGCCTCCTTCCTTGTTCTGCTAATGGCGATGTTCATTCCTTCGTCGTGGACTCAGTGCGAAAAGTTCGGCTCTGGCACACCTCTCTGCTTTCTCCGGTCCGTGCCGCCACCAGTGTTGTAATTACGCTGTATCGCCTCCACGCATGACCCAGAAGACCCCCCTTCGACGCAGTAGAGGCTGTGATGCGCGCAGGCTGTGACGCGCGTAAGGACAAGCGTTGGCCAACGTTGCACAGCCCGTACCTCTACTATATATATGGCTCGTGATCACCGGCTTCGTGCCTCTATGACCCCCTACATCTCAACTGTGGTCTCTCATATACTGGGCACTTATGTACACCAAAATATGCGTCTGTTCAGCCTACGGATGTAATCAACGAATGACATACAGCCGATCAGGAAAGGCTGTGCGCGGCCGTCAGGTGACCCGCAGCGAATTCCGTCGACATTGTGACAGAGACCGGGCGGAGACGGTGGGGCAGCCGGAGCAAGCGCTTCTGAATCACGAAGAACGCGACGGAGCATGGTTATCACCAGGAAAAGCGACTTCCGGCGTCAGTGATCATGACTCAGTACCAACGTCCATCGCTGCTCCTCTACTATCGATGTCCTGCTTGATGAGTATTCAAACGGAGCTCATCGCTCGCTCTAACCTATGGAGGTCACATCTTCCTTTCATGCTCTCGAAACGTCGCTCGGGAGTTCTAATGCCATTTCCCCATGAGCACGATTTAAAGTGGCTGGACGATGTTCACAATGCAGTCATGGCCGGGAGAGTCCCACCCGAGCACATCCCAGCAGGAGCCTTCCGCACGCGTCTTCTCAGTTGTATCGGTCGCGAGCTGGACTTCTTGCAGGATCGACGGCGGAAGTGGAACGATAGCCTGAATGCGTTCAATTCAGAAGAACGAGCAGCACCGGACCCGGGCAAACCTCGTGCCGACACTCCGGAATGCGAACGATATCCCGTACTAGCCTGGAAAGTGCCGAGCATCGCAGCCTTGGCGCTCTTCTTGCTCACCCTAGAACTATTTTTCGGCGTGCCACGCCGCGGCTTAGTATTTGTCCTTGCCTTCGTCAAACTTCTGGTCGGCGAAATCACTCGTGCTCAGGGTCCCACTGAGCTTGCAGCCATCAGAGAAGCGTTTGACAATCTTCCTCAAGACGTTTCAACCCTTCTTGAGAAGGCAGACATGGCTCCCAAGTTCACTCCTTACGCCGTATGTCCCAGTTGCGGCTATTTGTCGCCGCCCATCGAAACTCGGCTTGGGAGTCTTGTATACATCTCACATTGCCAAAATCGGGTCCCTGCTGATGGAGTGATGAAGGTGTGTGATACACCCATTACTGAAAAGAAAGAGTACTATGGACCCGGTGCGCATATCCCCTCCCATGTCTGCAGGCCCGCTCATGAATTTCGCAGGTAAAAGAAAATGACAGCACACGTGCCTCGGAAGCCATTTGCTTATGCGCCTCTTTCTGACTGTATTCAACAATATCTCTCCGATTCCAGACTCGAAGCAGCCCTCGTGAATGCCTCAGAGATGATTTCCTCCGCAGTCTCTTCGCCGGCGGACAACGATGAACTAATGCACGATATTTCCCAAGGGAGGGTATTCAAATCGTTCAAGGGACCAGACAATGAGACGAACTTCTTTTCAGTTCAGCTCCCCGAGCTCAGACTCGCATTTAGTCTCTCAATCGATTGGTTCCAACCCCGCGCAGCCACCCGTCGCAGCACGGTCAGTCTCGGTTTGATATCCCTCGCCTGTCTCAATTTCCCACCTGAAATTCGATACTCATCTGAGAACTTGCATATCGTCGGTGTCCTTCCTGGCCCCAAAGAGACTGACGTTCAACCATATTTGAGGCCCCTTGTTGACGAGCTACTCCAACTCTGGAGCGCAGGCATGCGAGTTCGCCAGACGCCACTTATGCCCTCTGGACGCATCATTCGTGCCGCACTTTTACCTGTAGTCTGTGACATGCCCGCCGGGCGCAAAGTCATCGGCTTCAATCCCCCTAGGTCCAATTTTGGTTGTCCGTACTGCCTGTGTCATACACGCCAATTTTCCGATCCAAATGTAGTTGATGGCAACTACGTTCTCAGATCGCGCGAAGAATGGATTAAACAGGCCTATGAATGGCGAGATACCCCATCTGTGTCTCGGCGGAAGGAACTCAAAACGCTGCGGGGCGTAGGCTGGTCCGAGCTATTTCGCCTACCGTATTGGGATCCTACACAGTTTTTCGTAGTTGACGGCATGCACAACATATTCCTTGGTTTGATCCAACACCATGTACGAAAAATTTGGGGAATCCAGGAAGCCTCCAAAAAGTCAAGGAACCGGAAGTCGAAAGCGGAGTTCACGTGCTCAAACCTCGGCAGCAGCTGCAGTTGGGCGCTCCAATGAGGATATCAAGAGTGGTGATATACAATCTCATTCGGATAAACGACTCCGCTGATTTAAAATTGTTCCAGCCGAGATCCTATTGGCGAAGACGGGAGATGCAGAACGGTTCCGCAAGCTGCAGCGTTTCAATCGTGCCGTGCTAACCCAGCTTTGTACGACGCGCAAGTTAATAGTTAAGGCTTCCAGAGAAACAGGGCCCATCAAGCAGGACTTTATCGACGCGCTGATGTACGGAAAACCATTCGACCCGACTCATGCATACTAATCTTTAGCTAGGGTAGCTCATGGGGTGACTACGGGGTTGGAGAGTGCTCGGAATCCATCAGGACCATCCCCAAGCCAGCTGTATGACTCACATCCAAGTGAGCTATCCTTGCCCGCTATGTCGGCAACACGATCTGGGACAGGGACGTCAGGCAATATCGATGGCGCCCAGTCGCACCGTCAGCCCGTGGCGCCTGATCGAGCTGGCACTGCAGCCAATGTAACCTCGCCGATTACGCCGTATTCGATTTCACCTGAACATCTCCGCCTTCTAAGGATCATCATAAATAAGATAGCTACACCGGCCTGGCTTGGACGCATGGCAAAGACCTTTGGAAGTCCGAGCAGCGGGACGCTCAAAGCGGACGAATGGCGAACAGCTGCAACAGTACAGCTCCCGATAGCCATGATCCAACTCTGGGCCGGAACTACAAAGCAAGAAGATCTCGACTGGTTCCTGGACCTTGTTTCAGCGGTTCAAATTGCCACTAAAAGAAGCATGTCTGTCAATCGCGCCAAAGAGTTCAGAAAGCACATTCGAAGCTATCTCAATGGCTTGGTTAAACGCGGATTTCGTCTTTTGCCCAATCACCACGCCGTTATGCACTTCGGGATTTCCTCCCAAGATTTGGCCCGGTGAGGGGTTGGTGGGCGTTTCCCATCGAGCGCCAAATCGGCCTCCTTCAAAAGATAAAAACAAACAATTTGGGTACGTCCTTTGTCTTGAAGTATCTGCGATTAGCTGAGCGCTATTTCGACTAAGCTGGCATGGAATTGACGATGATGCGTCGCCATCATAACGATAAGGGCTTGCGGCATCTCGCTAAAAACTGCCCGCCCGGCGCACCTGCTATTCTCCGCGAAACATTGGCATGCATTCTTCAGTGCATCACCACGACGAGCAAGGGGTCGCTTCGCGTCGAGGAGAGCACGGACAGTGCGATCAGTTTGTCGACCACCAGGCTTAGGATGGATTATGCAAAAGCCAAGCCGCTGCCGCATGAAGAATTTCAGCTATTGAAAGCGCTGCTGAATGCTGAGGGCGAACACAGCGGTTACGGAGCAAAGGCGCAAGAGCTAAAATGGGTTCAACACCGCGGGGTTACATTCTCGACAGCTGCTAAGTCGTGGGACAGCAGCAACATCATCTATCGGCGTGCGGACGGAAAATGTCTGCCTGGACAGATAATCAAACTGCTGATTCACGAGCGCCGGAAAGGGAGCGTGAGGGTCAGTGAGACCTTTGCTATTGTACGCAGATACATTCGAGCAGAGGGGAAGGAACAGGACCCTTATGCAAAGCTAAGTACAGCGTTCGGCGCTGTGGTATGTCATGACGCGTTTTTTGAGCAAAGCGTCATGGTGAGACTGGCAGACATTTTGCATCACTTCGCGGCGTACGGCTACAATGCTGACGGCTCAACAAGAGATGGCAGACGGATAGTTGTTTGGCCACTGAATCGGGTAAGAGGCTCGACGCAATGAATTGGCCACTCTGACGGTTGAGAAGGAATGAAACAAGGAGCGAGGCGTCGGTTACTGCGCACTCGGCGCGCGCTGTGTGCCGGTTTGCTTCCATCTCCCCACTCGCGACGACGTGTGCCGGGCTTGAATAAGTTGTAACACTAATAGGCATTGAAAATGGAACTACTTTCTGTGTTTTCATATATAAAAGATTCGCCACAACTGCACTGTACAGTATTCACAGCCAGTACGAAGGATCCAAAGGCCTTAAGATCGGGCATACAAGTACTGACGTGGAACGCCGACTTCCCATTTATAGTAACTTGATCGGTAACCCAAATTCTGACAAGATGAGGTTCCTAGGGAACCGTAAGTACCTTTGCAGGCGCTGTGTGTGCTTCAAGTCTAAGGATATGGCTGTATACTGTATAGCTGAATCTGGTCGTCGTCGCCGCGTCGACAACGGTGCGGACTATAGTGCACGACTACAGCGGAATACGCAGTGCATGCACCAAGAAGGAAGCGTGTTTGGTACGATCTAGTTTAACTTGTAGGGATGTAAGCCGTACCTGTCCAAACCGTGTAGACGGGACGGACGGGACGGGTTCCAGCCCGTCCCGTCCATGCCATTGGACCACTGCGTATGAGACGGCCGTCTGTAGGACGGGCCGTACCCGTCTCCGCCCGTCTCGAGACGGCCGTCACCCCTCGACGGGACGGCTTACGTCCCTAAGTCTAAGGAAACAAAGTATCTCATTTTATCGACGATCGGGGACCAGGGAAGGAACGAAGGGACAGCGAGCCGGAGAATACGTGCTGTCCCAGCCAGCGCTCTAGAAGAGCACACAGTCGGCGTCCCTCGGGGTCCTCGTCGCGGGCGGGATTCAGGCGCTGCAGACAGTCTTCGTCGATTCAGCGTGACAGCGCTTCCACCAAAGCTCGCTGCCCTCGCACTGTTTATGTGGCCGCAAATAAGGCGTCACAGTAGCGACAGCGTCACGCACTGCCGGTAGGGATGCAAACTGTCCCGTCGACGGCCAAAGTTACCTCTCAGAGCTGATAGATGCATCATCGAGGTCTTGATACTATCTATATAGAATTGAGCCACACACTGATATTCTCACTACCATCTCCGCGGGGATACATCTTTTCTCGCCCTCCAAATCTCGAAAACATTTAATGCGAAGTTGCTGAGCACAAGAGCTAACTGCTCATTCGCAGTGAGTGCCCGCAAGCGTTCGCGCATCGGTAGAGCCTTGAGACTCTCCATCGAGATCAGGGACATGCTGGCGCTGGTCTATGCTTCCGTATGTGCGCTGCTTGTAGAGACGAGCCGGCGCACACAGGATGACATTACAGCCACAGTCGAAGATGAACCGCCTCTCGGTCAATGCCGGTCTTTGCCAATCCCGCGCCACATCTCGCTGACGTTGCTGTGCTTTCGGTCTTGTCGCCACTGCCACATTGTGTACCGCCGTTGGATATCCTTTAAAAGACTCGCGTTCACCAGCAGCGCCTTACCTGCGACCGCAGCACTGTAGCAAGCTCGTTGTTCACCATGACGCCCTCTTTCGTGCCGCCGGAGCTGCTTCACTCCGTCTTCGACCACGTAGACCTTGACGACCTCATTTCTTGCACTCACGTTTGCCACGCCTGGCGTCTACTCTCTCGCGGCCATCCCACGTATTGGAAGTACCTCTCCATCACAGACGATTCGTCGAGTCCCGGATCGGCCGCGCTATTTGTCGACAGGCTCAATGCCTGCGCCCGCCCCGAGTCAACCTTCTCGTTGTTCTTGCGATGCCGTGTCGCCTGCTCCATCATGGCAGATGTTATACTACCGTAACTCTGCCTACACATCCATCGAGCGCAAGAGCTCTCGCTGCTCTTCACGCCGGAGTCAGCTGAACTTATCTTGCCGATGTTTCATTTCCGAGCTCCCCTGCTGAAAACATTGCGCGTACTCGTCAATGGTGCCACACCCGACATGCAACCCATTCCTGCAATGTTCCACGCACATTCATACTCGACGCTTCGTCGAGTCCTTCTCTTCGATGTACCTTTATCGGCCGCCATACAACCGATCACGCATACTCTTGACACAGTACAAGCACTGTACATTCGCGTCCCGGCGTTACTTCCACAGGTGCTCTCTTGGCTACCCCGTAGTCGACAGCTCGACCCCTTTACGCTAGATGGTCGCTTTCTTCCTCACCCAACAGGGATACCTTTCGATCCGATATCAAGTCTAGCCATATACAATCAAGAATGGTTGCTCTTTCCCCAAACAGCAAACATTGCAACACTTCTCATTCACCTTTCCAAACCTCCAGCTCACGGTATTCGGCACGTCTCACCAAAAGTCAACCTGGTGTGTGCATGCATTTCGATGAAGAGCCCGTATTACTGGCACGGCGCCGACTTAACAGGGCAGGCGGCCATTGTGGCACATGATGGGTCCGTTGTCCGGTATTTCGAGAACCTCGACATACCGCATATGACGTCCGCTGCCTTTCTGTGCGCGCTTTTGCCCTCGGATAAACTCGTGGTGCTCGCAGTCTCCCTCGAACTCGTGTTCAGCCGGCTGTGTGAAATGAGGCTCGTATTTCCGCTCCTCGAAACGCTTTGCCTTTCCTTGCATCGACTTCCCGCCGAATGTGACCTCTCCTTATTTGGGTTTGTGGTGTGCCCTAGACTTCAAACCCTGGAGCTGCAGAGAACTGGCGATCTACCCGTGGTTATCTCTGGGCTCTCCCTGCAGCAATTCATCGAAAGAACCATGGATGTCGATACATCGACCTCGCTCCGCGTCGTTCTAAGAGACATATCCCTTATAACTGACACTCACCGCAAGAACGTTCTCGGCTCTGTCATACAACGGCATGCGCGGCCCTGGTTCAGCCGGGCGACGGGCGAAAAGCTGGGGGTGTCAAACGAAATCGAATCAATACTCGCTCTCCCTCAGATGAACTGGATGGAGATGGTGGACGCTGAAGCTTGAAGTCTGCTGACGCGCGGGTTCGGTACAGGAAGGAAGTAGATCGGTAACCTGTACGTGTCCCAGCCCGAGGGTCGAAATAGTGTTGCCGGGTTTCGGCTGATGGTGCAGCGAGCGAGCAATATCGGTGAAGGGTAAGCCTGTCCGTCAGAGAAGTGAGAAGCCGCGACGTCGTCTTTCAGCTGGAAAGTATAAGCTCCGAGAGAACCTCCTTGCTAATAATATACTCCAACACTGAGGAACATGAAGCACATTTTTCAAAGCGCAACGGCTCAGGCCAGTGGCGACGAGATTGTACTTCTGCGCTGGCGGGATAACTTGGCAATGCAGCTGCAAGGTGCACAGATTACTCAGAGTTGCGCAGATATCCAATGTGAAAGCGAAATGTCATGAGAGTGGCTAGAACATGAATATTTGATTCTTGCCGATGCGGTAATCAGAACCCCCACAGGCCCTTGCGGGCAATACCTGCTACATTGCTAGTCTCCTTCGCAGACTTTATGTTTGAAGATTATCGTTGCGCTCTCACATGTGGCAGGCAGTTCCAACTCGGTGACACTCTGTGGTCCGCATCGATAGAACGACGCCATACGTTTCCGGAGCCGCGCGACGTTTAGAAGAACGGAATGCGGCATTCAAAGCTGCCCTGCGGCCTCCGGTGCTGCGAAAGGGCTCGTAAGTGATGAATGCTCAGAATGCGTGAATAAACGTGGACCGAACGCCGCATCGGACCGAAGAACCGACGCGCCGCCGCCGCTGCCCGACCAGTGCCCGACTCATTCGAGGGTTCGCTAATCTCTCCCTTACGCCAGTGTTCCGCCTGGGACTATCATGCCTGGAGTATACTGCGCTGCGCGATCTGCGAGGCGATGGCTCTTTAACTCGCAGACCACCTCGGAACTCATTTCAGCTAATATATCCTGCTCATTCCTGCGTATATACTCCCCTGGCACTTCGTCAACATCTAACTCGATATCTCTTGATCATGAAAACGGCACAGCTACATTTCGGTAAATCTTCAAGGAATACATCTCGGCGCCCAACCTCTCGCTGGAACGGCATTCAGGAACCTGTAATTTGCATTAGAGTGTGTAAAGGGTATTGATTAGGCAACAAACTTTCTAATGGCTCTGCGCACGAGACCCTCGTTGGTCACACTCGTGTACTTCCCGTTATGCTGCAAGGCGAGTACGAGCATATCTCCGTGCCAGGTGAGGCGAGTTGTCCGCCAAATATGGCAGTTACGCGGGGCAGACGGTCGACGCGAATAGAAGATCGCAAACTTGCTATCCTGTCGACGATTTCTGATTTGCACGTGGCTTTCTCGATTGCGGGGATGCCGGCCCATGAATTCTTCCACGGCGGAAAAGGTTGCGCGTGAGTACACGAACGTACTCAACGGAGAGGCGATCCTGCGAGTAGATGATGCCGGTGGCGTACATGGTATATGTGTGCGGCTCTGCGCTTTTCTTCTTCGTACCTCGCACCGCGCTTCAGTACGACGGCAGGATGCCCGAAATGGGCACTGACAAGGTGCGCTGCCAGCCTCCGGGTCATGCGTTCAACTGCTGACTCGCCGTTCCGGCTGAAACTCCCACTGTGCTGTATCCGGATGGCCAGTCAACATGTACTCATGCTTACAGGTCGACGCTGATTACGGTAGGCTTTCTCGCTGTTGTCGACAATGTCTAAAGTTACCACTGATGAACCATCCACGCAGGACGTCCATGCACTTGAGCACGCTTCGGTACGTCCGTGAGGGCGCGCGCTCGCAGTTACTTATCGACGCTAAGCCTATTTCCGAGCTACCATACGTCGACTCTGCCAGATCCCCGGCGAACGACCCACCGTCACTTCCAAGGCCGCGAAAGTCATATTCCGAATCTGAACGTAGACTGCATGCGCTCCTCGAAATAGTGCACTCCGAGCAGGCTTACGTCAGCTACCTCGCCACTTTGAATCACATCTATCTTGCCCGCTTACCATCTGTACTGCCCAAAAGGTCTGGGCTTGTGGCGCGCAACTCTGCCGATCTGCTGGCCTTCCATACGGCATTCGCGCGTAAGCTATCCCTCATTGGCTCCTGCGCTGAAGACGAGGTCGAGGGACGCCATTCAGACCGTTGCGCAGGCCTTCATCGATTCGGTGGGTTCAATCTGTCCGGTGCGGTAGGGCGCAGTGCGCTCATTGTTAGCAGGCGTCAGATTTCTCGCTTTACATACCGTATTGCCATGGTCACTTGGCTGCGGCTGAGGCTCTCCGTCACGTCGGACGACGAGTACAATTCTCCGAGTTTGAGAGAATTTGTGCAACGGCTGCCTCCGCCCTCCAGCTTCAACAGCATCCTGCCGCTGCCCCGGCGGTATCCACCTTAAGGTTCTCCTCTCTCGGTTCATTCTTATTCCGCAAGAGCCGCCGGGCATCCCCAAGTACATCTGCCTTCGCCACTTTCCTGTCCCACGCAAGCTGTGACCCAGCATCGAGCACCCCCCACCCTTTCCGTGCCACCAAGGGCGCTCCGCTTTGCTGACCTTCTCATTAAACCCGTACAACGTATATGCCGATATCCCCTTTTGCTGTCCCAGCTCGCGTCCGCCTCCTCCGGTGAGCCATTGGCACCCTTGAAGAGAGATGACGATCTCATCCATTCTCAGGACCGGGAAAGGATTTGTTACCCAATGCGATTCAGGCCATGCGATCTGCTGCTCAAGCCGCAGACGAGGCAATTCATGAAGCGGAATTCGCCTTTCACTCGCAGCTCATACGTACTCGTATCGGTTTCAGCGTCGCGCGAATCTTCGGGCGCAAAAGGTTTGCCCATCTGCCAGTTTTAAGAGCCTGTCCGCAATTGTTGACTGGCGTCTAGTCGCTTCCCATCGCGTTCGATGAAAGCTCAGGGTGCAGCCTTTCATTGCAGGTCTTCGAGCTCGAATGTGACGCGGGCAGTCCGTCGGAGTCCGCCGAGCCTTGCAGCCTTCCGAACGGAACGGGTTCCTCTTTGTCTGCTGGGTCGACATCGACCTCCACAGACGCGGATCATACTTCTCAGCCGCGCTGGGATAGTCGAAGAGGAAGCCTCTCGAGCATACCTCAATTTCCGTTGCCCGTTTCCCTCGGTGACTGGGACGTGACCACGACTTTACGGCGTATCGAGGGTCCGTCGATTACCAGCACTGGGGTGTTACGACGTGCAAATACATTCCCGCCGCGGAGCGCGGCCCCAGCGTCACGATGCGGCAGTTCTAACCCGCCGCTCAGTACGAGCTCAGGTTGGGACGGGCCTGTCACACCAAGTAGCGATAACGTCCTGGGAACCCTCGAGCTTTACCCGTAGTTGCGGCGGACAAATTGCATTTCCCGTAGCGTCTGTCCATTGCACGTTTCCTTGAATAGCAGTGCCTTCAATAGTTTTCGATCACCCTGTGCTACACGAAACCTCTTCCCTGTCTTTAGCAAAATAGTAATTGTACCTTCCGTATTCCGGCCAAATCAACAGTGACCAGATGTCGGGGAGTCACATTTGATGAGAGTTATCCTCCCGTTCGTTGGATTGGAAGCACCGTGGGCGATTAGCGCTTCCGCGCGTGCACGTTTCGCGTCAGGCGGATCCATGAAGAGAGCGGTACTCTTGAAGAGAGTCGCGAGGCGAGGCTCGCCCTCACGGCAAGCATCGCGCGATAGCAAACAGTCATGTGGCACGGCCGAGGTCGAGCGAGGCGGACTTGGCGCGTGATAAGGACGCTGCGCGCGAGGGCCGTTGGCGTGGAGTCCGTCTCACGGCGCGCTTCTCTGGGAATCCCCATATATCTCCGCTAGCGTTCAGCGATGTGCTGAGCCGACGGTCAGCTGGTGCGCGCCGTCCGCCAGTTGAAGCTGGCATCGCCGCGGTAGCTGATAAGGACGACTTGGGCAGAAGCTCGCGCGAATGTTCTTCAACACCGCATTCATCCAGCTCACAATCATCACACAATCGGGTATCGAGCCTTCCACGGAGATTGGAATATATGTGGACCTGCAAGGAAAAGGTCTGGGAGGCAAGAAGGCATTTTTTGGCGTGCAATGGCACTGATATTCAAGCTTCAAGACAGGTCGTCTAGCGGAAGCACGATGCACGGCTTGGAATTGTATTCTTTATAGCAGCTGGAGCAAGACATCCACACTTGAATGTCTTCCAAAGACCTGTTCTGCGAATTCTGAACTGACACCGACCGCTATCATGCCCGGTAGTCTTTCAGCGCATGCGACGAGCCACAACCTCACACGCAAGGCAGTCTGGACTACTCTGAGGGAAATTATAGCCACGGTCATTCAGCCCGGTGTGTAGCGCCACGGCCGGACGTTCGAGCGGCCAGCGCTGGCTCAAGCAAGCGGCGAGCGCCAGCGTCACTCGTAGGGCTACTTGGTAGCGGGTATCCGGTATTTTCTGGGTTTCAGGTGCATGGATAGCAGTATACCCCAGTGCGCGCGGCGCCCAGGATGGAATGGAAAGGTAGGTAGGTAAAGCTAGGAGAAAATCGGAGGACAAGACACGGTTCGGCTTGCTCCGAACTCCGACGGTATCCTTCTTGCCCGCACCGGAACGTCAGCTTGCTCGCACTGCTGTTCATCGCGCAGGAGATCTTATCAAAAGGCTGAACCATCAGGGCTGGGGAGTGGCGCGGGTGGATGACTCATGCGACCAAGTCGCCCTTCATGCACAGCGTGCAAGCCTGCATTCGTGGGCGTTGCGTGATCGTGAGCTCTTACGTGAGTAAACCGCATCCAATGGGTTCGAAAGACGCGGTAGAGGCGGAGGGTCAATTGCGCGTCCTGTATTCAGGCTCAAACTGGCCCGTAGCGGCTGCTGCTATAATAATATCGACCACATTCTGCAACCGCCAAGGCGCGCGCGCCCGCGGGGATTTTGACCGCCAGGCGCAGCCGATGACCTCTCCGTCTCCTTAGCCATGCGGCCTGCTAGATCAAACTGACTAAATCTTCTATGTGCGCTCACATTGGCACTGTACAAGTCCCATCCCCCGTTTTGGCACCGTATTGTGCGAACACAGTGTAGGCTCCATGTCCTGGCATAACTGGCCCCTAGTCGTGGCCCAAGTCCTCGGTTTTTACGATGTCATGGACGACTGGTTCAGAACTGGTCGAGTGTGTATTCGCATGAAAGTATGTGTCCGAGAAGAGTCGCCATAGATATCTCACTTGGACCTGTATCCTGGACTCGTAGCCTTCGCCTGATCAAGCCAGCTCGCCGAGCGGCTGCGCCGCCAACGTAACGCACGGAATTATGGTTCCATCCGGCAGCCTCGCGCCGATAATCACGTCGCCAGGAAACGCAGCTGCCGGCCATTATGAGGACATGTCAATGGACGAGCAAGCGTCCACTCACAGTTTCTCTGTCATAGTAAGGCGCTTCAGCAGACGTCATTACGATGGAGACGATCGATTCCACGGTCACATTGTCGTCCACGAGGTTCTACTCCGTGGATTAACGCACGTCGTGGCTTTCGATGCGCCTGTTGACGTACTGCGAGTGCTTTAAGGACGACACGGGCGGGATTCCACTTGATCACATGGCAGGAGGGAAAATTTAGCTCCACGGTCTGCACGGCGTTCAGCTCGGTTTAGTTGGCACGCTCAGGAACTCACCATGGCAAGGAAACGAACTCTGGCTTCGCTAACTCCCAAATAATCAAGGAGTTCCTTTCCTTTCAACCTGCCGCCCTGCTTGGCGATTGCGCGCGGTACCTCGTGGACATCTTGGGTACGGACATCCTGGGTACGGACGTCCTGGGTACGGACATTCTGCGTACGGACGTCCTTTTGCCCAGCCCCTCCAGGAAGGCTTCGAGATGTGGGAGTTTGGGAGTATGGGGGAATGTCTCAAGAATACACCCCTACGTCGGAATCGTGAGATTTCGCCGTCGCTGAGGAACGGTCACATACGGTCTCTCCTGCCCCTCCCGTTAGGCCGCGGAAGGCCGCTATGAGACCTAGGCCGAGCTCTAGTTCACTGGCGGTTCCCTTTCTGTAGTCTTGTCAAGATATTATCTTTGAGATGGCTACGCAATGATGCATACGGTTTGTTGGCATCGGGGCTACTTGCCGAAGAGTCCGATTGCACAGGCATCTACACACGAACTCAGACGTTGCAAGAACGAGTGCGAAACTACCCACCTTGGTTGCTTTTGGCATCGTCTTGGCACACAGACGTTACAGAGGAAAGGCAAGGGCGAGAGAGACCCCGGAGTCGGAGAACGAACCCTGGGAGGGGAACAAAGCAACGATTGCCGTATCGCAGATCCGTCTTGTCTCCGATTGCAGCCGACGCACATAGGGAAATCGAGTGCTTCAACTTCAAGTCTCCGCAGGCATTCCAGCTGCACGGAGTTAACCAGGTTATGCGTCGCCCCGTAAAGCACAAGAACACGCGATCGGTGCGTGAACAGGATGAAATTGAGTATTTTGGTAGCATATTGCACGAGATTTACCGCAGCTAACCGTGGCAGGATGCTGAAGCTGGGATCGTAATGGGCGCCAATGATGCTGAAGCTGGGATCGTAACCGGCGCCAATGACGCGTACATGAGTACGATCAAGGCGTTCGGAAGCGTTCGGATGATCTTCATGCGGCATGACGATCAGTGGCTCCTAGAGATTCGAGATTCGAGGAGGAATGAAAAAACCGAGCGTCACTAGATGTTAAACAAAAGCGGCAGGGTTCTGGGAGGGACATAGACCTTGGTTGACTGGAAGTGTCCTCGGATGGGAGGGCTCGATTTTATCAGCTGTGCCGGGGTCGCCAGCGGTTCTGCGCGCTCATTCTCGCTCACGAAGCTCGAATAAAACGGACGAGTTTCCCCGTCGAGTTATTTGGCATACGGGACAATTTGGTCATGGGCCCGCGCCACCCGAATCCCGCGCACTTTCTGTACCGGCGAAGCGCGCCGGTAGTCGGAGCACTCGGACTTTGACCCCGGTTTCCTCATGATGAGGTTCCTGCAGTTTGCAGTCAGGGCAGCGAATCTGAGCGTCGAAAATGCGGCAAGGAAAACGAGCTCTCCATTACAGACACAAGTATGCTAGAAGAGTAAACGAAGCAGTCGAAAAGGCAGTATAAGAGTCGAGCGGCGATATTGTGGTAAATGCGCCACCACGGTGTGCGCTGTAGCCTTGAACGGATCGCCCCACATCATCAATATCGGATCGTCTTTCGACGACGGAACCCTTGGTCATCTCGTGCAGTCTGAGACCCTGTTCAAGGTCATCAGTGTATTCGGTTTGATGCTAAGCAAACACGAACCCGTCTTACAGAGATATGCGTTACAGCGCGGATACGATTTACATACTTGCCGGCGAGTAGGTCCAGACTGACCCAAAGAAGCACCCCCTGGACAAGCGGATGAAAATTTACTATTCATGGTGCTCTATATCTCACACCTCTATTTGATTATTCTCAGCGATACAATGGACTGTCACCCAAATACTTTGCAGTAGAATGTCCTGCTCATCATCCCGCGCGCGAGCCGTCCCTCCATTCAATCCATTCTTCCCATGGCTCAATTGGGCGTTCATACAATGCTCTGCCTGGAATCTTGCACAGACCCGTTGACCTGCAGTTACAAGCCTCCTACATGCCTGTCGTGCCGCGCCGCCTAACACGGGACACGCTGTCATCAGAAAAATACATTCCTGAGATGATTTGAATATTTAGCATGTCCTAAATTCAAGGTTGAGTTGCGTACCGCCAAAAGTGTCGCGTCATGAATGAAGTCCGACAGTTCATAGCCCTCGGCCTCCTCGCAGGGCTCTTGCATAATCAATTGCCTGCTTTCGTAGATCAATTGAGCCCATAGCAGCGAAGGGGTGTGAAGTCGTGCTAGGAGCGATGTATCGATAATCCGACCAGCTCGGTGGGCGATGATAGCGCTAAGCTCCGCGTTGGACGCTTGGAGAAGGACCTAGAAGCACCTGCTGTGAACAAACGGATTGTATATCAGATATAATTCACTCACGGAGTGCCGAGCCATTGCCTCAGTTGAGTAGAAAATGTCGGGGCGGCTGACATTGGATAGGTAAGTTTCGAAGGTTGTGAAAATTCTGTAGACATCACCTATACGGGCAGCCTCCATGACCTCGCGAAGAGGATGGGCAAAAGGGGCAGTATGGAAGCAGTTCGAACTCGGGAATCGCATCTACAGCCTCATCTGAAGACCTCAGTGGGGTCTCACCTTCCTCGTCTTCTGAGACAAGGTCAGGCATGTCGTCATCGGAATCTGTATCATATTCAGCCCTCAGGTCGGGCGGCATGAACGCACGCTGCATACCCAAAGGAATTTGCCCCTCGCTATGATCAGGCAACAGCGGCAATAGAAATTCGACCTGGTCGCCGGCTGCGTGAAATGGCCTATCATCGTATTGCATGGAGAAAGCTGGATAACACTGAGGGATAAAGACTCCGGCCTTTATAGCAGTCCGGCGGTGAGATGACTGTACAGCCCGAAATGGTAAGAATTTGCGCGAACAGCCACAAGAATCGCCGATCGCTGATGATCATAGCAATGGATAACAATGGCCGTGCACCACGTGGTTGAAGCTGTGCCGAGAAGGACGCTTCGGGCGTGCAAGCCGAGAATAAGATTCTGTGCAGATGGGCTGGCAAAGCGGAAGCATGGCGCGCGCATCCTGGAATGCGCGCCGGGAGCGGGAGAAGGCCAGCGCGCTGGGCGCTCGCAAGACCGGAAAGCACAGCCAGACGTCAGCGAGATGTGGCGCGGGATTGGCAAAGACCGGCATTGACCGAGAGGCGGTTCACCTTCGACCGTGGCTGTTATATCCTAATAAGTATAAGAAGGCGGCGCGGTGCCTGGCTGGACGCTAAAACACCGCTGTTGGATCTCCTCGGTCAAATGCCTAAAACTGCGAGACAGCGCACAGTAAAGGTAAGTACGCCCGCGTCACTGTATGAGTATCGCATGCCTGATCATAATCTTTGCCCACGCGTCTGAAGAGGGGTCCCAGATGCAATTTGACTCTGCCAGTCTTGGTCAGCCAGCCTCTGCCGACGGTCCTGTCGCCGGATTTAGTACGTCACGTGACATGTTTGCTGTGTCACGAGAAAATGCACTCATTTGAGCCAATTCCCTGCAGTCTGATGCCCACCATCGCTCCAGAGAATTTCTCAGCCCGGAGAGCGGCCAAGGCCAGATACCCTCCTCCCCTCCCGGACCGTCTGCAGAGCCCGTCGTGAACTTTGAACCGAACATGCAGCCGATCCTCCACGCCCATGTATGGCTGTATTCATGCCCGAAACATCTCTCTGATCTGCATCCAGCGCAGTGGCAACGATGGCGATCGCGACCTCGCCTCCGACGTCGCCGCCTCGCCCGTAACCCACTCAGCCCACCCGCAGGGACTCGATGCGCGAGCGCTGTCTGCGGAGAGTACTGCAGGGCCAGCAGTGATTTTGTCGCAGGAAGATTCACCTCTGCGACAACTGTCCGACGCGGTAAGCGTTCATGTCAGGGTCCTCTCGTGTCTCAGCCTTTGACTGCTTCCAGCCGTTCGCGAATCCGGGGCTCTACCGGCCGTCACTGCGCAGCCCGCGGTCGGTCGTGAAGCGGGATATGTTCCGGACCGTCCCAACGTGCCCCGGCCAGTAAGCACGCGTCTTTTCACACTGCATCCTTCCGACGCATCTCGTAGAGCATTGCCCCGTCGGGCGCTGGTACCCAGCAGGAGCTCACCCTCACTCTCGCTACCTCGGTCTCAGAGTCGCCCGCCGATGCACTGCAGTTGAATGGTTCTCCCGACTTGACCCAGCGACTGACCGTGGGAAACGGGTCGGGGAGAATTGTGATGAACATATTCCTCGCGCCTCTCACTGTACGCGACATTCACGTCGGTCCAGGTTCATGTTGACAGTGACTGTACTGTGCTCTAACTTGTAGCTTTCTGGACTCCACGGACAACTGCCGTTGATAATGTATCCCAGACTGATCCATCTCATGACTCTGAAATACACTGCCATGTCTGAACGCGACGTCGGAACAATACAACCGGATCACTCTTGAGATGCTTGCGAAATAGTTTCAGCCCAACAAAGGATTTTGCCCTTTCCCGCTCTAGCACAATCTCCCTTGAAAACTCGCATGAAGCCGCGCAACGGCGCGCGGAGAGCTCGGCATTATAGGTAGAGCAGGTGGATTCAGAGCTATTCTGCACGGATTATGTGTCTCTCAGAACCTGAAATTATACAGTTCAGACCAGGAACACTTCATAATTACATCAGGCAGTCAAATCGTCCTGTTCTCGGGTCAGCGCTCAGCGCTCAACGCGCATGATCACGGCTGGTGGATAATGATTTTCTGCACGGTGATCTGCGCGAAATTTGCAATGACCACGCCACTAGAGCCGATTTCCACCTTGTACGGACGTGAGCGCAAAGCAAGGAGACTTGATGAGTTGAGTAAGTTGCTGCTTACGGGCCGATCTCCCGAGTCGTTGGCTTTCTTGCGGGCTGGGATGCAGCCCGATTTCCCAGTGTCAGGCCGCAAGTGATGCGCTTGCACGCTTGACTCGCCATGGGAACTGGGAACGTCGTGCCATTCAGTCTCTGAGATGCAGGAATTATCGTCGTCTCCGATTTGTGGCCTCGCTTCGGGCCGCACGCGAACACCGTCGTCGGCGAGGTAGGACATCGTAATGATAATTGCTTGTATCCAGGGATGCCAGCTATAAAGTATCTCGAAACGCTGTTCCGGACACTTTTCCCGGTGCACAGGCAAAGGCTGTGTGGTCGACGATCCATAGCCTTCTGGCTGAACGGCCAGCTTATGATCCTCTCGCTTATATAAGAGCGGCCCCAGGTTTGCAGAGCTTCCCACCTCAGCAATGGGTTATTACAAGCGCCGTGCTTCCCGGTCTCCGGAGTATCGAGGCTCTGCGATAAAGGTACTCGTACAACGGCGCGATCGACTACGAGACGATGCTCAACGCGGGAGAACAGACACGTTTGAGCAAATCCCCCTCTCCCACAGGCTCAGCCTCTCCGCAAGACAAGGCACTTGTTACGCGAACGGCCTCGCCTGATGGTTCCCAGCCGGATGATCATGAAGAAACAGGGGGCGTTGCATCCACCACTGCCAACCCCGTCATAGTCCCGCCGCGACCCCAGTGGGATAAGACTCGGGTCGAGGACAGTTGTCTGATCTGCGGCGTGACTGAGTGAACCCATCCGAAGATGCGAGTTGCGTATTACGAGCCACGAACGACCGGGCTGATCAGGCTGCGAGAAGTTCCACGAGATATAGCCCTGTTCCACCATGTGCCGCTTCAGAGTTCTCCAAGTCTCGCCTTGTCACCATCCCACTTGTCGTCTGTTTCCCGTCGTCGCTGGCACTGTTTCTCCAATGTCCTCTCATCTGCGCGAATGACGCTGGCAGGAACGCTTCATCGCACAGGCTTGGTTTCCCTGCCTCTCTCTGTACATCTTATGGTGCATAATCAAAATGAGGCAGAGTGCATACGTTCTTGTTTCAAGCATGTTAGGACGCAACCGTGGGACATGTACAATCATTCATCGCGAGTCCAATCAGAATTCGAACGGGATACATGGAACCAGATCGAGATCACATAGTTTTTACAAATCTTGAGTACTGTGGAAGGTCAGCCTGCGAACTGCGTTCCAAAGTGATATCTCACCTGAGCTTGGCGATACATGCTCCGACTTGCCCTGGTTACACAGCCGACCCGCTCCAACTCATCGTCGCTCATTCGCTCCTGAAGTCTGATGCAAGCCTTTGAGTGAAGTTGGTGCGGGCGCAGTGAGCTTTTGATCGTTCTGGACGTTGAGGGTAAGAAGACGAGTACGATGCGCAAACCATAGGCGACGCACACATAGCAAACGGGGCACGTCACCCGACGATCGATAATGGGAGCATGGGCCCGCATATGCACTCGTAGACCATTGCTGCGCGTGAAGCGGAGGCCGCACCCTGGATATCCACACGCGAACCAGTCCGCGTCCTGAATGGGCTTCGCCGGGTTCGCGATAGGCGTAGGACTGCGCGGGTATGCCAAACCCTCTTCGTTGCGAGCGGCCGGGATGGGGTGCGCGTCGGGGTCGAACGTCGCTGGACTGCTAGATGACTGCGTAACTAGAGGAGGTTCGAAAGTAGGGAGGGACGCCTATTTGTATCAAGCGTCAAGAAGGGTTGCGGACGGCGAGGGGAATTGATGCTCACCATGACAGAGAGCTCGGGCGGTGTAAAGAGCCCGGGGCCAGGCATTTTGGCCGGAAGTACCGTGTTCGTCGGAGGCGGCGGAGAGCTCGGCTGGGTGGTTGGCTAGGGAGCAAATTAAAGCAGTCATGACCGGGAAGTTAAAGAAGACGGAAAACTGGCCACCCACCACATCGACGACCGAAGGCGGCGTGGAGACGCGGGCCTGGGGCGCTGTCAGGGGTACATCCTGGGAGATTTCCGCGCCGAGTTGGATGTGGGAGGCCGAGTGCACGTTGTACGACTCGGTACCAGGCTCCGAGGGATGCGCAAGGGTAGCGACGGATACATCGCGGTCGACATGTGGCGGCTCCGCGGTCGGCTGCAGCAATAGATGTGATCAGAACGCGGGAGAGACTCTAGCGGGTGAAAGCACCTGGGAGGCGACGACGGCATGGAGGTCCTTGCGAAACACGCGTCAGTGGCAGCAAAGACCCATCGGCGAACAGACTCACCGCAGACGCGTGCACGGTGAAGTCGGTGATCGGACGGGGCAATGGGCGCAGTGGCCGGAGTCCAACGCCAGCTGCAGCGTCAGGCGCGAACAGGTCGGAGATCGCTGTGTGCGGTGTGCGGCGGGGTCGGTGGTCATCGTCGACGACATCTTCGACGCGCGGTCGGCGATCGGGGGTCGAGTCTGCGGGCTGAATCTGTGTCTGTGTACTCGCCGGCGCGGACGGCGACGACGATGCTGCCGGAGGATCGGGCGCAGAAGGCTGCACGGCAAGATTTGCCCTGCCCCTGGTGAGACGCTGCGCCCGGGGCGCAGTAGCGACGGCCTGGACGGCGGGTCAGCAGTTGCACCCGCTGCCAGAGAGCTCAGTCCCGTAGCACACCTTGTCAGTGCTCTTGCGGGAAATCCTGCCCATCGTTGTGTGGTGCGGCGGGCTGTATGCAGTAGCAGGAGAAGCGCAGAGCAGCATCGTTATAAGTCGACCTCATCTTGGATTATGGGAGATCGCGCGCTTGGCCAGGCGGGCGCCTCGGTCTACGCCGGCACAGGATCGGCGAATGTTCGCCAACCCCTGCATGGATTGCCAATCGCTGCGCTTCTCATCTAATCTGGACCGCCACCTGCGAAGCGCTGCGCCCAGCCCCAAAGCAGTGCCGGCATGCCCCGCTCTCATTCGTCACGTGAACGGCTTCAGCTGCTTAGGAAGTTCCTGTTCATATACGTAGGAGCTCCGAGCCGTATGTCACCTAGTAGCGCTTGGAGGAGTTCCGCACTGACATGAGAATCTGTAAGAATCCGCTGTTGAGCAATCTGTCGGCGCGGATCACAGATATATCCCAGTGTTGAGTGAGGATTCCGCGTCGTAGGCCTGGAAGCTGGCATCGAGCTCCGTAGTCTGTCTGCCGACCTTTACTTTGAATTCCAAAAATTGTCCATTACTCGCTAATTACCATCTACATCATGTACACCCTACATCACTTCCATAGCCACAGAGTCACACTTCCTGCCATAAGGAGCACTGCAACCATGATGGTGACGAACTGACAGTTTAAGATATCCTTTGACACCCGCCTGACCATCAGTCCCGGCTGAGATAGGTCAGCCCCCCGGGGAACAAGAACGGCGAATGCATACCTCAGTCATGTCCGTATAGAGCTCAACTGATAGTTCGCCGTGACTATCTACGACGCGAATCTCACGCGCAATTATTAGTGATAAATCTGTCGTCTATGTTATTCCTGCACCATGAGGAGTGCAGCAAGCTGTAGCTACCGTCCGCTTCGCTGGTAATGGCATATCCCAGCTCCCCCGTGCCATGGTTGTAACCCCTCCTGAACAGTAGTTTGTGACGCTTTGCAGATTCATTTTCTACTTCCTGACTCTTGCTCTTAGGCCCTGTAGGCGCAGCTGAGGAGAGTGCTATTTCGGACATGTCGTCGCTATCCACAGAATCTGCGCGCCCTCCCCCTCTGCGTGGCTTGCTTTATAGGGCAATTCCGGGCCGGACCCTGTGCGCAATAATTCCCGAGGATCGACAAACCGTGCTGTGGCGATGCGTTCTGCCAACAGCCAGGCTTGTTGCTGAGATAGGGCCTTATGACGGCGCCCTCAGTGCTGATCAAGGGCCTGGGGGGTATATAAGCGCTGCCTCAGGCGGCCAAAAGATCTAAACTCCCACAATCTCTCGATATGATTGGTCGAGGACAAGACGAGTATCCCGAGCGCGGACTCGATAAGCGCCACAGAATCCTTCTTTCGCGTCTGACGAGCGCAGACGGCACGATCTACGATGTCGTGAATGAAACTAACGGTCCGGCGTTGTCTGTGGAAATTCGGATAGCCATCTAACAGGCAGCAGGTACCGAATCCACGATCTCGCGTGGGACGCACATACAGGAAAGTCCGCATCTCTTACATTTCGGTGTTACTACCGATGTCACGGAGGTAAGTCTTATAATCGTTCGCGAGCGCCGGTCGCGCTTAAGGTTAATCTCCGAAAGTCAAATGATCATGATCAGGACTCAGCGATAGCAGCGTCGTGCATTACGGTCTTTATTTCGCTCGGGTTTTGGATTCTTGTGGGACTTGGGTTGGCCTGGTTGTTCTTGTGGTGAAGGCTGGCAATATGGAGGAAGACGCGCTTGTCGATAATCGATTGTCACTTCTTCTTTGAAATCACATTCAAACGCGTGTACATCCTACAAGGTTTCGTGTGTCGACCCCCGCTCCGATGTGGCGTTCGCTTGGTGTCCAGCTTCTTGCAGGAAATGAAAGTCCCATTCTCGTAATCGTGAACTCAAATATACACGTTTGAATAGCCTAGGACGTTTCGTTGCGTTAGTTGCATTCTGTGTGCCACGAATCTCACGCGAACCATTGTTCGAGGCGGACAAGCTGTCTTTTGAGCCCAAGCCGCGTATATATTCCCAGGCAGCAAAATCTGAGTGCCATCGCCGCCAACCTGTGATTCCCCGATGACGAACAGTCTCCAGCTAGACATCGGCATTGCCGCCAATACTCAAGTCGCAGTCAGCCCGACTTTACCCCCGACCCACCAAGCTCACGAAACCTCACAAATCGTTACTGCACATGGCGTGAGTCTGCTTAGACTGTGCCACCTCAGGAGTCTCTCGATCTCACGGTGCAACGTTTCCAGCCCTGCGCCGTAAGCACGAAGGATACCACGGGCTCCGAGGCCGACAGTTATGCAGCCAGGCATCCCGAGAGCGTCCCGTATGAGGCGGTAAGCCAGACTCCTGTAGTATGTATGATCACGATTGAGCGAGTAACAGCGAGCCTTCCCCATGCCGGCAGAGGCTGTGCAGGCTGCGCAGGCTGCGCCAGCTGCGCGTGGAGCTTTCAGCCAATATGCCATGCCTGTGTTCAATCGCGGGGTGCGGGTGGAGTACCACATCACGAGGACGAGCAGAATTGCCGGGCAAACCGTTCACACGTCTATGGTTGTCGCGAAAGACGTAGGTGGAGGGGGAGGTGCGCGAGGCGAGAGCGAATGACGAAGTTGTGGTTTCACATGTAGTATGCATTTGCCTGTCCCGGAGGTAGCGCGAGTAGAGTACAACGGCGAGGAGAACCTGCGCCGCAATCGAGATGACTTTGGAACACATGGGCCGGGGACGCGATTTGGGAGCGGTTTAGACGATCATGACGCCGACGCCTGAACTAGAGAAATGAGCCACGATCAGATTGTCGCATCCGGAGGGTGCAAAGGTCGCAAGCAACGTTCCCCTCGCTGCTGTCTCCGAGTTGCATACTGAGGCATAATGAGGCACTATACGCCGAACAGTACCCGGAGACTCGCAATGCACGGCTTCCTCGCTCCCCGGTGGTTCGCAGATGTGAGATCGATATGTGACTGCTCCCGCGAGGGAACAGTGCGTCTACGCAGCGGTACAGTAGGTTATTATCGACTGCTGCTACGTGCTCGGGCGCGCAGTACGTTCTCGGCGTCAGAATTGCACTGTTCAAATGGCCTATGACGAGCACAGACCGGGCGCAGGGCTTACAGGAGATGTAGAATTCCCCAGGGCCGCGCGCAAAGATTTCGTAGCAAGGAGACCGAGACCTGCGACTTTCCCCAAGACAGTATACAGTATGCCCGTGTGACCTCCGCTCAGTGTCATCACACGGGCCGATGGCTTCATATCTTAGCGATAATCGTGAGCCCAATTGAGCTTGCTCTTGCACGCTGTGCGTGGAGGGCGACTTGGTCGCATTTATCACGAATCCACCCGCGCCATTCCCGGTCCTGTTTGCGCAGCCCTTTCGATAAGATCTCCTGCGCGATGAACAATACTGCGAGCAAAGTGACGTCCTGGTGCGAGCAAGAAGATACCGTCGGAGTTCGGAGCAGGCCGAACCGTGTCTTGTCCTTCGATTTTCTCCTTTCTATTGTAAGCAGCACCCTGGACGCCGCGCGCACTGCGGTATACCGCCATCCAGGCGCATTGACCCCGGATAACATTCAACACCCGCTACCAAGTAGCCCTACGAGTGATGCTAGCGCTCGCCGCTTGCGCCAGCGCTTGCCGCTCGAACTGCTGGGCCGCTGCGTCCGGTCATGACTAGACAGGCTGGGCTGTCGCCGTCCCTCGTGCTCTATGCTTTCCCGCGCTTTGACCCTTTCCATCCTTACTTTCGAGCTGTGAATCGCCTTACGCCTACTCATGCAAGTCGCATGCGCTACGATATCTGGCCCGCCTGCAAAATAATTGTCGATGTGTTCTATCCTGCATTTATAAATGCGTCTGCGATATTGGATGGCCTCTTTATCTCGATCTACACTGCAGATAAGCACAGGGTCGAGCATTTCGGAGTCTCGCAAATCCACATCCAGTCGTCGCGGCTCGTCAACCAGCGCCGTCTGTCACATGCAATGCCGTGTTGAGTCAGCCCCGGACGACGATCACACCGGCGCTCGGCAGCCTGCATACCATGCTACGCTTTGGTTGCGCTCCATCCACCGCACGCGTTCGCGGTCACAGGCTTCCAGACGCAGTGTGGTGTATCATCTGTATGATCTACACCAGCGCCGGCGGGGGCCTGAATCTGTCCTGCGTTTGGTCTGCGTGTTTCTACCCCGATGTCCTGCCGTCCTAATCCCGGTCGTTGGTTCTTGTTCCGATACTTGTCCAAGCTGGAATCTATTAGAGTGGTCAGATGAAAGTCGAGCTGCAAAGGTTTGATATGACAAAGCGGGCTTCCTTGACTCGCTGCGAGAGCGAGGTGATTACTCCCAGTGAATGCAAGGGGAATTCGAAGCGCATGTCTTGCATAGGGTGAACCATTTGCCATACTATTGAGCAGCCTGAAAGAGCGGTAACATGTGCTTGAACCTCAGTACGAATTTAAGAGAGAAGTCCAAGAGCAGAGTAATCTCATTTTTTCACCAAGAAATGACTGACGTTGTGCAGTCCAATACAAATAATCAAGAAGTGAAGGCGGGGGACGTGTTCAAGAAGGAGAAGGGAAATCGCAAGGAAGCCTTCGAGCCCAGCATGCCTAGCAGGTATGTGCGAACACGGCGCACAATAGGGAGGCTCTTGCGCTGGCTCCCGCAGTGCCGAGGTAGAACGTTCTCGATGTTCTGTGACTGGGATCCTTCGTGTGGCGCAGGAGAAGATGAGGGGTGCAGGCGAGCGCGACGACCGTCAGCACCCAAAATGGGGGAAGTTGAAACGTCCCCGGACATTGGTCTGCCAGAAATATGCAAGAACGGTCCCGATAACCTACTCAATGCCGGTTAGTGAGAGTGTACAGTCAAATAATGGGATGCTGATTAAGCTCACCTGGATGTTGCTCGATTCACGGGGCAGCCCGCTGACACCGTGAACCGCGTCGTCGCGCGCCTGGGATTCAGTTGGCGCGCTCACGACGACGCCAGACGCAACGAGAACGGGTGTGAGGAGCGCGGACGGCGCGTGCGAGGACTCGCTGGGCGCGGCCGCATCGTACATCTGGTGATGGACGCCGTACTGGGCGCGTATGTCGTTGTTGTGGGTCCGGCGTTGAGTCGAAGGGGCTGGTGCCGCACAGGCCGCTTCCCGCACTTACGACGGCGTCAGACTCGAGAATGCGGACGACGGGCGCGTGGAGTCAAGCTGGGCGGCTGAGCTCACCTCGCGTCCTGCGCACACAACATCCTCGGACGCGAAGCACCGCTCGCCTCCGTGGTATTGCGTATGCGGCAGCCCGGAGCGCTAGGTTTGGGCATGTGCGCGGGCTTACTCACCGGCGCCGCGCACGAAGTCGCGCACGGCCGCTCCATGCGCGCAAGGCTCGTGGCAAGTGCCACACAAAGCGCGTCGGTCGCGGGCGTGCACCGACAGCGCGCTTGCAATGGCGTTAAGCTCGAGGATAGCGGATGGCGAGCGCGTCTGAGTTCGTGTGCGGCCGGTCGGGTGTGCGCTCTGGGCCACATGGGACGCGATCAGAATGGAAGGCGGCCTCGCGGACGGGCTTTCCGGCGTGGTGGCGAGAATACAGGAGCCTGAAGTGCAGTCCGCGGCGCAACAGGCACTGACTAACGACCACCCCGAGCTCGAGTGTCGTTACTAACTGGAGAGGTATCAAATCGTCGAAGCTGAGAGATACTTCTCTTCATAAAACCGAATGCTTTGGGTGATCTCAGGTCCACTGGCAGCTACGAAATCCGACGTAGCATGTTTCTAAGGAGAGTTAGTGTTAGTTACCCCGCGGGGGATAACTAGCTGAGCGCTACCCTGCAGGATGAACAACGCAGACGGTTGGAGGCTCTGGCAATACCTGCTGTACGCGGCGCAGTGGGAGTCGGTGTAATTTCCTTCTAATAGAACTGGTGTCGTGGTAACACCAATCGTTATTTTTGCAATAACTCTACTGTATTCGTGGGCACAGTTCAATTCCCGAAGCGGTCTTCGAGTTGACGCGCTTTCGCAGTCGATTCCGCTGTCTACCAGTCATCACGATGTCTGTCCCGTACGCCGCGCCACGCGCCGAGCTGGTGGGGTTGGTCACGACGATCGGCCACGACGACCACGGCAGGACGACTTTCGTCAACTCGCTGCTGGCGGCCAACAACATCATCTCGACGCGGCTGGCGGGAAAAATCCCGTACATGGACTCACGCGAGGACGAGCAGCAGTGCGGAATCGCAGTCTTATTAAAGTGCAAGGTCGTCGGCGGTGCGTAACGCGTCAAAAGCCATACGGCTGAACCGCTGCTGACAGGCCGTAGCTAGTGCCGCACCCACCACCTACGTTGTCAACCTCATCGACACGCATCGGCCATGTCGATTTCTTCAGCGGGGCCTCGACCACGACGCGCCTGTGCAACCACGCGCTCGTCGTCATCGATGCCGTCGATGGCGCATGCACGCAGGTGCGTTGTACCCTCACGCGTGACCGAGTTCGAGTACTCACCCCAGCGCATGACTAGACGATCACCGACTTGCGCGAAGATTCGGGGCAAGGCCCTTCTCCAACGTCGCTCAAATGGCGAACCTTCGGTAGTCAGGTGGGTGATTGTAGAAACTTGGGAGATTATCTCCGAGGACATACGTGTTCCTAATAGACTTCCCTTCGCCCATGATGAAATGGGAAAGTATGACGTCCAACTCACAGTCGCGGCAGGTCTGGCTCGACAGGCTCGAGCCCATCCTGGTCATCAAAAATTTCGGGCTGATCACAGACCTGAAGCTGACGCCGGCGGAGGGCTACCAGCAGCTCAAAGCGGCTCGGGAAAAACCCACGCGCGAGGCCCCGGCTCGCCGCACGCAAGGACGCCGCGGGCGGCGCGCCGGCTGACGACGGCGAGGATTTCGAGGAGAAGGACAATGAGGACGTCTACTTCGCCCAGGATATGGGGAAATGTCAATTTTGCGTCCGCTATCATGATAGCGGCTGGGGCTTCCACGTCGGAAAGTTCGCCCAGCTCTACTCGCAGAAGCTCTGTGTGAGCCTGCCCCGGAGGACGCAGCGCCCACCGTCGCCGAGGCCGAGGAGGAATCCGAAGAAGTGCTTCCCAACTTTGCGCGTTTGTACTCTGGCACGCTGCGCGTCGGCGTCCGGCTCGCGTGTGTGTACAAGAAAGCGGAAGCGCGCACGTGACAGTCTCGGCGCTCTATATCATGATGGGGCGCGAGCTTTGTCCCTTCCAGGCTGGCAATGCCTTCGCTGTTGCCGTCTTGAGGGCAAGGTTGGACGCAGTGCGACGTTGGGCAGCGTCGGTGGGGCAAAACGAAGAGGACCTTGTGAACCTGGGTGGAGTCGCGCGACAGGTCCGCCCTCTAAATTAGGGGCTGGCAAGCCACGAGGAACAGTGCAAGCGACAGATTTCCAGGGGTTAGTCCAGTGAGCCCTGCGCGTCGTTCCCCTCCCGACAGATTTGGTAAGCTCCTCGTGGCCGACCTCACCACGTTGAAAAGCCTGCGCGAGCAACCCTTGAGTTCCGACTCTTTCCAGGAATTGCAGCAGGCCGATGTAGAGGACGGCAACGAGGGAGTCGCCCAGGCGAGCCTTATGCGGCCCGAGGAATTCGTTGAGGCACTGGAGCGAGTCTGCGATGATGTGGGCGGCGAGTAGTCCGACGCCTACGAGGGAATCTGGATGTTTGGTCCGCACGGTGCTGTGTTTCTTGACCGGCCCAACGAGGCGTTCAGACGACAGTGAGTCTTCCTTTTTTTGCCCCTCCTTCCGTGCATCGGGTTTTAAACCACTCGGCTAGCTCTAGCAAAATTGGGAAGGACCCTGGAATCAGCTTCAGAAGCGACTTCGAAGCTGCCGCGGCGGCGGGGTTCCAGCTGGCCACATTCCAGGCTGTGCGCTGAGCCGATGAAGAGCATTGCCGTGATCCATATTGGCTCGTAGTCATCCAATTTCTGCGCCTGTATCCTCTGCTCATCTTGAACAATATAGCTCAACATGAGATACGTCAATGTAGAGGGGCAACGAAGCTGAACGCCTATTTTGCATGGTACCCGGGCGAGAACGAACCTTGAATGATAATACTATCTCTGCCCGCCTATGATCGTACGAACACTAGACCTGGAAATGGTACCCAGGCCTGCCGAGATGTCATACCATCCAGTGCTAGATTATTCAAGTCGCAGGCTACACCGTGTCGACCGCGTTTCGTAGACGGATCGTAGCTTCAGCGAGCTTCCCTAGCCAGATATTCAGTCGCATCCGTTCATTATGCGTGGGCCACTGTATACATCATTGGTGAATTCCGGTATACTTGCTGATGCTTGAGCGAAAACAAGTTCCGTTTGGCTCCGGTGACATGCTTGAAATGACCTCTACTACGGGCGGTACGGCGTCTACAATGCGCACGATCGTGTGAATCACAAATACATGGGTCAAGAAGGTCATCTTGACTTCTCATGGTAAGCAACTTGGCACATCCGACTTCTCCACTGGTCATGAGGGTCGCCTGGAAGGTATGTCCTGCGAAAAAAAGGTCAACTACTTCAATTGTGATTTCCAGTGCCAGAGGGATGATTATTAACGTGGCCAGAGGTCCAAGAAAACACCATAGCATTTCAAAGCACGACCTGAGCAGCTGTTCTATTTATACATATATGCCAAGCGACATATTCGAGCGATATTGAGATTGTATGTGTGGCCTGAGCTAGCCTCGACTGGAAAGAGTACAGATGAACTTTGTAATCTACGCAAAGGAGGTCAGCCCAAGAAATCGATAGGAAATTATGGACGCACCAAATTGTGCGCGTCCGTGGGACCAAGGAGGAACGCCAATGAGGCACCTAATGAGCACCGCAGGAGCATCCAAGGCAGGGAACAAGCTTCACAGCGACCCCACCTTGCCGAGGATGCTGCGATGAATGAGAAACAACATGGAAATGACTGGCGCTGACGCACCTGTGAACACTCGTCGCACGCGCAATGGCCCCACTGGGCCCCTGGGCCCTGGCAATACGGAGACGAGCAGCGAAAGTTCCACCATCGGCGATGAATGAAGGGAGCCGCGACCTTGACGCGGTCAGCCCGAATGGCGGTTAGGACACGACGCGTACACGGCAAACGATTCGAATCTCGAAGCTGAAAGGCTGTAAGGACCGCATATACGGAGAATGAGTACGACTTGCATGAAAGAGCGGCACATCGTGGAAAGAGAGAAAGAGCTGAGCGTCGCGTCCGGTCAACTCCGACATTATATACACTTTTTGCTCCCGAATGGTTCCGGATTTCGCTCCTTCACGGCGCAGACAGATAGTGGCCTCAGCACTGTCCGCTATAAGCTTCTTAAAGAGAAGCTTGTTCGTCCACAGCGGCTCTTTCGTTTTCCCAGACGAAAGTAGACTGATGATGCCCAACAATGATCATGATCACAACAGCAATCCAAAACACCGCCACCATATGATCCTCGGAACGTCACGAAGTTGAACCTCGATCGCGGATCCGCCGATCTCGTCCGCTTACACATAAATGGCATATAGTATAATCCGCGCAGTTACTCAACAAATGCCGCCCATAGTCGCAAGACGAATAGGCACTAGGAGATATCGTCAGCGGCCGGGACGAAAGCGACGGTCCAACATGCCCATCGCCACCAACGCGCAGATGGCAGCCGCGGTCCCGTGCGAAGAGAACTCCAGGAACGGCACGGGCACGCTACGGTAAATCTGGAGAAATGCCACGGGAAGACAAAGTCCGAAGCCTGAGTAACATGCAGCGTGTATCGCGCGAGCGGCGCTCATAGTGTGATCGCCGGGCGCTGTCGATGGCGGTTGATGTTTTGCGGAGATGGGAGAGGAATTGGACACTGGAGATTGCGGGAGCATAGAGCCGGCAGAGGCGGAAAGGCAGCAACGGTGAGGTTGAGGCGGAATATGAAATGACTGGTGGACGCTCGAAGCGACCTGCATGCGGCTCGGGCGCGCTGCTCGGTTGGCTTATGGCCCTTACGCTGGACATGCGCCACAGGCTATCTCGGGCTTGGGTCACAGCGTCTCTAACTTTGGGGCACAGTCTTGTTGTGCTGCAATGCGGTGCATAAGAGTAGGAGCCCGAGAAGCCAATCATTGCACTTACATTCCTTGATCTACCGTGTCGGTCCTCGTATTCCGCGATTATTGACGGTACCTCTCCGTGGTGGTCATCTCTGAGCTAACTGGCCAGTTGAGAATCAGCCCTCTCCCGCACTTGAAGCGATGGAACCTCGTCCGTCGACGCAATGAATTCACGGGGCATGACAAACTCTGCGCGGCGGCAGACGAGCATAAGGGTTTTGCACCAAAAGTCGTCTGGAAGCGTGTGACCGTCAAGGCGTGCGGCGGCAGGCTGTTACAATGGAGCGGGAGCTAGCACCTCCTTTCGGCGCGACTGGTCCCGCGCGCGACCGTGCAGGGCACCGGCTGTGACTCCCATCGATACACGCCGCTACAACGCGACAATAGTCCCAATTGTAGTATGAACTGCTGGTACAGGTTTATGCGATACCTCTATAGCCGCAAATGATCAGCGACAAAAGCTGATAGTACTTTCCCAATTGCTGCATTCCGACTCAAGCTGCCAGGTCGCCAGAAACGGTCTTGAGAAAGCGCAACATGCGCTCCGCCTCGCGATCGCCGGACATCATGGCACCGTGCGTACTGGCCCAGCAGTCCAGCTCGGTATGTTCTCCCGCGAACCCCAGCCAGCCGTCCCACAGCGGCTTGGACAGCTTCACAAAATTGAGCGGCGTTGAATGTTCCTTATCATCTCCCTCCGCAGCTGGAATGAAGGTATACGCGCCCATCGAGTGCACGTCGCGATTCCAACCCGTCACAACGTATGCGTTGGGTTCAGGCGCATCAGCGATGCCAATGGCAGGCTTGAGCAGCGTGTGGAGGGCCACCTTGATGTTGTCCGCAGGCTGCACCTCGACGTGCTCTAGCGCAGGCGGGCCTAGGTCCACGCAGAGCAGCGGCGCGCACTCGCCGTGTATGGACGCGAGATTGCGCACTTCCACGGCGCGTTGGCTCGTGGTAGCTTCGAAATCAGGGCCCGCTGGAGTGTCTTCAGGCGGCGCGAAGGTCACATAGAGCAGAGGCGCGTCGGCAGGCCACCACATGCGCGGATAAGACAGGAATATCTTCGTAAAGGAGCCCACGCCCAGTCGCTGTATCGCAGCAACACGTCGAGAAGGTGGAGGTGGACTGAAAGACGGTGGGTGGTGTTTGAGGACGCCGAGCGATATCCCGCATATGCATGCCACTTGTTCAGTGCGGACCTCTGTGCGGTCGATCAACGTCACGGTGTGTTGAAACCCAACGTCCGCCCCTGCGGCCGTTGCGTCGATCAACAGATGTTCCACGAAGCTCGAGTGCTCTTCCGCAATGTATGTGGAAGGCCCGTAGAAATCGCCGTCGAAGCCCCAATACTTGAGGCTGACCCCGTCAAACGGCGGGCTCGTCTAGCTGCAGCAGCTGATGGCCAGAGTGGTGGCATGAGGCTTGTCCTCATCATCCTCGAGTCCGTCGTATAAAGCCGAGTCGTCGCGAAAGAGAAAGTCGGGCAGGCTTTGGGTAGGATTAGGTGTGGTCTGGTACTGCGAAAGGTATTTGGCTTTGTCCCAAAGCACGTCCTCAACATTCTTTTTGCAGAATCTGAGTGCGATGTCTTGGAATCAGCCCTCCTGCAACGCGATTCAGCGGCGGATCCAATGTATGCGAATGGGTACATATAACCCACCTGCCGGTCCATAAATTGCCCAATCCTCGCTCGTTGGCCGATGAATACGCTACAAGCAATGTCAGACGCATCTCATAATCAAAGGCAAAGCCACGCCACCATCTCCTTGAATGGGTTTCCGAAGTCGTAGCCGCGCAGCTCCCTTCAACAACCAGTCGGCCCAACTCTCGCAGCGTACACAGCGAAAGACAAGACACATACGTCGCACCAAGGTCGATAGGGCACGACATGGCGTCCGTGCGCGTATAGCTGCGACCCCCGAGGCGGACGCGCACCTCCAGCACGAGCACGCTGCGCGTCGCTGCGACGCCGCTGATGCCGCCGCCGATGATGAAGACCTCCGCGTCCATCGTCAATTTTCTCGACCGCGCGCTGGCTGAAGCCCTGATTCACCGGCTCGATAAGGACACTGAAAATTCGGGTGCCAGCAGCCAGTCCAGTACCGATCGCCGTGGCATGAGATTATCGCGTGTCAATCAAGCTATACGAGTGTGTTGCGAGATGGCCCCTGGTAGGGTACAGATATTCATTCAGTCAAGGGCGTGTCCACTCTAACAACTGTGCAAACTGGGAAGCAGGTTGGCGGTGCGGAATTGGGCAAATCCTGCTCAGGTCTCAAGGGCGACGAGAATATAGGAAACGAGTTGGGAGGGGTGGTCTCGAGGCTGGTAATGCAGGTCCGGTGTCATCGCGAACGGACATGTGGTCGAGGGACAACGCGCGGTGGTCGCTCGATCCCTAGTGGGATACAAGCGCCCCGTGCGCGCTTCGCGATGCTCAATTCCGCTCGTCTGATCGCCAGTTCACGCTCGCATTTTTCGCCCAGGCTTTCCTCGACTCGTAATACACACGAGGGAGGGCAACGGCCCAGTCACACCCTCTAAAACAGAGACGTATCGGCCTTCGCGTCCCATCAGCAAAGCCGACAAGACATTGTCCATCCGGCGGTAGTGGTTGGATAGAGCGACTAAGAGTGACCAGGCGCTCCTGAGGAGACTTTTCTAGTACTAAACAATCTCATCCAGCAACCAAAGCGGCCGCGCGCCGGTGTGATCGTCGTCCGGCGCAAAGAAAGCAGTCGGGGCCGACTCGACACGGCATTGCATATCACAGAGACGAGCCGCGACGACTCGGCGTGAATTTGCGAGACTCCGAAATGCTCGACCCTGTGCCAAGCTGCAGTGTAGATCGAGATAAAGAGGCCATCCAATATCGCAGACGCATTTATAAATGCAGGATAGAACACGTCGACAATTATTTTGCAGGCGGGCCAGATATCGTAGCGCATGCGACTTGCATGAACCAGGCGTAAGGCGATTCACAGCTCGACAGTAAGGATGGACAGGCTCGATGCGCGGAACGCAGAGCGCACGAGGAAGGGCGACAGCCCAGCCTGTAATGTCACGATCATGACTGGACGCAGCGGCCCAGCCGTTCGAGCGGCAAGCGCTGGCGCAAGCGGCGAGCGCTAGCATCACTCGTAGGGCTACTTGGTAGCGGGTATTGAGCGTTATCCGGTGTCCATGCGCCTGGATAGCGCAGTGCGCGCGGTGGCCTGGGTGCTGCTTTCAATGGAAAGGAGAAAATCGAAAGACAAGACCGTCACGGTTCGGCTTGCTACGAACTCCGACGGTAAGTATCTTCTTGCCCGCGCCAGAACGTCGGCTGGCTCGCACTATTGTTTATCGCGAGGGAGTATCGAAAGGGTTGCGCAATCAGGACCGGGGAATGGCCCTGCTGGGGGTTCATTTCTGATGCGACCAAGTCGCCCTTCACGCACAGCGTGCCAAATCCCCGGCGGAAGCCCTATTGGGCTCACGATTATTGCATAGCCTGGCTCAGAATTGAAGTCTGCACTGGAATCACCTAATGTCTCAAACTCAGACAGCTCGTAGTGCCACTGTCTCTGTACCTCTTCCCATTTCCGGTCTCAAGTCTAGGCACAGGCTGTTTTACTGACATTGTCTGGCAGTCGAAGCATTTCCATCCTTGTGCACCGGGTAGTAGTAGTAGTATACAGGCATGCGGTCCTTCATAGAACTGCCCGGAAGGTCTCAACGGCAGGGCGCATCAGTGGGTGTCGGACCTTGAATGGTCCTCGTCCGGCGGATAGAATCTGTACTATCAGCAGGCTTGTCGGCGCGCGCTCCGGCGCCACGGTATCAGTATCGTCTCGCAAACGTATCTGCTCGCGCCAGCCTGGAAGTTGATGGACGCGGGGAGCTGCTCTGGGGACCGCCTATTTCCTCCCAGTGCTATGATGTCCTCATTGCCGATATATATTCGTGGTGGTAATCCTGTAATAGTGATTAACCGTTTCATCCTCCAGGATTCTCGGGTTTCACGCAAAGATGTCTATATTACTTCCATGCTCGCTGCTGGTTGGCCGGTGCTTTGTCCGACGCACTTGGCTTTCCGAAATGCACGCTCGCAGCAGTCCTAGCGCACTCCGCCTCGTGCAATCTTCGGCAGTCTCTCAATAGGTGACCGACCCATGCCGACTGAGGTGGCCGACCAAGTCGAGGAGCTCGCTTCGCTCGTAAGAGTCTCTCCACACGCTCGCTTCGCTCGCAAAATCGTCCCCCCCGCACGGGGCTCGCTGCGCTCCCAGATCAATCCCCCGTACAGAGTTCTCCATCCGAGCACCGCCTATCAGCTTCCGGAACATGAATCATGTCCTTTCACTTGCTTATTGATTGGCATAGTGTCGAAGCTAAGTCGAGAAGCTGGAATGCGAACCAGTTTGACATTTGGGCCGACTTCCATCATAACCATTCGAGAGAGAAAACAACAATACTCCGAGTTTAGCATCGATCAACGACTAGATAAACATTTGGGCACGCTAAAGAATCTGCAGCAGAAGTGTCCATGCTAAAAATTTCCAGTGTCCGTGATCACATCATTACAAACATAAGGAGAACGACGAGTTGTTCATGATCAAGAGGCTAGGACTGACGGCCTTGGTTAATCGTGATGTTATGTATGGTCACTCCACCATATACTACGTTCACGATGTTGCCGCGAAGGTGTAGATATGGGTCCTGCACATTTAATCAGCATTGGATTTAAGGGGGTTTCGGTCTACAATTGCTCACAGAACCACGTTGTACGCGTGTTGAGGCGAATATCGGATGCTATGGGCAATTAAACACGCGCATCAATGAGTATATAGGTTCGTACCCTATCCGTCCCACGCGTCGTTGGAAATGGCCTCTGCTCACTTCTAGTGGTACCGCCACTCATCTGAGAAGTCCGGATTGATCTCTGCTCGGTCCTCGGATACTCGGTCGCCCGATCACTTGGGAACGATCTTCGCCCGCTCCCTGCGGCAGCCTCGTTCGTCCGAGCAGTTGGAACTGACCGAGCTGAGGGATGACTGCTAGAAGCGAGATCTTGTGCCTAGAAATGGATGAGGTTTGGAGGAATGATGGGTCATCGACAAACCGGTGGCATTTCGTTCATGAGCTGCGAAAGCTCTGGCTATATTGAGGTACAATGAGCACCGTTGATCCCGAAGCTTCTGAAACCCACAAAAAGAACATGCGCTGTTTGCGCATTCCGTAAGGCTTGATAGAACGAAAAGGTGCTTCGGAACCCGTTCATAATGCAGCGATCGAGAGGTTTTCCACGCGCGGACTTGAGGTACAGTAGCCAAAGTATCGCATCTTCCATGCTGACCCGCGAGAAGCTATTCCTAACGTGAGCAAGAGCGGCATCGTTGCCTTGCTCATCTGCAATGTCGAGAACACGTCGACCAAACTGCTCATAGGACCAGGCGCCCTTCTCGCGAACTATAAATTTATCAGCGGAAAGCGTCGCCTCAGGCTGAGAAAAAGTTAGGCGAGATCCCTGTGATACTTTGAACAACCTGAACTCACAATATCGTCCAGCAGCTCTCGATCGTCATCGTCGGAGGAATCATCATAATGGGAAGAGAGTGGATGTGCAGCAGTCGCTAAGGCGTCAAGTTCTGCCATGATTACTTGAAGTAGGCGATGGCAAGACTGCAATGTGGGGTTTTATATGACATCCCCGGAAAGCAGCAGAGCGGTGTTGATGCGAGGCGATGGATTGACAATCCTCGGCTAAGGTGGCGGTGATTGTCAGAGGCATCGCCCCTGCGTCGTCGACCCTGCTGAGGATGTCGTAATAACTTTAATCCCGTGCATGATGAATCGTCCGCTGGGTCGCGGTGGTGCATGTGAGGAAATACGTACCCCGTCGTGACGAATATTATTGGAGTTTGTAGCAAATGGAAGCTGCCGCAGCGAAGTCAGCATAGCTGAAGCTCTATGCTCGCGCAGCAGTCCTCCTCACGTTCACAAAGGTCAAGTTATGAAGGCTGATACTGTTTAATCCTGCCAGCCCGCTCGCCGGGTTTACGAAGTGTTCGAGAACGCTCTCTTGTTACGTCAGCGCCACCCTCACGCTCTCAAGGCCATGCGCGATCCTGAAACGCGCTGAAGGTTTTCTAAAAGATGCATATGCATGTAGCACAGGATACCCATGTCTCACACTGACTCCCGCGGTGAGCTTCCCGGCTTTTGGTGAGCTGTGCTTTACGCCATTATGACGTTCAGACTACGAGAGCAAGGTAGGAGCGCGTTTGCACTGCCTGTTAAGCGTTACAACGATGTGTGGCTCCTCGTAAACGCTCTGAAGGCTGAGATTAGCTCATGAATTGTGTGGCGAAACGGGTCACTCTGATGTTAGTTCGAATGGCCCGCGAGGCGAAACATCTCACAGAACACTGGCAACTTTGTGCGGTATGCGCCCTAGGATTTGGACAGGCATGCATGATCATGAGAGCTGCGGCAAAATGCTGACACTTATCCCGGTTCAGAGCGCCTGCGGCGAGCTAGTGCATGCGAAAGTCAACGACGGCCAGCTGACAGGACGACTGATGAAGTAGAATGCTAGAAAGATGCAGGATATACCACAGACAATAACACGTCCATATATTCCGAGAGTGTAATGCCACGACTGCACGCAGCGCTCTAGCCATTCGAGCAGCCAGCGCTGGCGCAAGCGACGAGCGCTAGCGTCACTCGTAGGGCTACTTGGTAGCGTGTATCGAGTATTTTCCGGGGTTCATGTGGCCGAATAGCGGTATAACCCAGTGCGCGCGGCGACCAGGGCGTTCAATGGAAAGGAGAAAATCAAAAGACAAGGCACGGTTCGGCTTTCTCCGAACTCCGACGGTATCTTCTTGCCAGAACGTCAGCCTGCTCGCACTGTCGTTCGTTGCGCGCGAAAAATCGAAAGGGTTGCGCAATGAGGACCGGGGAATGGTGCTGGTGGATTCTGATTCATGCGACCAAGTCGCCTTCCATGCACAGCGTGCAAACGCCCCGGCGCAACCTCTACTGGTCCATCATGCGGGTTGGACTTAAAATGCGCCAAGTCATTAGCGCTTTAGCTTCCGACGCCATCCGGCTTACATCAGCTTTGATAGTGCCAGCGGCCACCAGATCTAATATACTTCTCATTCTCACTGCCTTCGAAACATGGGGTTCTTTCTCTGAATTGGCGTACATGTACAGCATGCCTCGGCGCTGCTTTCGGCCTCCTCCCGCCGGATCCACGATACGCGCCTTTGCGGAAGGCGGACCGGTCCGACTTACATTGTTGTCACGGATTTACACCCGAACGACGTTGTGCTGCTGCGTTGTTGAGTCGTCCTTGCCTTCTTCCACCTTGTACTTCACGACACCATTGCTGCTGCCTCATATTCGACAACTCGTGGTGCACATTTCGCTGAAGATCTAACATTGTGAGTGATTTATGGTCAACCAGACGCAGGGAGACTGCTCATGCGTGCAGCAGCAGCAGCGATGTCAACCCCCACGTCGAGCATCCAGGACATCCGCACCGAATTCTGCATATTTGTGGCTCACAAGACACTCTCCCGTCTCAAGAATTCGGATTGTCCAGCCTTTATTATGACGTGGAAAGGACGATCTCGCCTTGCTGTGCCGCAGGAGAATGACAAGAGCCCGTATTACGCTTTCACAGCCCAGCTTCTGCAGATCTTGCGCGAAAACGAACACGTACTGGCCGTTCTTTATCCTGATATACTCGTCGGAAAAGAACGCGTCGTCGGCGTCGCCAGAGCCGTCTGGGCCCGATGCCAGGCCTTCGGAAACATCTCCGCATTGTCCCGCGATGCCCACGCATTGGGATGCAGGATCAAGTTGGCTGAGGTGGAGAAGCAAACGATTGGAGTGGAGGCAAGGTGAGTTCTACGATGGCCAAGCGACGGTTGGCGCGAAACCTGACTCATGAACGAAGGTTTTGCGGGTTTCAAGACTGATTTTTCTGCCTTTCGCGTTACGTTCTCCCGTCAATTGATCCCAAGGACACTGCCGCGAAGACTGTTGACCGTGCAATATGTTCTGTTACAATTTGTCAGTCCATGAAATCTGGCCTGTCTATGCTTTTCAGTTGCAACCCAATTGTATCTGCGCGCCGTTTATTGCACGATCCAGATGTATATCGGAGTCCCGAGCAACCAACTGTGATCCTCGCATCCAGAATGAGCGGAAGTCGAGTACGCGGGATCTACTAGGCGCGCGCGGCGCGGCGGCGTGGCGAACAGCCTGGACAGAAGCGTACACAATGCAGTCTGATCACTATCCGCAGCAGCCATGCAGGGGTTGGCGAACATTCGCCGATCCTGTTAGTGCCGGCGTGGACCGACTCGGAGGCGCCCGCTTGGCCAAGCGCACGGGGACTTGGATTATCCCATAATCCAAGATGGGGCCAACTTATAACGACGCTGCTCTGCGCTTCTCTTGCTGCTGCATACAACCCACCGCGGCACACTACGATGGGCAAGATCTCGAGTCAACGCACGAACAAGGTCTGCTGCCGGCCTAAACTTTCTGGCAGCGCGTGCAACTGCTGACCGCTGTACAGGCCGTCGCTACTGGTCCACGAGCGCAGCGTCCAACCAAGGCCTATGATAATCTCGCTGCGCACGCGTCTGCGGTGAGTCTGTTCGCCGATGGGTCTTTGCTGCCACTGACGCGTGTTTCGCAAGGACCTCCATGCCGTCGTCGCCTCCCAGGTGCTTTCACCCGCTAGAGTCTCTCCCGCGTTCTGATCACATCTATTGCTGCAGCCGACCGCGGAGCCGCCACATGTCGACCGCGATGTATCCGTCGCTACCCTTGCGCATCCCTCGGAGCCTGGTACCGAGTCGTACAACGTGCACTCGGCCTCCCACATCCAACTCGGCGCGGAAATCTCCCAGGATGTACCCCTGACAGCGCCCCAGGCCCGCGTCTCCACGCCGCCTTCGGTCGTCGATGTGGTGGGTGGCCAGTTTTCCGTCTTCTTTAACTTCCCGGTCATGACTGCTTTAATTTGCTCCCTAGCCAACCACCCAGCCGAGCTCTCCGCCGCCTCCGACGAACACGGTACTTCCGGCCAAAATGCCTGGCCCCGGGCTCTTTACACCGCCCGAGCTCTCTGTCATGGTGAGCATCAATTCCCCTCGCCGTCCGCAACCCTTCTTGACGCTTGATACAAATAGGCGTCCCTCCCTACTTTCGAACCTCCTCTAGTTACGCAGTCATCTAGCAGTCCAGCGACGTTCGACCCCGACGCGCACCCCATCCCGGCCGCTCGCAACGAAGAGGGTTTGGCATACCCGCGCAGTCCTACGCCTATCGCGAACCCGGCGAAGCCCATTCAGGACGCGGACTGGTTCGCGTGTGGATATCCAGGGTGCGGCCTCCGCTTCACGCGCAGCAATGGTCTACGAGTGCATATGCGGGCCCATGCTCCCATTATCGATCGTCGGGTGACGTGCCCCGTTTGCTATGTGTGCGTCGCCTATGGTTTGCGCATCGTACTCGTCTTCTTACCCTCAACGTCCAGAACGATCAAAAGCTCACTGCGCCCGCACCAACTTCACTCAAAGGCTTGCATCAGACTTCAGGAGCGAATGAGCGACGATGAGTTGGAGCGGGTCGGCTGTGTAACCAGGGCAAGTCGGAGCATGTATCGCCAAGCTCAGGTGAGATATCACTTTGGAACGCAGTTCGCAGGCTGACCTTCCACAGTACTCAAGATTTGTAAAAACTATGTGATCTCGATCTGGTTCCATGTATCCCGTTCGAATTCTGATTGGACTCGCGATGAATGATTGTACATGTCCCACGGTTGCGTCCTAACATGCTTGAAACAAGAACGTATGCACTCTGCCTCATTTTGATTATGCACCATAAGATGTACAGAGAGAGGCAGGGAAACCAAGCCTGTGCGATGAAGCGTTCCTGCCAGCGTCATTCGCGCAGATGAGAGGACATTGGAGAAACAGTGCCAGCGACGACGGGAAACAGACGACAAGTGGGATGGTGACAAGGCGAGACTTGGAGAACTCTGAAGCGGCACATGGTGGAACAGGGCTATATCTCGTGGAACTTCTCGCAGCCTGATCAGCCCGGTCGTTCGTGGCTCGTAATACGCAACTCGCATCTTCGGATGGGTTCACTCCTCTGCATCACCTTCGTCTGGGCAGACAGCTGCCAGCTGTCTGCGTATCAAATTATAAAATTCTTACAGTGCATTATCCGAGATATAAGTATGACAGGTGTCCTCAGTCACTGTCCACGAACTTCTCCTATCATGATCATCTCCGCCCTCGACTCACGTGGATCGGTCAATGCGCCCGCTCTCGCCTGTGTAGTCCAATGACCGCTTGCTTTGACTGTGCGCTCTGCCTCTTGGCATGGTCCTTGATCCAAGTTCCATCTTCATCCGCTTTGCGGCGCGTCATGCGGCGATCTTGTTCAACTAGGCTGTTGTACCCGTTTTCGTCGTGCCAACGTTGGGATACCAGATTTGAGCGTGCGTCCCGCCTTTCGGTGAGGTCATCTATCCAGGATCCTTCTTCCGACGGTTCTGCTCGTGCCCTGCGATCCGTATGCCTGGTCCCGTATTCCTGCATGTCGTATTGTGCCTGATCATGATCACCACTGTACCTGTCATTGCCACGACGTGCCCGCCCGTAGTACCTGTCATCATCTTGTGGGTATGAATATTCGGAGCTCGGAGAACGCATCCGGGTAGATCTTTTCGCATGACCAGCTGCACGATGGCGGTGTCTTCTCAGGTCCTCTTCTTCCACCCAGACATTTGCGTTGGCATAGTGGATTCCAGGCAAGTGATAAGATCTCTCTCTAGCCTGAGATCCATGCTCACGCATTGCAAGGGGCACCTGCGTCTGGAAATCGTAGCTGTCCGCGCGTGCGCGTGAGCTCATTCCCGGCAAGTATTGTCTTCTGTCGAGCCTTTCACGCTGCGATATCTCGTCTCGAGGTTCGAGGACCCGTTGTGGATGCTGGCTGCGTTCTTGATGCTGGCGTGAGTCATCTGATGCATAATAATTTGCGTGCAGAGACGCATTTCTCAGACTCGGAGGTCGCTGATTAACATGCCTGATCACGGAGTTAATGTCCTTTAAAGATGTGCTTTAGGGTGTAACGTAGTATGCTTACCTCCCAGAATCAACTTCATGTCTGTCACGCTGTGCGCCACTGCGGCGGGGACGCTGATCACGTTCGGGAACCCCAACTTCGTCGGTATCAGCGTTCGTGGCCCCTAACCCCCTGTAGGCTCTATTGGCGGCTATCACCCTTTGATGAAACGGATGGAAAGACTTCCCGACCACGGGACTATTATCCGCTGCTCGGTTTAACTTTCGAGACCTGCGGGTAGAAGTCCGCGCCAAATAATAGTACTTCTGTTGCAGAGCTTGACGTTCACCGTCGAGATAGTCCTGTAGTCGCTGTAGGACATATAGGACATGGCATTGGACACGCACCTCGTCCGCTTCCGAAGCATGTGCGGCGCTACCATCAGAGGGACATCGTACGCGGGCTTCATCGCGCTGATGTCTGCGTCAAAGAGCAGTACGTGGGTCAAAGTGGGTCTCACCTGTGCAGTTGCACCCGCTGTCGCCGAGGCATCCTGTTTGGTGTCATGATCAGAAGCGTTCAAGTAGTTTGGATTGCAGTTCACCTCTACATTTCCGGTTTCCGGCGACGGCTGGCAAGCCAAGTTTGAGAAAGTAAAGCGATACAGCAATCATACTACCGTACCTGCACCGGAGGCTCATCCTGCATGGCGACATCCGAATCATAGCGCCGATCATAGCACGCATCCGATTCATACTCGACATGATCCAAGGACTGAAGATTGCCGCCGATTTCGCCGTTCTGCAACCTTGGTCAATGAAGCGATAGGCAAAGCTGTAGCCCCGTACGTGCCTGCAAGGAAAGTTCACTGGACTCCCAACTATCATCGTCGCTGACTTCCTCCCTCCGCCGACTTTTTCCGCCGGTTGTGGAGAGAGGGCCGGAGTACTTTGGGACCTTGACTCGCAGTTTCGAACCTTGGATGCCAGCTATGTTCAATGAAGATCGTCTAAAGGTTGATCAAGGCTGACCTGACGAACTATGTTTATAGCTTTTGCCACGAGCCTCGGCGTCCGAGTCGTTGGCGGATGGCGACATAGTCTATGCCACTTCTGGAAGGAAATAATGTGGAGTTTGGACGGTGAAGGACGATGGTCTCCTTCTTATATACTACCTACACAGCCCCCTTATCGGAGCACTATTCCGGATCCGACGATCACAAGCTATGCCGCATGCTTGTGCATGATCACAGCATTGTCGGTGCATAATCCCGGATCGGAACATCTCAAGCCAACCTGCATCCTTGTGAGATCAGATCACAGCCTCCTGTCGGTGGATCTCAAGCCGACCTGCATGCTTGTGGTTGATTGCGTCGATAGCACAGCCTGTTCGAGCCCTGCATTGTATATAACGGGGTCAGATGGCCTGCGTTTGCATGGAGGTTGGGTATACGTAGATGTCGGCACATAGGAAACGGTGTACTTCGCAGGAAATCGATCGCGCGCCAACCGAGATGAAGCGCCTCAAGCCCGACCAGACCATCTCTCAGACGCAAAATTTCTCAGGCGTGCGTCCTGTTACTGATGCAGATTCACCTTGCTCACAAGCACACCGCGGCTAGCCCATCCCCAAAGCTTCTGTCGATCTGGTATGGCTTTCACAGAGTGCACTCCACGTTTGCTAACTGGTCTGAAAGCGGGAAACTGACGATCACGAGTTGGCCGCACTAGAAGGCCCACTCAAACATGTGAAAGCTGGTAATAATCATTGGTCGTTAAGAAATTCGGCGGGTAGTTTTCAATACCTACAATCGCACGCATCTGCGAGCTTGACGAAGCCAACGAACGCCGGCAACCATCGTCTCGCAAAACGTACCCACGTCCAGAGGGGCGTCAACACCGAGCCGTGTCGTGATGATCAACCAACGAGAGAAAGCGGGAGGACGCGCCTCACACTCCCCAAAGTCGCCGAATGGAAAGATGCAGAATTATCTCATCAAGCCAGCGTTGGCCTCAGACGCCGCGAAACGATCGGTCAAGTCGCTTCGGCGAAGGATCAATGAATAGCCACCCTCGGTTCGTATATAGCGCCCCCACGGTAGAGCCCCGACGCAGGTCCAGTTCCATTTTGAGCCACCGGCCGCGCGAGGTCTTGCACTCGGTGAGAATCTCCTAGGAATTCCGAACTGAATACGCGTTGACATTCTATTCAAGTCACCCATGGACGTGTCTCCTGAACAGATGGGACCCCCACCTCCAAGGCAGCTTCGTAAAGCGCAGAAACCAGTCCCAGCGAGTTTCCTCTCGTCTCAGATTGGCATTGCTTAATTTTGAACGTGCAGTCTCTCCTTGGATCGCACCACCCTCAGAAACTGCCCAGCGAACACTCTCACACCGACGACCATCGACCCCAGGTCAATTTCTATCGCGGGCCAGGCCAGCCGCCCAGTAACCCGTCTCGCAGGCAGGCGTCATACGAAAGTTTTGATTTCGGCACACCAACGACTGCTACGAACGAGTCTACCTCCGACGTCGAAGTAGGTCGCGTCGGCACGCTTATCGCTTGAGCTGAACCGTTAATGCTATTCGATAGGGTATCGTTAAGAATGCTTTCGAGCGACCACGGAGACGGGCAGCGCCGCTCCCGCCAGCGTTTCAAGGACTCAACTTGCCCCATAATCGTGTGCCGAAGGAGATCACGGCAAACAGGCTCCATGTATGTTATCCTGTCGGGATGGCATCTCAGCCACACCCCAGTATGCGGTCGTAGTCATACTGATAGCTGGATTCGTCTTAGACTGCCATCAGATTGGCCATGAGAGAGGATCTAGGATTCGGCGTCAAGAACCGTCCCAATTGTCGGCCTCATCCACCGGCCTCAATCGAAGACATACTCACATTTCTCGAGGGCGGGCCGGGCCCCAGCATGAAATATTTGCAGCTTGACCTTGTGACTACTCCGGATGGCCAACAGTCGCACTGGAACATCAAAGCAGGAACCCTCTTTGCAACTGGTTTTCTAGAGCGTGTCAAAAAAGTTCATTTTGCCGAGGACGCATTTGTGGAAAGGGACCTAGAGCCTGACAACATTAGAGATCTATTCCTGAGCAAGATCAGATATTTTTTTACGTTGTACCAGAACCTCTACTTCCCACTGGCCGACCGCGAAAGCTACGAGCTGCGGTCATTCCGCCGGAAAAATGGCCGGCGAGCATCGGTGTGTGCGCCGTGCAATGACTCGCGACGTGATGAGTGACAAAAGTTCCAGTTGGCAAAGCTTCGCCTTCGCATTTGCTTTGAAACGTTGTACAGCTTCTATGCCATCTATCGCAAGGTCGACGACGAGATGATTAGTGAAGACGAGACCGACAAAGAGGCATCTAAGCCCGGGATGAAGGTTTTTCGACGAATTGAGAGGTTCTGGGTCAATCCAGAGGTTACCCGGATCTTTCATTTGCTCCTTGACCCACACCTCTCGGCTACTAACCTATATGGTGAAGGCGGACCCGGAAACCAATTTCGACGACGAATCAACCATCCTCCAAAGCTGGTCGTGGATGACGACGTCGTTGTCGGACTGCCGGAGAATTTCTACAATCCGCTCTGGATACAGACCCTTTCCCCAGCAGAACTTGCGGAGCTGAAACGTCGACCAGCGGTCGATCTTCGGCCGTTCCTGTCCAAGATCAGGTTAATCTGAACGCGCCACGAGTTATCACATTCTGACGAGTTACCAGGGGCCGAATCTGCTGCGAAGGAACTGCTCAACGTGAAGAGAGCGATGATAATGACGATAGACATGAGGCTATATAGTACGCCTGTGATAATGATGATGGACATGGACCTATATAGTACGCCTGTGCACGGATGAGAGCAGTAATATGGACGTCTGAAAGGTTCGGCGAATCTTGGCGCTTCATTGGTTATATAGGCAGCACGATCTGAATATGGCCGCGACGATCTGCCTGGAGATAAGACATAAGTGGATACCAGTGCAAAGTTCGATTCCGAGTCAGACTATGTGATAATCGTGAGCCCAATACAGCTGGCGCAGGGCCGTTTGCACGCTGTGCGTGGAGGGCGACTTGGTCGCACGTAGTGTATCACGTTCCACCAGCGCCATTCCCGGTCCTGATTGCGCAACCCTTTCGATACTCCCTCGCGATAAACAATAGTGCGAGCCAGCCGACGTTCTGGCGCGGGCAAGAAGATACTTACCGTCGGAGTTCGTAGCAAGCCGAACCGTGACGGTCTTGTCTTTCGATTTTCTCCTTTCCATTGAAAGCAGCACCCAGGCCACCGCGCGCACTGCGCTATCCAGGCGCATGGACACCGGATAACGCTCAATACCCGCTACCAAGTAGCCCTACGAGTGATGCTAGCGCTCGCCGCTTGCGCCAGCGCTTGCCGCTCGAACGGCTGGGCCGCTGCGTCCAGTCATGATCGTGACATTACAGGCTGGGCTGTCGCCCTTCCTCGTGCGCTCTGCGTTCCGCGCACCGAGCCTGTCCATCCTTACTGTCGAGCTGTGAATCGCCTTACGCCTGGTTCATGCAAGTCGCATGCGCTACGATATCTGGCCCGCCTGCTTTGATAGTTGTCGAGGCTGCGTTCTATCCTGTGTTTATGAATGCGTACGCGATATGGATGGCCACATCATCCTGATCTACACGACTAAATAATTCAGGCGCTTGAATTCTGACCCGCTGAGCACAGATTCGGGCCTGATTGCATCCCTGTGTCATTGACATGTCTGTAGACAAATGCATCGCGTCTGCCACGAAGGCATGCTCTCTTTGAATATCTGGTATTCCCCAGAACGATAGGGCGCGATGACAGCACGCGCATGTAGCTCGCGAGAACCAGCAACATCGCCGCGCGCGACCGCGAAGACGATGACGTAGGATGAGCTTGTCCAGGAGCGCGATTGCGAGAATAGAAAGCAGCTGGAGGAGAGCGCGGTTGGTCCAGTTCGTCGTCGCGCTGCGGCGCGTCGAGCACGCCAGGACGGGCTTATTCGCGCGCGCCGTGGCACGACGACGTGGACGTGCGGTGAGCTGGGCGGAACATGGTGAGTGTAGGAGGGAGAGTTCGCTCACCGACAGCGATTGACAGCCACCAAACAGTTCGGCGAAGAGCGTCGCGGCGACCGGACGCGTAACAAATGCCCCCACGACAAAGACTCGCGATATAAGAACTGCTACAACGGCGCATGCATCACGCTCTTCGCGGCGTGCTGCTTCCCACCCCTAGACTGGAACTATGTTGTGGCTCCAACTACGCTGTCTTACAATTGCATATTTTCTACTCGAATACGCAAGAATGACCGGTCATGATTATCTAAGTCCAGGACGACCGATGGCTCAAGCAGCCTGAGACGCGCCTTCGCGCCGACAACCGGACACGCGACCGGTTCAAGGCTTTGCTCGCGGAATGTTCCATCCCCACGCTCTACGGCCTGAGTATTATCAGCACGACGATGCACATCGCGTCGTCGCAACTGGCTCCGTTGTGCCCGCCGAAGTTCCGTATCCTGCAGCTGGTCCGTCGCACACTAATTCTCGTCCGGCCGACTTCCCCGCCAACTGGTTGCCAATTTCTTTTCAGCATTCCAACCCGCTCTCGCGCCGAGGCATGCTTCACGGGATATCATCAGAGCTACTACATGGTGAGCATGTACATGTGTTGATTGTCGGCAATAAAATGAGCCTAAATGAAGTATTAGTTCACCGCGCGGCTTGAGCGCGATTCTGAATGCCAGGTTTGGGCAGAATCCTTGGTGGCACAATCGGAAATGCCTAGTACCAATGACAAGGAAAACCTCGAGGGCGAATCTCACGTCCCGTACAGCGCGACGTCCCCGCAGCACTCCCCACCTCTGCGGCCGTGGCTGACGTTTTCCACTTGCAGGTCTCCATGCTGTCCATCCATTCCAGCAGCTTCTCGCGACCACCGTCGTTGAATGCTTCAAGAATCTCAGAACCCACCATATTCTGACACCCGTCCGTCGCTGATCTGCATTCTCTCACTGCGCATAACCCGGGGCACACAAACAACTGTGTGCTCCCCACATCGCTCGGCTGCGCGGACGGTCCGCGCGCTCCTGCCGCCGCATCCCATACGCCGCCATCACCGTCCCGGCCCAATATTCGATGTACATACCACGATATTGTACACCGAGAAATTTATGTTACTCTTGTATCCGCGCCGGGATGTAGTCCAGGGAATTAACGCGCGCGGCGGGATTCCGTTCTCGTAATGATGACATCGGAGAGATGATATCGGAGTATCCCGCGGTGGCTGATTGCTCGGCATTATCTGTGAGTTAATCCCGTTGCGTTTTCATGTTACTGACGGCTATAGCAGACCTCCAGTGTCAGCCACTATATCAAGTCAACTACTGTTCAAAAAAACACCATTACAATTTGGTTGTCTTATTAAGACAGATGCGGAACAAGAAGAAACACCATGCAGCGATATCGATACATCAAGACAGGATAGTGAGATGCGCCGTCCTCACGAACCGCGAGTCCTGACCAATTTCTTTGCAGAATACCCGAACACAGCGGCGCCGAGGAGTGCCGCGAAGGAAAAACGCCGGATTTGCCCTCGATGAAAAGGACGACCAAGCTGTAGCAAAACAGAGCCGCCATCTCAAGCTTGCTCGCGTACATGGCAGGGCGTACTATCCCCACGCGCACGCACAGAGTGGCGAGCTGGGTCCCGATTATCTGCCGAAGGTGAGCATGCGGTCAAACAACTACCAGTGGACGCGAACCTCGACCACCCGCTTAAGAAATGCAAGAATTGCAAGAATTTTTGCCCAATAACCAACAAAAGTGTCGACGACGTCGTCGTGGATTGCGTCCAAATCATCCCGAGCGACGACACGGTGGTCAGCAGCGTCGTCGTTAGTCGTGGGCGACGCTGATTCGCGAGGTTGCTGATGCAGCGAACTCGAATTGGCAGCAGGTTTGGACGCGCGCGGAGAGCGACCCGACCCACAGAGCAACACGTCTGCAATATCCTGCTCGCCGGTTAGCGCGTCGGGCAGAGCGTCGTGATTGTCGACCGCGGCGTCAAGACCATCTCCAAGGGTGTTGTAGCGTGAAGTTACGGCGATGGCGAGCGGGGTGAGCACCAAGCCACCGCCGGCGAGCTCGTCAATCGACTGCGCATGGTAGCGCGGCACATCGATTTAGCGCGGAGCAAGACGGGCGCGCGGTGGTGGTCGCGTAGCTGCGCAAGGAGTCCCAGTCCCACCAGAAACACGCGTGGTTTTCTAACCATGTCGAGCTCATCGCCATCAAAGAGCTCGACGCGCTCTCGGCGAGCTGAACGCAGTACGGCTGAAAAATTGGGTAGCGCGCGTGTAAAATCGGAAGCCCAGACCCTCAGATCTCGTTCACGTCGTCGGGCACGGCTCCCAGGGTCATGTACCGAATGAGCTGCTGCTGGCCAAGTCAGTGGCGCCTGTTTCGATTGCGAGCCAACGAGTAACCACTGCGTGCAGCGCGAGTCAGATGAGCAGCGGCTGGTGGTACAAATCAGCTACCAGATCATCTAGGGGCAGACGAGGCTCTCGCACGATTACGACCAGACAAATGTAAGTGCGTTTCCGTGTTTCTGACGAATAGGCGGCTGACTACCTTTCCTGTGGCCAGCAGCTTAGAAATTGCGTCAGGTGGCGCCATGGGCAATGAGCAATGCACGGACACTTTTGGCAGCCTGAGCATGGGTATGCTCGTCGTCTACACCTTCGCCGTCGTCCTCGCAATTACTGACATTAGATACGGCGCTCAGAGTTCAGCTTCGTTTGCCGCGGGAGGCGCAAAAAAACGATTCTCAGCGGGACGACATCGATTCGAAACAGGGCGGCCTTCTTCACAGGATAAGAGCGTGGCGTAGCTGGCAGCTATCTACGTTTGCGACGCTGTTCCAGGCTACGGGCGGCCCGGGCGATGACGAAGATGCCAGCGCTTCCGATGAGTCTCACACTGCAGACGTCGCACTCGCTCTCCCCGGCTCTTTCGTGAACGACGACAGGTACAACAGGCCCGAACAATTCAAACAGGTCCTTTGTCTCGAGCACTGCTCGAGGAAGAGATGCTGAGGTCCCTGCGGTTTTTCCGCTTCTCCGCGGACTCGTGGTTGAAGCGCCGGGGAACACGCCGGGAAAGCCCGCCTACTGCGGGCGGTGCGTGAATCAACTCAGCTTTTTTTCTAAATTATGAAAAGCAAATAATATCAATTCAATGGGCTGCTGTGCAGCGCGAAGGATCGATATTCCCGTTGGTTTACCCCCGCCGCTATCGAGCTCGCATCCGGGACGTGTGATGATAGTAAGTTCCAACCTGAGTGTCACGGTATGCGGATTAGCTGACGGTCGTGTATACAGTGGATGTTCATATATGACAATTCATTTTCCGGGTAGTAATACAAGACATATCAAGCATCATTGCGAGGATTACGTGAGTCAAGAAAGCAGGTCAATGCATGGCAGCTGGACACAGCACGATCAAGAAAAAGGGCGTATGGCTACAACAAGAAATGATTACTGAATAGTAACCATGAGCTCACGAGATTCTCAGACAGGACTCGCAGCGGCGCGGGAGCGGACAGCATCTACGCAGGCTTTAGCTGCGAAGTAGCCGAGAATCCCAACAATAATGCCCGCAGTGCGAGCGACATTGTTGATCGCAGCCTGGTGCCCCGGATACACGGCGTTGAGTAAGGCGGCACCCGCAAAGATGGTGAGCACGAGGGAAAGTAAGACGACCGTCGCCACGCAGTACGGTGGAAACGCAAGTCGATCGCCACGCAGGACGATCCAGAACCACCAGAGAACAAGACAAATCGCCTGATAATGGTGAGTGCAATACGAATCTATTGGCCAAACTGAAACATACCTGCAGTTGTCCAGTACCGGCTGGGACATTGAAGTCCTGTGGGTCCGCACCCGCGTCGGCCTCGGCGACGGTGAGCAAATATAATAATTAGAAAAGAGAGGCCCATAGCTTACCAGCTGCATCGGCTGAACAGTTATAACGACGTCGCCGTGAGCGCCATGGTTGGCGCGAGACCCCTCGTCGGCGCCCATGTCGTCCTCGGCGCCAGTGTCGGCGTCGGCGCGCGCATCCTCGGCGCGAGTGTAGTCCTCGGCGCCAGTGTCGTCCTCGGAACGAGCGACGGCGTCGTCGAGAGCGCCATCCTGGATGCCAGGGCCATCGTCGCCGCGAGCGCCATCCTGGATGCCAGGGCCATCGTCGCCGCGAGCGCCATCCTGGACGCCAGCGACGTCAACGCCAGCGTCGTCGTCGACGCGAGGCCCCTCCTCAGCGCTCGTAACGTCGTCGACGCTCGGGACGTCGTCGACGCCAGCGCCATCATCGACGCGAGACCCGTCCTCGGGGCTCGTGACGTCGTCGACGCGAACGTCCTCGTCGGCACGAGATCCGTCCTCGGCGTTGGACCCGTCCTCGGCGCGGGTGACGTCGTCAACGTTCGCGTCGTCGTCCACGCGAGCGCCGTCCTCAGCGCTGGTGGTGTCGTCGACGAGAGCGCCGTCCTCAGCGCGAGCGCCGTCGTCGACGCCAGCACCATTTTTGACAGACCCACTGACGTCGTTGGCGTCGTCGCGGGCGTTGTCGTTGACGCGGGACTTGTGGCCGATGCTGGGGTCTAGGTGCTTGACGCGCGCGCCTCCGCCGCAGGACCTCCCCTTGTTCCGAGAGTCCGCGTCGACGTGAGCGCCATGTGCAGCGCGGCATCTCTTGCTTATGCTAGCGCCATCGACAGAGGAGGGGCCCACGGGCGCGCAGGACGAGTCGTTGACGGGCATCGCGTAAGAAGTAAAGAAACAAGAGTGAGCTGTCACTCTTGTAACTCAGCTCATGGCTTTTTGGAGCATTTCCATTGAATTAATGCGTCTCTATCTTGTTTATCTGACTTATCAGCTTGCAAATTGAAGATTTTTCGAAGGAATAGGCACACGACTCGGCGCGATCTGTGTTGATCGCGCCGAGATCACGGCACGGGCGGAGTCGGCGGTGCATTGCCACAATCTTTGCACTTGCACGACGTCCGCACGCGCCCTCGACAGGCGCACCCTCCACGCGCTCTCGGCGCGCCCTCCCACGACGATTTTTGCGCACGCCATCATCGCGTTAACGTCCTGCTCGACGGCGAGCTCACCGGCAACGCCTGCTCGAGCGTGACGACGCGCAGCTGGGACGGTGCTCTTCCTGAGCTACGGCGACCGCAACGCCCTTGCCCACGGTTTCCGCCGCCCGTTGTCCGTCTGTGACGACGACGCCGCGGGCAGCAGCGAGGACGCCCTGCTGAGGGCGGACGGCGCTGGCGCGCCGCCGCCCGCGTGCAAGAAGAAGAGAACGGTGGCGGTGCGCGATTTGCCGTTTTGCACTTCGGACTTGACGTCAACGCGACTCCTGCCTGGTCTGCTTTCTTCCGCATCCCAGCCTCCTCCTTCCTCCACTCCCTCCATCCTCCCTTCATCCCAACGGCCCCCAACGGAGTTGCTCACGCCGCTGCACTGCCTCCTGGCCACTTCCTCTCCACGTCCGAGTCTGTCGGCGAGGGCCACCCTGGTGCGCTTGGACCGCTTTTCGGCCGGCGTCTCGTCACGGACTGACCTCGTACGACAGAAAAAATTTGCGACCAGGTCTCCGATGCTATCGTGAGTCTGCAGGCGCTTGAACGTCTACAATAGCACTGAATTCATTTTTTAAATCTTTAGCTCCTCAGATACAGCAGAGCCGGAACACCGCTCTGCGCCGTCTCGCAAAATTCAGCGAGATGGACTGCAGGCGGATGTCAGAAAAAAGCAACAACGAGATGACGCGGGCGTACCATGTCCACGACGGCAGGGAGAGCACAAGCTGTTCAGCAGCAGTGCTGCTGATCACGCAGGCTGGGCCAAATCAGTGGGCGCGCTCCGCGCGGTGCGCTTCCCAGAAAAAAGTCGGTCGTGCAGCAAATTTTGATGGGAAAACGCATTTTTTGATGGGAAAGTGCAACGCTGCACCCTAGCAGGATGCTCGCAGGGCACACGTGAATGACCGCGGCAGCTGAAGCTGCTGCATCGCGCCGAAACACCGCGAAATGAGTGGGCGTGCACGTCATGCGCACCAGACCTGGTAGAATGATGTGGGAATAACGAGAAAATCCGTTCAACGAGGGCGGCGGGTGTGCAGGGAAGGGACGAGTGGATGGGGTGGACACCAGCACCAAGGAGACGGAACTCACTATTCAAGAATGCATTTCCAAGCTTGATTGGACATGCAGAATGGGCTGGGTACTGCGGCACAGTAGAGCGTGCGGCCGCGCTGCGAGTGTACGCCCGTCCCGTCAGATGTCGCTGCGAGTCCGAGGAGGTCACGAAAAACTCACCTGATATTGGCCTTCTCCAACGCCGTCGCCAACTGTGCAATAAGAGTGCATCGACGAGGGCAGCATATCTTCGCCGTGAGCGAAGGAACGGTCGATGAATCGGGGATGGTGGGGGTTGGGAGCAGAGATGCGGAAACAGCCGGCATGCGAACGCTGTCGGGATCGGACGTCCAGCGTGGACCGCAGCATCGACTCCCACCTGTGTCTGGCAGCACGGCAGCATGGCGGACAACTTGACTGAGGAGACGGACAGGGCGTTGGGGATTTTTATGCGGTTGGCAAGGCGCGAACGGAGATGAAATGAGTAAACTTTGTCATGTCATGTGATCTTTGCCGCGACCGGCGGGTGTGCCCCGACTTCGTTGCCAAATCTATTGCTGCATATTGCACGTTGCACCGCAGTTTGATCGTCCCGCGCGCGCCGCGCGCGCTGCCCCGCGGGAAAGAGGGAGGCGAGGGACGCGTCGGGCGGCGAGGAATCGTCGTTGCGAGCGGGCCCGGCGGTCTCGGCGCCGACGCGTCGCCCTTCCCACGGTACATCTCGTACGATAGTGCACCTGTCAGCCTCCGCAGCCGTCTGCCGGAGAAGATGTCGCCGGCGCGATGTTCTGCGAGGGTATAAAGGTCGGTGCGGAAGCGGGTCAGACTCGCCATCGGCCTTTCTCTCCCTTCCCTCGTCCTCTCCTCCCGCTCACGGCTCTGCACCGGCTCTCGCAAGCCTGCGCAACACTGCTCGTTGCCACCTTCGAGCTGTGCACGATGCTGCTCGCCGGCGAACGACCGCGATGCGACGTTGCGTTCGCTCGCAACGACGTTCGACATCGACCCGTCGCGTTTCCACAATCGTCGGCGCAGGCTGGTGGATCAACGAGGTACGTTAATTAACTGTCTTATCTCCGTGTATACATCTGATACATCATCATCTCTTGGAATCCATTCAGGAATCCGTCAACTGGCGTGCAAGACATCCTATCGCAAGACCCGCGTTCAACGTCTAATCCATCTCCTCGCGGTTTTGGCTGCATATGCGTATGTACTGTGTTTATGACGCTGCCCTATACAATACTGACGTACTGTCACACCGCAGACGCCGTCCAGCGCGCGCCGTACGCTGCACAACGCGATGAACATTCGATCGACACACAAGTGCGTTTTTCAGTTTTCTTCATATCGTCGTTATCCCCGCAGCTAATCAATCTTTGCATTCAATAGACTCATACACTGCCTTCGCGCCGCGCCGCGCGAAGAGCCTCGGTTCGGAGGAGGTGCAAGTGCATGTGTATTGGCAAACTACGGAAAAGGTACGTACACAGTCCCTGCTTCATCCCCCACGCCCGCAACACCCGCACGTCGTTACTGCACCCCATGCGCACCTCCCGCGCCCACAATCTCGGCCGGAACACGCTTTTGGCGTTGCTGCGTGTCCGAGTCGGTTCGGTCGCCTGACGGGCAAACCGACCGCACCGCGTCACGGCGCGTGTCCTGCCAATCGCGCAGGACACCGCGAGTACGACGCGCGCAGGCTAACGCGGCCCAGACGTCTGCGCGACGCTGTGAGCCGAGTCGGCCAGCGTGCAGAACCAGCGGAGGGCGTACCTCGCGTTCCGAGCGCACGTCGCGTTCCGCGCGGCCGTGGGTGGTTGAAGCGAGTGTCCTGAGCGCGAAAATGAGCGTGGAATAGCGCGATGGCGAGAATTCCGTCGGTGACGCCGACTGGTCGTCCGCGTACAAACCGACTCGCCGCGTTTACGCCGATTCGGGGCAGCTTCTGCGCGCAGGGGACGGCAGTGTGACGGTTCGCGTGGCGAGTGCAGGGTGGCGCCCGTGGCGTTCTCGAGTCCGTCTACCGCTGTGCAGACCGACCGACTCGGCGCACCTTGAATCGATCTCGGGCGCGCTATCGCGGTCGAGGGTGATTGACTCGATGTCATGCATCGGGAATATGAGTGCAAAATCGCGCGAATAATGAGCTTACCGTCGGTGAAGCCGACGCGTGCTCACCGAGGTGGACTCCGAGTCGGCGTGCCTCGAATCGCATTCAGGCGCGAAGCCGAGCTCGCGAGTGAGTGGACCAAGGTCCTGCACAATGAATGTGAGCGCCGAATCGCGTGAAATGAAATCTGGCGTCAGCGGTGTGCAGCGGAGTGCCCGAGCTCACACACCGAGTCAGCAGCGTCCACATCAGCCCGGAGCTTTCAACGCTTGCGGGGGTGTTGGATTAGAGTATAAAATTCCTATCCGTGCGATCGAATGCACGGATTTATCGCGTTGCGCGGATCGTGGGGGCGCTGGCACTGGAGAGGATCGGACGTCCACGAAATGCTGCCAATCGCGCAGCGTATCTTGCGAGCGCTGTATGACGGGCCTGGGGATGTACTGTATACGCAAACGTCCACTCCAGCCCACGTCTGCTCGGAGCTGAGCTGGAGTTGGGCCGATCGCGACTTGGTCGTCCGAGGTTGACATCCGGGACCAGCGCACTCGCGTAGCGACTTGCGCACGCGATTTGAAGGTCGGGGTAACGTCCTATGCCCTCTGGCATCACGCAGCGGTCGCCGTTTAGCGCGGCGAGGGCTCTTGTCGCGATCGTGAGTGATGCGTCCCAAGGCCGACAATAGCTACAGGACGTGTCAGGCTTCGTGCTTGCACGATTGGAAGGGCGGATCTCTATCATACGCACCTCGCCCCGGACACACGGAGACTTTTGGAACGTACCATTCGGTGCGCTTCGTCAAGCTGAGTCAGACGCGGGCGTTTGGCGGACTTGGAGTCCACCGTCGAGACTGACTTTGACGGCGATGGACGACATGCGGAGAGCAGAAGAAAGGGCCGTACTCGGTACCAGAGAGCGTTAGGAGGAGACGGGAGACGGGGTGGATAATTATAAGTCGGCAGACGCAAGTCCGCAAGGGAAACGTGAGGTAATTATGAGTAAATCTTGACTCTTTACCCATTGACAAGAAAATTGTACTCATCGGTAGCGCAGAACGAGGCTCATCCAAGCGGGCCAAATTTGCGGCGGTTCGAAGTGGTGAACAACGGTGAGAGCCAGGTCGAGATCGGCCCTCTCCGGTCGCGATCGCGCTGACGAGCGCACTTTGCAGCTTCTATTCGCGAGCAATCGACAGCGCACGTTGACGCGAACCTACGAGCGTGCGGGAAAGCTTGGCTCGCGGGGATGATCATGAGTGGTGGACTCGGACGAGAAGAGCGCAGTGCGCGTGGTCGAGGTGATCCGCGCGAAGGACAAGGTCGGCTTCGAGGCGAGAGACGCGGACTCAGTTCTGTAAGCCGGGCTGGCGAGCACGCGCGGCAGCACAGCGTGAACGAGTCGGTGCCGAATTTTGCGAAACCAGAACGACCGACTTTTCCGCTGGCCCGTCAAGTTAGAACTTGGTATGTCTCGGAGATGCTACATTTTTTTCTCTTACACGCAAAATAGACTTTTTCTGGCTGAAAATATAGGTTTTTTCCCTGTCTCGCATTATGGACCAATTTCCCTCGGCCGCTAAACTTCGACTTTTCCGAAGCAGATTAAACTACAAATATCCCGAAGCGGCACATCTGACATCTTCCTGTGCTCGCAAATGCCGAGGTTTTCCCGGTCGGAAAAGTTAGTCTATCCCACTAGCAACAAGAATTGGACTTTCCCTCGTACTATAAATCAAGATTTCTGGGGCGTCGGGAAAGATAACATTGTACTTTTCGCAATAATGTGCATATTGATGCTTCCGCTATAACTGATCTATTCCTCGTCGGACTTGTGTTCAAGTTCCGAAACACGTGAAATCCGGCCTTTGGCCAATTTGGATAATCACAGTATCCCATAAATTGCGGATTTCTGACTGTTGATAACCGTAATACTCAAAATTTCTCCATTACTGTGCAAGGCAATTGTGTCCGCCACTCGCAAAATCCTAAATCAAACTTTTACCAGGTTGGCAAAAAGTGTCCTCTTCCCGAGGTCTCGGAAAATTCAAGATCCGCCGCTGTGTGATGGACAAGGCCAAAACGCGCTTTGCACGCAGAGTGCCGTGGGGCTCGCAAAATTCCGGCACCAACCCTCAATCGAACTGCCGGGCCCAACATAATTTTGCGAGTCAGCGCCAAGCCCCCCTTCCTCGTTTCCGTGGCGCAGGAACCTTTTGGATCTCATACCATGAGATCCGGGCGACATATTAATATCTTCCGGGACCTCGGCCCACTCGCAGCGGCGCGACCGGTGCACCGATTCGCACGGTTGAAACTGTTCCGGGAGCTGGAATTTTCTCGTCGCAGATCAGACATGCGGCATCACGATCGCCGAGAAAGACGGGCACGCTTCCAATCGGCTTAGCTGACGAGACCAAGTCGGAAGAACGTATTCAGCCCCGGTTGAGTGTGACTTCCTTTCTCCTGGCCAAAGGTCGAGGACGATCGGACTATCGGCAGAGTCCTTTTGCCTTCTGCCAGCCAAACACAGCCGATCGGTGGGCAGACCGACAGGCTCCCTGAGCCGCGCACCCCCAAACCCCCAAATCGAGGCCAGTCCGACAGCGTCGTCGGCGGGCTTCGGTTCTGCAATTTTGTGCCTTTTCCCCTGGATATGAGCCCCCAGTGTCCCGACATGGTGCGCAGAGAAGTTTCAGGCCTCGACGAGCGCCAGGGACAAAGCGAGACCCAGTTCGGCATCTGCAAATCCTGCGGCAGAGTGCGATCAGGTCTGGACACGGTCCCTGCAGATCCAAGGCTTCCTGTGCATCGGATCGGCGTCTTCGGCAGCTCTCAGGTCATATATGGATGTCTCTGACTCGGTCCCACAAGTCTCACGAGCTGCCTTCGGCACTTCACAGCGCAGTCAAAACTCGATCGGCAGGGTTCGTATTTTGGCGCCGGCCATCGGATGGTCGTCCAGCACGCCGGGAAGACTCCGGAAGGTAACCTCGGCAGGGTCTGCGGTCGCCCATTTCGGATTTTGTCGCGTCGGCGGAAATTGCGCGTTGCCATGACGGCGCACTGCATCGCGAAGGGTACCATCGCGTAGACCTCGGCGAGAGCTCCACGGAGATATATGGGTGTCCGACGATCGGGGTCCAACTGGGGTCGCAATTGGCTCTTGTCGGTCCCTCGTCCATCATTTGTCCATCATTTGTTGGTGATCGGTCGGCCTTCAGGTGTGGAATGTGTTTGCACTTCGTCCCGCGGTTTCAGCTGCACTCCTCGTCGAGATACGGCTCCTTGTCGACGCCTTGTCCATCATTTGTCCATCATTTGTCGGGGATTTGTTGGGCTCTCGTCCAGAATGCGTTCGCTCGTCGTCCCGCGAGTTTAGCTGCTCCCCTCGCGGAGATACGGCTCCTTGTCCGGGTTTCGTGACATCGGCAGGTATTCCGGGTTGCTTTGGCAACGGACGGCCGAGGTAGCGACACCATCGCGTAGCCACGATCGTCAGCCTTCCGGAGATATATGGGTGTCGGGGTGTCTGCTCTCATTTGGAGTCCCTGGAAGCTCTTGACGGTCTCTTGTCGGACAAATGATGGACAAATCACGGACAAGTGATGGACAAATGATGGGCAAGTGATGGACAAGGCCAAAACGCGCTTTGCACGCAGAGTGCCGTGGGGCTCGCAAAATTCCGGCACCAACCCTCAATCGAACTGCCGGGCCCAACATAATTTTGCGAGTCAGCGCCAAGCCCCCTTCCTCGTTTCCGTGGCGCAGGAACCTTTTGGATCTCATACCATGAGATCCGGGCGACATATTAATATCTTCCGGGACCTCGGCCCACTCGCAGCGGCGCGACCGGTGCACCGATCGCACGGTTGAAACTGTTCCGGGGAGCTGGAATTTTTCTCGTCGCAGATCAGACATGCGGCATCACGATCGCCGAGAAAGACGGGCACGCTTCCAATCGGCTTAGCTGACGAGACCAAGTCGGAAGAACGTATTCAGCCCCGGTTGAGTGTGACTTCCTTTCTCCTGGCCAAAGGTCGAGGACGATCGGACTATCGGCAGAGTCCTTTTGCCTTCTGCCAGCCAAACACAGCTGATCGGTGGGCAGACCGACAGGCTCCCTGAGCCGCGCACCCCCAAACCCCCAAATCGAGGCCAGTCCGACAGCGTCGGCGGGCTTCGGATTCTGCAATTTTGTGCCTTTTCCCCTGGATATGAGCCCCCAGTGTCCCGACATGGTGCGCAGAGAAGTTTCAGGCCTCGACGAGCGCCAGGGACAAAGCGAGACCCAGTTCGGCATCTGCAAATCCTGCGGCAGAGTGCGATCAGGTCTGGACACGGTCCCTGCAGATCCAAGGCTTCCTGTGCATCGGATCGGCGTCTTCGGCAGCTCTCAGGTCATATATGGATGTCTCTGACTCGGTCCCACAAGTCTCACGAGCTGCCTTCGGCACTTCACAGCGCAGTCAAAACTCGATCGGCAGGGTTCGTATTTTGGCGCCGGCCATCGGATGGTCGTCCAGCACGCCGGGAAGACTCCGGAAGGTAACCTCGGCAGGGTCTGCGGTCGCCCATTTCGGATTTTGTCGCGTCGGCGGAAATTGCGCGTTGCCATGACGGCGCACTGCATCGCGAAGGGTACCATCGCGTAGACCTCGGCGAGAGCTCCACGGAGATATATGGGTGTCCGACGATCGGGGTCCAACTGGGGTCGCAATTGGCTCTTGTCGGTCCCTCGTCCATCATTTGTCCATCATTTGTTGGTGATCGGTCGGCCTTCAGGTGTGGAATGTGTTTGCACTTCGTCCCGCGGTTTCAGCTGCACTCCTCGTCGAGATACGGCTCCTTGTCGACGCCTTGTCCATCATTTGTCCATCATTTGTCGGGGATTTGTTGGGCTCTCGTCCAGAATGCGTTCGCTCGTCGTCCCGCGAGTTTAGCTGCTCCCCTCGCGGAGATACGGCTCCTTGTCCGGGTTTCGTGACATCGGCAGGTATTCCGGGTTGCTTTGGCAACGGACGGCCGAGGTAGCGACACCATCGCGTAGCCACGATCGTCAGCCTTCCGGAGATATATGGCTGTCGGGGTGTCTGCTCTCATTTGGAGTCCCTGGAAGCTCTTGACGGTCTCTTGTCGGACAAATGATGGACAAATCACGGACAAGTGATGGACAAATGATGGGCAAGTGATGGACAAGGCCAAAACGCGCTTTGCACGCAGAGTGCCGTGGGGCTCGCAAAATTCCGGCACCAACCCTCAATCGAACTGCCGGGCCCAACATAATTTTGCGAGTCAGCGCCAAGCCCCCTTCCTCGTTTCCGTGGCGCAGGAACCTTTTGGATCTCATACCATGAGATCCGGGCGACATATTAATATCTTCCGGGACCTCGGCCCACTCGCAGCGGCGCGACCGGTGCACCGATTCGCACGGTTGAAACTGTTCCGGGGAGCTGGAATTTTTCTCGTCGCAGATCAGACATGCGGCATCACGATCGCCGAGAAAGACGGGCACGCTTCCAATCGGCTTAGCTGACGAGACCAAGTCGGAAGAACGTATTCAGCCCCGGTTGAGTGTGACTTCCTTTCTCCTGGCCAAAGGTCGAGGACGATCGGACTATCGGCAGAGTCCTTTTGCCTTCTGCCAGCCAAACACAGCCGATCGGTGGGCAGACCGACAGGCTCCCTGAGCCGCGCACCCCCAAACCCCCCAAATCGAGGCCAGTCCGACAGCGTCGGCGGGCTTCGGATTCTGCAATTTTGTGCCTTTTCCCCTGGATATGAGCCCCCAGTGTCCCGACATGGTGCGCAGAGAAGTTTCAGGCCTCGACGAGCGCCAGGGACAAAGCGAGACCCAGTTCGGCATCTGCAAATCCTGCGGCAGAGTGCGATCAGGTCTGGACACGGTCCCTGCAGATCCAAGGCTTCCTGTGCATCGGATCGGCGTCTTCGGCAGCTCTCAGGTCATATATGGATGTCTCTGACTCGGTCCCACAAGTCTCACGAGCTGCCTTCGGCACTTCACAGCGCAGTCAAAACTCGATCGGCAGGGTTCGTATTTTGGCGCCGGCCATCGGATGGTCGTCCAGCACGCCGGGAAGACTCCGGAAGGTAACCTCGGCAGGGTCTGCGGTCGCCCATTTCGGATTTTGTCGCGTCGGCGGAAATTGCGCGTTGCCATGACGGCGCACTGCATCGCGAAGGGTACCATCGCGTAGACCTCGGCGAGAGCTCCACGGAGATATATGGGTGTCCGACGATCGGGGTCCAACTGGGGTCGCAATTGGCTCTTGTCGGTCCCTCGTCCATCATTTGTCCATCATTTGTTGGTGATCGGTCGGCCTTCAGGTGTGGAATGTGTTTGCACTTCGTCCCGCGGTTTCAGCTGCACTCCTCGTCGAGATACGGCTCCTTGTCGACGCCTTGTCCATCATTTGTCCATCATTTGTCGGGGATTTGTTGGGCTCTCGTCCAGAATGCGTTCGCTCGTCGTCCCGCGAGTTTAGCTGCTCCCCTCGCGGAGATACGGCTCCTTGTCCGGGTTTCGTGACATCGGCAGGTATTCCGGGTTGCTTTGGCAACGGACGGCCGAGGTAGCGACACCATCGCGTAGCCACGATCGTCAGCCTTCCGGAGATATATGGGTGTCGGGGTGTCTGCTCTCATTTGGAGTCCCTGGAAGCTCTTGACGGTCTCTTGTCGGACAAATGATGGACAAATCACGGACAAGTGATGGACAAATGATGGGCAAGTGATGGACAAGGCCAAAACGCGCTTTGCACGCAGAGTGCCGTGGGGCTCGCAAAATTCCGGCACCAACCCTCAATCGAACTGCCGGGCCCAACATAATTTTGCGAGTCAGCGCCAAGCCCCCCTTCCTCGTTTCCGTGGCGCAGGAACCTTTTGGATCTCATACCATGAGATCCGGGCGACATATTAATATCTTCCGGGACCTCGGCCCACTCGCAGCGGCGCGACCGGTGCACCGATTCGCACGGTTGAAACTGTTCCGGGGAGCTGGAATTTTTCTCGTCGCAGATCAGACATGCGGCATCACGATCGCCGAGAAAGACGGGCACGCTTCCAATCGGCTTAGCTGACGAGACCAAGTCGGAAGAACGTATTCAGCCCCGGTTGAGTGTGACTTCCTTTCTCCTGGCCAAAGGTCGAGGACGATCGGACTATCGGCAGAGTCCTTTTGCCTTCTGCCAGCCAAACACAGCCGATCGGTGGGCAGACCGACAGGCTCCCTGAGCCGCGCACCCCAAACCCCCCAAATCGAGGCCAGTCCGACAGCGTCGCGGGGCTTCGGTTCTGCAATTTTGTGCCTTTTCCCCTGGATATGAGCCCCCAGTGTCCCGACATGGTGCGCAGAGAAGTTTCAGGCCTCGACGAGCGCCAGGGACAAAGCGAGACCCAGTTCGGCATCTGCAAATCCTGCGGCAGAGTGCGATCAGGTCTGGACACGGTCCCTGCAGATCCAAGGCTTCCTGTGCATCGGATCGGCGTCTTCGGCAGCTCTCAGGTCATATATGGATGTCTCTGACTCGGTCCCACAAGTCTCACGAGCTGCCTTCGGCACTTCACAGCGCAGTCAAAACTCGATCGGCAGGGTTCGTATTTTGGCGCCGGCCATCGGATGGTCGTCCAGCACGCCGGGAAGACTCCGGAAGGTAACCTCGGCAGGGTCTGCGGTCGCCCATTTCGGATTTTGTCGCGTCGGCGGAAATTGCGCGTTGCCATGACGGCGCACTGCATCGCGAAGGGTACCATCGCGTAGACCTCGGCGAGAGCTCCACGGAGATATATGGGTGTCCGACGATCGGGGTCCAACTGGGGTCGCAATTGGCTCTTGTCGGTCCCTCGTCCATCATTTGTCCATCATTTGTTGGTGATCGGTCGGCCTTCAGGTGTGGAATGTGTTTGCACTTCGTCCCGCGGTTTCAGCTGCACTCCTCGTCGAGATACGGCTCCTTGTCGACGCCTTGTCCATCATTTGTCCATCATTTGTCGGGGATTTGTTGGGCTCTCGTCCAGAATGCGTTCGCTCGTCGTCCCGCGAGTTTAGCTGCTCCCCTCGCGGAGATACGGCTCCTTGTCCGGGTTTCGTGACATCGGCAGGTATTCCGGGTTGCTTTGGCAACGGACGGCCGAGGTAGCGACACCATCGCGTAGCCACGATCGTCAGCCTTCCGGAGATATATGGGTGTCGGGGTGTCTGCTCTCATTTGGAGTCCCTGGAAGCTCTTGACGGTCTCTTGTCGGACAAATGATGGACAAATCACGGACAAGTGATGGACAAATGATGGGCAAGTGATGGACAAGGCCAAAACGCGCTTTGCACGCAGAGTGCCGTGGGGCTCGCAAAATTCCGGCACCAACCCTCAATCGAACTGCCGGGCCCAACATAATTTTGCGAGTCAGCGCCAAGCCCCCTTCCTCGTTTCCGTGGCGCAGGAACCTTTTGGATCTCATACCATGAGATCCGGGCGACATATTAATATCTTCCGGGACCTCGGCCCACTCGCAGCGGCGCGACCGGTGCACCGATTCGCACGGTTGAAACTGTTCCGGGGAGCTGGAATTTTTCTCGTCGCAGATCAGACATGCGGCATCACGATCGCCGAGAAAGACGGGCACGCTTCCAATCGGCTTAGCTGACGAGACCAAGTCGGAAGAACGTATTCAGCCCCGGTTGAGTGTGACTTCCTTTCTCCTGGCCAAAGGTCGAGGACGATCGGACTATCGGCAGAGTCCTTTTGCCTTCTGCCAGCCAAACACAGCCGATCGGTGGGCAGACCGACAGGCTCCCTGAGCCGCGCACCCCCAAACCCCCAAATCGAGGCCAGTCCGACAGCGTCGGCGGGCTTCGGATTCTGCAATTTTGTGCCTTTTCCCCTGGATATGAGCCCCCAGTGTCCCGACATGGTGCGCAGAGAAGTTTCAGGCCTCGACGAGCGCCAGGGACAAGCGAGACCCAGTTCGGCATCTGCAAATCCTGCGGCAGAGTGCGATCAGGTCTGGACACGGTCCCTGCAGATCCAAGGCTTCCTGTGCATCGGATCGGCGTCTTCGGCAGCTCTCAGGTCATATATGGATGTCTCTGACTCGGTCCCACAAGTCTCACGAGCTGCCTTCGGCACTTCACAGCGCAGTCAAAACTCGATCGGCAGGGTTCGTATTTTGGCGCCGGCCATCGGATGGTCGTCCAGCACGCCGGGAAGACTCCGGAAGGTAACCTCGGCAGGGTCTGCGGTCGCCCATTTCGGATTTTGTCGCGTCGGCGGAAATTGCGCGTTGCCATGACGGCGCACTGCATCGCGAAGGGTACCATCGCGTAGACCTCGGCGAGAGCTCCACGGAGATATATGGGTGTCCGACGATCGGGGTCCAACTGGGGTCGCAATTGGCTCTTGTCGGTCCCTCGTCCATCATTTGTCCATCATTTGTTGGTGATCGGTCGGCCTTCAGGTGTGGAATGTGTTTGCACTTCGTCCCGCGGTTTCAGCTGCACTCCTCGTCGAGATACGGCTCCTTGTCGACGCCTTGTCCATCATTTGTCCATCATTTGTCGGGGATTTGTTGGGCTCTCGTCCAGAATGCGTTCGCTCGTCGTCCCGCGAGTTTAGCTGCTCCCCTCGCGGAGATACGGCTCCTTGTCCGGGTTTCGTGACATCGGCAGGTATTCCGGGTTGCTTTGGCAACGGACGGCCGAGGTAGCGACACCATCGCGTAGCCACGATCGTCAGCCTTCCGGAGATATATGGGTGTCGGGGTGTCTGCTCTCATTTGGAGTCCCTGGAAGCTCTTGACGGTCTCTTGTCGGACAAATGATGGACAAATCACGGACAAGTGATGGACAAATGATGGGCAAGTGATGGACAAGGCCAAAACGCGCTTTGCACGCAGAGTGCCGTGGGGCTCGCAAAATTCCGGCACCAACCCTCAATCGAACTGCCGGGCCCAACATAATTTTGCGAGTCAGCGCCAAGCCCCCCTTCCTCGTTTCCGTGGCGCAGGAACCTTTTGGATCTCATACCATGAGATCCGGGCGACATATTAATATCTTCCGGGACCTCGGCCCACTCGCAGCGGCGCGACCGGTGCACCGATCGCACGGTTGAAACTGTTCCGGGGAGCTGGAATTTTTCTCGTCGCAGATCAGACATGCGGCATCACGATCGCCGAGAAAGACGGGCACGCTTCCAATCGGCTTAGCTGACGAGACCAAGTCGGAAGAACGTATTCAGCCCCGGTTGAGTGTGACTTCCTTTCTCCTGGCCAAAGGTCGAGGACGATCGGACTATCGGCAGAGTCCTTTTGCCTTCTGCCAGCCAAACACAGCCGATCGGTGGGCAGACCGACAGGCTCCCTGAGCCGCGCACCCCAAACCCCCAAATCGAGGCCAGTCCGACAGCGTCGCGGGCTTCGGATTCTGCAATTTTGTGCCTTTTCCCCTGGATATGAGCCCCCAGTGTCCCGACATGGTGCGCAGAGAAGTTTCAGGCCTCGACGAGCGCCAGGGACAAGCGAGACCCAGTTCGGCATCTGCAAATCCTGCGGCAGAGTGCGATCAGGTCTGGACACGGTCCCTGCAGATCCAAGGCTTCCTGTGCATCGGATCGGCGTCTTCGGCAGCTCTCAGGTCATATATGGATGTCTCTGACTCGGTCCCACAAGTCTCACGAGCTGCCTTCGGCACTTCACAGCGCAGTCAAAACTCGATCGGCAGGGTTCGTATTTTGGCGCCGGCCATCGGATGGTCGTCCAGCACGCCGGGAAGACTCCGGAAGGTAACCTCGGCAGGGTCTGCGGTCGCCCATTTCGGATTTTGTCGCGTCGGCGGAAATTGCGCGTTGCCATGACGGCGCACTGCATCGCGAAGGGTACCATCGCGTAGACCTCGGCGAGAGCTCCACGGAGATATATGGGTGTCCGACGATCGGGGTCCAACTGGGGTCGCAATTGGCTCTTGTCGGTCCCTCGTCCATCATTTGTCCATCATTTGTTGGTGATCGGTCGGCCTTCAGGTGTGGAATGTGTTTGCACTTCGTCCCGCGGTTTCAGCTGCACTCCTCGTCGAGATACGGCTCCTTGTCGACGCCTTGTCCATCATTTGTCCATCATTTGTCGGGGATTTGTTGGGCTCTCGTCCAGAATGCGTTCGCTCGTCGTCCCGCGAGTTTAGCTGCTCCCCTCGCGGAGATACGGCTCCTTGTCCGGGTTTCGTGACATCGGCAGGTATTCCGGGTTGCTTTGGCAACGGACGGCCGAGGTAGCGACACCATCGCGTAGCCACGATCGTCAGCCTTCCGGAGATATATGGGTGTCGGGGTGTCTGCTCTCATTTGGAGTCCCTGGAAGCTCTTGACGGTCTCTTGTCGGACAAATGATGGACAAATCACGGACAAGTGATGGACAAATGATGGGCAAGTGATGGACAAGGCCAAAACGCGCTTTGCACGCAGAGTGCCGTGGGGCTCGCAAAATTCCGGCACCAACCCTCAATCGAACTGCCGGGCCCAACATAATTTTGCGAGTCAGCGCCAAGCCCCCTTCCTCGTTTCCGTGGCGCAGGAACCTTTTGGATCTCATACCATGAGATCCGGGCGACATATTAATATCTTCCGGGACCTCGGCCCACTCGCAGCGGCGCGACCGGTGCACCGATTCGCACGGTTGAAACTGTTCCGGGGAGCTGGAATTTTCTCGTCGCAGATCAGACATGCGGCATCACGATCGCCGAGAAAGACGGGCACGCTTCCAATCGGCTTAGCTGACGAGACCAAGTCGGAAGAACGTATTCAGCCCCGGTTGAGTGTGACTTCCTTTCTCCTGGCCAAAGGTCGAGGACGATCGGACTATCGGCAGAGTCCTTTTGCCTTCTGCCAGCCAAACACAGCCGATCGGTGGGCAGACCGACAGGCTCCCTGAGCCGCGCACCCCAAACCCCCAAATCGAGGCCAGTCCGACAGCGTCGCTCGGGCTTCAGTTCTGCAATTTTGTGCCTTTTCCCCTGGATATGAGCCCCCAGTGTCCCGACATGGTGCGCAGAGAAGTTTCAGGCCTCGACGAGCGCCAGGGACAAGCGAGACCCAGTTCGGCATCTGCAAATCCTGCGGCAGAGTGCGATCAGGTCTGGACACGGTCCCTGCAGATCCAAGGCTTCCTGTGCATCGGATCGGCGTCTTCGGCAGCTCTCAGGTCATATATGGATGTCTCTGACTCGGTCCCACAAGTCTCACGAGCTGCCTTCGGCACTTCACAGCGCAGTCAAAACTCGATCGGCAGGGTTCGTATTTTGGCGCCGGCCATCGGATGGTCGTCCAGCACGCCGGGAAGACTCCGGAAGGTAACCTCGGCAGGGTCTGCGGTCGCCCATTTCGGATTTTGTCGCGTCGGCGGAAATTGCGCGTTGCCATGACGGCGCACTGCATCGCGAAGGGTACCATCGCGTAGACCTCGGCGAGAGCTCCACGGAGATATATGGGTGTCCGACGATCGGGGTCCAACTGGGGTCGCAATTGGCTCTTGTCGGTCCCTCGTCCATCATTTGTCCATCATTTGTTGGTGATCGGTCGGCCTTCAGGTGTGGAATGTGTTTGCACTTCGTCCCGCGGTTTCAGCTGCACTCCTCGTCGAGATACGGCTCCTTGTCGACGCCTTGTCCATCATTTGTCCATCATTTGTCGGGGATTTGTTGGGCTCTCGTCCAGAATGCGTTCGCTCGTCGTCCCGCGAGTTTAGCTGCTCCCCTCGCGGAGATACGGCTCCTTGTCCGGGTTTCGTGACATCGGCAGGTATTCCGGGTTGCTTTGGCAACGGACGGCCGAGGTAGCGACACCATCGCGTAGCCACGATCGTCAGCCTTCCGGAGATATATGGGTGTCGGGGTGTCTGCTCTCATTTGGAGTCCCTGGAAGCTCTTGACGGTCTCTTGTCGGACAAATGATGGACAAATCACGGACAAGTGATGGACAAATGATGGGCAAGTGATGGACAAGGCCAAAACGCGCTTTGCACGCAGAGTGCCGTGGGGCTCGCAAAATTCCGGCACCAACCCTCAATCGAACTGCCGGGCCCAACATAATTTTGCGAGTCAGCGCCAAGCCCCCTTCCTCGTTTCCGTGGCGCAGGAACCTTTTGGATCTCATACCATGAGATCCGGGCGACATATTAATATCTTCCGGGACCTCGGCCCACTCGCAGCGGCGCGACCGGTGCACCGATCGCACGGTTGAAACTGTTCCGGGGAGCTGGAATTTTCTCGTCGCAGATCAGACATGCGGCATCACGATCGCCGAGAAAGACGGGCACGCTTCCAATCGGCTTAGCTGACGAGACCAAGTCGGAAGAACGTATTCAGCCCCGGTTGAGTGTGACTTCCTTTCTCCTGGCCAAAGGTCGAGGACGATCGGACTATCGGCAGAGTCCTTTTGCCTTCTGCCAGCCAAACACAGCCGATCGGTGGGCAGACCGACAGGCTCCCTGAGCCGCGCACCCCAAACCCCCAAATCGAGGCCAGTCCGACAGCGTCGCGGGGCTTCGGTTCTGCAATTTTGTGCCTTTTCCCCTGGATATGAGCCCCCAGTGTCCCGACATGGTGCGCAGAGAAGTTTCAGGCCTCGACGAGCGCCAGGGACAAGCGAGACCCAGTTCGGCATCTGCAAATCCTGCGGCAGAGTGCGATCAGGTCTGGACACGGTCCCTGCAGATCCAAGGCTTCCTGTGCATCGGATCGGCGTCTTCGGCAGCTCTCAGGTCATATATGGATGTCTCTGACTCGGTCCCACAAGTCTCACGAGCTGCCTTCGGCACTTCACAGCGCAGTCAAAACTCGATCGGCAGGGTTCGTATTTTGGCGCCGGCCATCGGATGGTCGTCCAGCACGCCGGGAAGACTCCGGAAGGTAACCTCGGCAGGGTCTGCGGTCGCCCATTTCGGATTTTGTCGCGTCGGCGGAAATTGCGCGTTGCCATGACGGCGCACTGCATCGCGAAGGGTACCATCGCGTAGACCTCGGCGAGAGCTCCACGGAGATATATGGGTGTCCGACGATCGGGGTCCAACTGGGGTCGCAATTGGCTCTTGTCGGTCCCTCGTCCATCATTTGTCCATCATTTGTTGGTGATCGGTCGGCCTTCAGGTGTGGAATGTGTTTGCACTTCGTCCCGCGGTTTCAGCTGCACTCCTCGTCGAGATACGGCTCCTTGTCGACGCCTTGTCCATCATTTGTCCATCATTTGTCGGGGATTTGTTGGGCTCTCGTCCAGAATGCGTTCGCTCGTCGTCCCGCGAGTTTAGCTGCTCCCCTCGCGGAGATACGGCTCCTTGTCCGGGTTTCGTGACATCGGCAGGTATTCCGGGTTGCTTTGGCAACGGACGGCCGAGGTAGCGACACCATCGCGTAGCCACGATCGTCAGCCTTCCGGAGATATATGGGTGTCGGGGTGTCTGCTCTCATTTGGAGTCCCTGGAAGCTCTTGACGGTCTCTTGTCGGACAAATGATGGACAAATCACGGACAAGTGATGGACAAATGATGGGCAAGTGATGGACAAGGCCAAAACGCGCTTTGCACGCAGAGTGCCGTGGGGCTCGCAAAATTCCGGCACCAACCCTCAATCGAACTGCCGGGCCCAACATAATTTTGCGAGTCAGCGCCAAGCCCCCTTCCTCGTTTCCGTGGCGCAGGAACCTTTTGGATCTCATACCATGAGATCCGGGCGACATATTAATATCTTCCGGGACCTCGGCCCACTCGCAGCGGCGCGACCGGTGCACCGATTCGCACGGTTGAAACTGTTCCGGGGAGCTGGAATTTTTCTCGTCGCAGATCAGACATGCGGCATCACGATCGCCGAGAAAGACGGGCACGCTTCCAATCGGCTTAGCTGACGAGACCAAGTCGGAAGAACGTATTCAGCCCCGGTTGAGTGTGACTTCCTTTCTCCTGGCCAAAGGTCGAGGACGATCGGACTATCGGCAGAGTCCTTTTGCCTTCTGCCAGCCAAACACAGCCGATCGGTGGGCAGACCGACAGGCTCCCTGAGCCGCGCACCCCCAAACCCCCAAATCGAGGCCAGTCCGACAGCGTCGCGGGCTTCGTTCTGCAATTTTGTGCCTTTTCCCCTGGATATGAGCCCCCAGTGTCCCGACATGGTGCGCAGAGAAGTTTCAGGCCTCGACGAGCGCCAGGGACAAAGCGAGACCCAGTTCGGCATCTGCAAATCCTGCGGCAGAGTGCGATCAGGTCTGGACACGGTCCCTGCAGATCCAAGGCTTCCTGTGCATCGGATCGGCGTCTTCGGCAGCTCTCAGGTCATATATGGATGTCTCTGACTCGGTCCCACAAGTCTCACGAGCTGCCTTCGGCACTTCACAGCGCAGTCAAAACTCGATCGGCAGGGTTCGTATTTTGGCGCCGGCCATCGGATGGTCGTCCAGCACGCCGGGAAGACTCCGGAAGGTAACCTCGGCAGGGTCTGCGGTCGCCCATTTCGGATTTTGTCGCGTCGGCGGAAATTGCGCGTTGCCATGACGGCGCACTGCATCGCGAAGGGTACCATCGCGTAGACCTCGGCGAGAGCTCCACGGAGATATATGGGTGTCCGACGATCGGGGTCCAACTGGGGTCGCAATTGGCTCTTGTCGGTCCCTCGTCCATCATTTGTCCATCATTTGTTGGTGATCGGTCGGCCTTCAGGTGTGGAATGTGTTTGCACTTCGTCCCGCGGTTTCAGCTGCACTCCTCGTCGAGATACGGCTCCTTGTCGACGCCTTGTCCATCATTTGTCCATCATTTGTCGGGGATTTGTTGGGCTCTCGTCCAGAATGCGTTCGCTCGTCGTCCCGCGAGTTTAGCTGCTCCCCTCGCGGAGATACGGCTCCTTGTCCGGGTTTCGTGACATCGGCAGGTATTCCGGGTTGCTTTGGCAACGGACGGCCGAGGTAGCGACACCATCGCGTAGCCACGATCGTCAGCCTTCCGGAGATATATGGGTGTCGGGGTGTCTGCTCTCATTTGGAGTCCCTGGAAGCTCTTGACGGTCTCTTGTCGGACAAATGATGGACAAATCACGGACAAGTGATGGACAAATGATGGGCAAGTGATGGACAAGGCCAAAACGCGCTTTGCACGCAGAGTGCCGTGGGGCTCGCAAAATTCCGGCACCAACCCTCAATCGAACTGCCGGGCCCAACATAATTTTGCGAGTCAGCGCCAAGCCCCCCTTCCTCGTTTCCGTGGCGCAGGAACCTTTTGGATCTCATACCATGAGATCCGGGCGACATATTAATATCTTCCGGGACCTCGGCCCACTCGCAGCGGCGCGACCGGTGCACCGATTCACACGGTTGAAACTGTTCCGGGGAGCTGGAATTTTCTCGTCGCAGATCAGACATGCGGCATCACGATCGCCGAGAAAGACGGGCACGCTTCCAATCGGCTTAGCTGACGAGACCAAGTCGGAAGAACGTATTCAGCCCCGGTTGAGTGTGACTTCCTTTCTCCTGGCCAAAGGTCGAGGACGATCGGACTATCGGCAGAGTCCTTTTGCCTTCTGCCAGCCAAACACAGCCGATCGGTGGGCAGACCGACAGGCTCCCTGAGCCGCGCACCCCAAACCCCCAAATCGAGGCCAGTCCGACAGCGTCGCGGGCTTCGGTTCTGCAATTTTGTGCCTTTTCCCCTGGATATGAGCCCCCAGTGTCCCGACATGGTGCGCAGAGAAGTTTCAGGCCTCGACGAGCGCCAGGGACAAGCGAGACCCAGTTCGGCATCTGCAAATCCTGCGGCAGAGTGCGATCAGGTCTGGACACGGTCCCTGCAGATCCAAGGCTTCCTGTGCATCGGATCGGCGTCTTCGGCAGCTCTCAGGTCATATATGGATGTCTCTGACTCGGTCCCACAAGTCTCACGAGCTGCCTTCGGCACTTCACAGCGCAGTCAAAACTCGATCGGCAGGGTTCGTATTTTGGCGCCGGCCATCGGATGGTCGTCCAGCACGCCGGGAAGACTCCGGAAGGTAACCTCGGCAGGGTCTGCGGTCGCCCATTTCGGATTTTGTCGCGTCGGCGGAAATTGCGCGTTGCCATGACGGCGCACTGCATCGCGAAGGGTACCATCGCGTAGACCTCGGCGAGAGCTCCACGGAGATATATGGGTGTCCGACGATCGGGGTCCAACTGGGGTCGCAATTGGCTCTTGTCGGTCCCTCGTCCATCATTTGTCCATCATTTGTTGGTGATCGGTCGGCCTTCAGGTGTGGAATGTGTTTGCACTTCGTCCCGCGGTTTCAGCTGCACTCCTCGTCGAGATACGGCTCCTTGTCGACGCCTTGTCCATCATTTGTCCATCATTTGTCGGGGATTTGTTGGGCTCTCGTCCAGAATGCGTTCGCTCGTCGTCCCGCGAGTTTAGCTGCTCCCCTCGCGGAGATACGGCTCCTTGTCCGGGTTTCGTGACATCGGCAGGTATTCCGGGTTGCTTTGGCAACGGACGGCCGAGGTAGCGACACCATCGCGTAGCCACGATCGTCAGCCTTCCGGAGATATATGGGTGTCGGGGTGTCTGCTCTCATTTGGAGTCCCTGGAAGCTCTTGACGGTCTCTTGTCGGACAAATGATGGACAAATCACGGACAAGTGATGGACAAATGATGGGCAAGTGATGGACAAGGCCAAAACGCGCTTTGCACGCAGAGTGCCGTGGGGCTCGCAAAATTCCGGCACCAACCCTCAATCGAACTGCCGGGCCCAACATAATTTTGCGAGTCAGCGCCAAGCCCCCTTCCTCGTTTCCGTGGCGCAGGAACCTTTTGGATCTCATACCATGAGATCCGGGCGACATATTAATATCTTCCGGGACCTCGGCCCACTCGCAGCGGCGCGACCGGTGCACCGATTCGCACGGTTGAAACTGTTCCGGGGAGCTGGAATTTTTCTCGTCGCAGATCAGACATGCGGCATCACGATCGCCGAGAAAGACGGGCACGCTTCCAATCGGCTTAGCTGACGAGACCAAGTCGGAAGAACGTATTCAGCCCCGGTTGAGTGTGACTTCCTTTCTCCTGGCCAAAGGTCGAGGACGATCGGACTATCGGCAGAGTCCTTTTGCCTTCTGCCAGCCAAACACAGCCGATCGGTGGGCAGACCGACAGGCTCCCTGAGCCGCGCACCCCAAACCCCCAAATCGAGGCCAGTCCGACAGCGTCGCGGGCTTCGGTTCTGCAATTTTGTGCCTTTTCCCCTGGATATGAGCCCCCAGTGTCCCGACATGGTGCGCAGAGAAGTTTCAGGCCTCGACGAGCGCCAGGGACAAGCGAGACCCAGTTCGGCATCTGCAAATCCTGCGGCAGAGTGCGATCAGGTCTGGACACGGTCCCTGCAGATCCAAGGCTTCCTGTGCATCGGATCGGCGTCTTCGGCAGCTCTCAGGTCATATATGGATGTCTCTGACTCGGTCCCACAAGTCTCACGAGCTGCCTTCGGCACTTCACAGCGCAGTCAAAACTCGATCGGCAGGGTTCGTATTTTGGCGCCGGCCATCGGATGGTCGTCCAGCACGCCGGGAAGACTCCGGAAGGTAACCTCGGCAGGGTCTGCGGTCGCCCATTTCGGATTTTGTCGCGTCGGCGGAAATTGCGCGTTGCCATGACGGCGCACTGCATCGCGAAGGGTACCATCGCGTAGACCTCGGCGAGAGCTCCACGGAGATATATGGGTGTCCGACGATCGGGGTCCAACTGGGGTCGCAATTGGCTCTTGTCGGTCCCTCGTCCATCATTTGTCCATCATTTGTTGGTGATCGGTCGGCCTTCAGGTGTGGAATGTGTTTGCACTTCGTCCCGCGGTTTCAGCTGCACTCCTCGTCGAGATACGGCTCCTTGTCGACGCCTTGTCCATCATTTGTCCATCATTTGTCGGGGATTTGTTGGGCTCTCGTCCAGAATGCGTTCGCTCGTCGTCCCGCGAGTTTAGCTGCTCCCCTCGCGGAGATACGGCTCCTTGTCCGGGTTTCGTGACATCGGCAGGTATTCCGGGTTGCTTTGGCAACGGACGGCCGAGGTAGCGACACCATCGCGTAGCCACGATCGTCAGCCTTCCGGAGATATATGGGTGTCGGGGTGTCTGCTCTCATTTGGAGTCCCTGGAAGCTCTTGACGGTCTCTTGTCGGACAAATGATGGACAAATCACGGACAAGTGATGGACAAATGATGGGCAAGTGATGGACAAGGCCAAAACGCTTTGCACGCAGAGTGCCGTGGGGCTCGCAAAATTCCGGCACCAACCCTCAATCGAACTGCCGGGCCCAACATAATTTTGCGAGTCAGCGCCAAGCCCCCTTCCTCGTTTCCGTGGCGCAGGAACCTTTTGGATCTCATACCATGAGATCCGGGCGACATATTAATATCTTCCGGGACCTCGGCCCACTCGCAGCGGCGCGACCGGTGCACCGATTCGCACGGTTGAAACTGTTCCGGGGAGCTGGAATTTTCTCGTCGCAGATCAGACATGCGGCATCACGATCGCCGAGAAAGACGGGCACGCTTCCAATCGGCTTAGCTGACGAGACCAAGTCGGAAGAACGTATTCAGCCCCGGTTGAGTGTGACTTCCTTTCTCCTGGCCAAAGGTCGAGGACGATCGGACTATCGGCAGAGTCCTTTTGCCTTCTGCCAGCCAAACACAGCCGATCGGTGGGCAGACCGACAGGCTCCCTGAGCCGCGCACCCCAAACCCCCAAATCGAGGCCAGTCCGACAGCGTCGCGGGCTTCAGTTCTGCAATTTTGTGCCTTTTCCCCTGGATATGAGCCCCCAGTGTCCCGACATGGTGCGCAGAGAAGTTTCAGGCCTCGACGAGCGCCAGGGACAAGCGAGACCCAGTTCGGCATCTGCAAATCCTGCGGCAGAGTGCGATCAGGTCTGGACACGGTCCCTGCAGATCCAAGGCTTCCTGTGCATCGGATCGGCGTCTTCGGCAGCTCTCAGGTCATATATGGATGTCTCTGACTCGGTCCCACAAGTCTCACGAGCTGCCTTCGGCACTTCACAGCGCAGTCAAAACTCGATCGGCAGGGTTCGTATTTTGGCGCCGGCCATCGGATGGTCGTCCAGCACGCCGGGAAGACTCCGGAAGGTAACCTCGGCAGGGTCTGCGGTCGCCCATTTCGGATTTTGTCGCGTCGGCGGAAATTGCGCGTTGCCATGACGGCGCACTGCATCGCGAAGGGTACCATCGCGTAGACCTCGGCGAGAGCTCCACGGAGATATATGGGTGTCCGGCGATCGGGGTCCAACTGGGGTCGCAATTGGCTCTTGTCGGTCCCTCGTCCATCATTTGTCCATCATTTGTTGGTGATCGGTCGGCCTTCAGGTGTGGAATGTGTTTGCACTTCGTCCCGCGGTTTCAGCTGCACTCCTCGTCGAGATACGGCTCCTTGTCGACGCCTTGTCCATCATTTGTCCATCATTTGTCGGGGATTTGTTGGGCTCTCGTCCAGAATGCGTTCGCTCGTCGTCCCGCGAGTTTAGCTGCTCCCCTCGCGGAGATACGGCTCCTTGTCCGGGTTTCGTGACATCGGCAGGTATTCCGGGTTGCTTTGGCAACGGACGGCCGAGGTAGCGACACCATCGCGTAGCCACGATCGTCAGCCTTCCGGAGATATATGGGTGTCGGGGTGTCTGCTCTCATTTGGAGTCCCTGGAAGCTCTTGACGGTCTCTTGTCGGACAAATGATGGACAAATCACGGACAAGTGATGGACAAATGATGGGCAAGTGATGGACAAGGCCAAAACGCGCTTTGCACGCAGAGTGCCGTGGGGCTCGCAAAATTCCGGCACCAACCCTCAATCGAACTGCCGGGCCCAACATAATTTTGCGAGTCAGCGCCAAGCCCCCTTCCTCGTTTCCGTGGCGCAGGAACCTTTTGGATCTCATACCATGAGATCCGGGCGACATATTAATATCTTCCGGGACCTCGGCCCACTCGCAGCGGCGCGACCGGTGCACCGATTCGCACGGTTGAAACTGTTCCGGGGAGCTGGAATTTTCTCGTCGCAGATCAGACATGCGGCATCACGATCGCCGAGAAAGACGGGCACGCTTCCAATCGGCTTAGCTGACGAGACCAAGTCGGAAGAACGTATTCAGCCCCGGTTGAGTGTGACTTCCTTTCTCCTGGCCAAAGGTCGAGGACGATCGGACTATCGGCAGAGTCCTTTTGCCTTCTGCCAGCCAAACACAGCCGATCGGTGGGCAGACCGACAGGCTCCCTGAGCCGCGCACCCCAAACCCCCAAATCGAGGCCAGTCCGACAGCGTCGGCGGGCTTCGGTTCTGCAATTTTGTGCCTTTTCCCCTGGATATGAGCCCCCAGTGTCCCGACATGGTGCGCAGAGAAGTTTCAGGCCTCGACGAGCGCCAGGGACAAGCGAGACCCAGTTCGGCATCTGCAAATCCTGCGGCAGAGTGCGATCAGGTCTGGACACGGTCCCTGCAGATCCAAGGCTTCCTGTGCATCGGATCGGCGTCTTCGGCAGCTCTCAGGTCATATATGGATGTCTCTGACTCGGTCCCACAAGTCTCACGAGCTGCCTTCGGCACTTCACAGCGCAGTCAAAACTCGATCGGCAGGGTTCGTATTTTGGCGCCGGCCATCGGATGGTCGTCCAGCACGCCGGGAAGACTCCGGAAGGTAACCTCGGCAGGGTCTGCGGTCGCCCATTTCGGATTTTGTCGCGTCGGCGGAAATTGCGCGTTGCCATGACGGCGCACTGCATCGCGAAGGGTACCATCGCGTAGACCTCGGCGAGAGCTCCACGGAGATATATGGGTGTCCGACGATCGGGGTCCAACTGGGGTCGCAATTGGCTCTTGTCGGTCCCTCGTCCATCATTTGTCCATCATTTGTTGGTGATCGGTCGGCCTTCAGGTGTGGAATGTGTTTGCACTTCGTCCCGCGGTTTCAGCTGCACTCCTCGTCGAGATACGGCTCCTTGTCGACGCCTTGTCCATCATTTGTCCATCATTTGTCGGGGATTTGTTGGGCTCTCGTCCAGAATGCGTTCGCTCGTCGTCCCGCGAGTTTAGCTGCTCCCCTCGCGGAGATACGGCTCCTTGTCCGGGTTTCGTGACATCGGCAGGTATTCCGGGTTGCTTTGGCAACGGACGGCCGAGGTAGCGACACCATCGCGTAGCCACGATCGTCAGCCTTCCGGAGATATATGGGTGTCGGGGTGTCTGCTCTCATTTGGAGTCCCTGGAAGCTCTTGACGGTCTCTTGTCGGACAAATGATGGACAAATCACGGACAAGTGATGGACAAATGATGGGCAAGTGATGGACAAGGCCAAAACGCGCTTTGCACGCAGAGTGCCGTGGGGCTCGCAAAATTCCGGCACCAACCCTCAATCGAACTGCCGGGCCCAACATAATTTTGCGAGTCAGCGCCAAGCCCCCTTCCTCGTTTCCGTGGCGCAGGAACCTTTTGGATCTCATACCATGAGATCCGGGCGACATATTAATATCTTCCGGGACCTCGGCCCACTCGCAGCGGCGCGACCGGTGCACCGATTCGCACGGTTGAAACTGTTCCGGGGAGCTGGAATTTTCTCGTCGCAGATCAGACATGCGGCATCACGATCGCCGAGAAAGACGGGCACGCTTCCAATCGGCTTAGCTGACGAGACCAAGTCGGAAGAACGTATTCAGCCCCGGTTGAGTGTGACTTCCTTTCTCCTGGCCAAAGGTCGAGGACGATCGGACTATCGGCAGAGTCCTTTTGCCTTCTGCCAGCCAAACACAGCCGATCGGTGGGCAGACCGACAGGCTCCCTGAGCCGCGCACCCCCAAACCCCCAAATCGAGGCCAGTCCGACAGCGTCGCGGGCTTCGGATTCTGCAATTTTGTGCCTTTTCCCCTGGATATGAGCCCCCAGTGTCCCGACATGGTGCGCAGAGAAGTTTCAGGCCTCGACGAGCGCCAGGGACAAAGCGAGACCCAGTTCGGCATCTGCAAATCCTGCGGCAGAGTGCGATCAGGTCTGGACACGGTCCCTGCAGATCCAAGGCTTCCTGTGCATCGGATCGGCGTCTTCGGCAGCTCTCAGGTCATATATGGATGTCTCTGACTCGGTCCCACAAGTCTCACGAGCTGCCTTCGGCACTTCACAGCGCAGTCAAAACTCGATCGGCAGGGTTCGTATTTTGGCGCCGGCCATCGGATGGTCGTCCAGCACGCCGGGAAGACTCCGGAAGGTAACCTCGGCAGGGTCTGCGGTCGCCCATTTCGGATTTTGTCGCGTCGGCGGAAATTGCGCGTTGCCATGACGGCGCACTGCATCGCGAAGGGTACCATCGCGTAGACCTCGGCGAGAGCTCCACGGAGATATATGGGTGTCCGACGATCGGGGTCCAACTGGGGTCGCAATTGGCTCTTGTCGGTCCCTCGTCCATCATTTGTCCATCATTTGTTGGTGATCGGTCGGCCTTCAGGTGTGGAATGTGTTTGCACTTCGTCCCGCGGTTTCAGCTGCACTCCTCGTCGAGATACGGCTCCTTGTCGACGCCTTGTCCATCATTTGTCCATCATTTGTCGGGGATTTGTTGGGCTCTCGTCCAGAATGCGTTCGCTCGTCGTCCCGCGAGTTTAGCTGCTCCCCTCGCGGAGATACGGCTCCTTGTCCGGGTTTCGTGACATCGGCAGGTATTCCGGGTTGCTTTGGCAACGGACGGCCGAGGTAGCGACACCATCGCGTAGCCACGATCGTCAGCCTTCCGGAGATATATGGCTGTCGGGGTGTCTGCTCTCATTTGGAGTCCCTGGAAGCTCTTGACGGTCTCTTGTCGGACAAATGATGGACAAATCACGGACAAGTGATGGACAAATGATGGGCAAGTGATGGACAAGGCCAAAACGCGCTTTGCACGCAGAGTGCCGTGGGGCTCGCAAAATTCCGGCACCAACCCTCAATCGAACTGCCGGGCCCAACATAATTTTGCGAGTCAGCGCCAAGCCCCCTTCCTCGTTTCCGTGGCGCAGGAACCTTTTGGATCTCATACCATGAGATCCGGGCGACATATTAATATCTTCCGGGACCTCGGCCCACTCGCAGCGGCGCGACCGGTGCACCGGTCGCACGGTTGAAACTGTTCCGGGGAGCTGGAATTTTCTCGTCGCAGATCAGACATGCGGCATCACGATCGCCGAGAAAGACGGGCACGCTTCCAATCGGCTTAGCTGACGAGACCAAGTCGGAAGAACGTATTCAGCCCCGGTTGAGTGTGACTTCCTTTCTCCTGGCCAAAGGTCGAGGACGATCGGACTATCGGCAGAGTCCTTTTGCCTTCTGCCAGCCAAACACAGCCGATCGGTGGGCAGACCGACAGGCTCCCTGAGCCGCGCACCCCCAAACCCCCAAATCGAGGCCAGTCCGACAGCGTCGGCGGGCTTCGGATTCTGCAATTTTGTGCCTTTTCCCCTGGATATGAGCCCCCAGTGTCCCGACATGGTGCGCAGAGAAGTTTCAGGCCTCGACGAGCGCCAGGGACAAAGCGAGACCCAGTTCGGCATCTGCAAATCCTGCGGCAGAGTGCGATCAGGTCTGGACACGGTCCCTGCAGATCCAAGGCTTCCTGTGCATCGGATCGGCGTCTTCGGCAGCTCTCAGGTCATATATGGATGTCTCTGACTCGGTCCCACAAGTCTCACGAGCTGCCTTCGGCACTTCACAGCGCAGTCAAAACTCGATCGGCAGGGTTCGTATTTTGGCGCCGGCCATCGGATGGTCGTCCAGCACGCCGGGAAGACTCCGGAAGGTAACCTCGGCAGGGTCTGCGGTCGCCCATTTCGGATTTTGTCGCGTCGGCGGAAATTGCGCGTTGCCATGACGGCGCACTGCATCGCGAAGGGTACCATCGCGTAGACCTCGGCGAGAGCTCCACGGAGATATATGGGTGTCCGACGATCGGGGTCCAACTGGGGTCGCAATTGGCTCTTGTCGGTCCCTCGTCCATCATTTGTCCATCATTTGTTGGTGATCGGTCGGCCTTCAGGTGTGGAATGTGTTTGCACTTCGTCCCGCGGTTTCAGCTGCACTCCTCGTCGAGATACGGCTCCTTGTCGACGCCTTGTCCATCATTTGTCCATCATTTGTCGGGGATTTGTTGGGCTCTCGTCCAGAATGCGTTCGCTCGTCGTCCCGCGAGTTTAGCTGCTCCCCTCGCGGAGATACGGCTCCTTGTCCGGGTTTCGTGACATCGGCAGGTATTCCGGGTTGCTTTGGCAACGGACGGCCGAGGTAGCGACACCATCGCGTAGCCACGATCGTCAGCCTTCCGGAGATATATGGGTGTCGGGGTGTCTGCTCTCATTTGGAGTCCCTGGAAGCTCTTGACGGTCTCTTGTCGGACAAATGATGGACAAATCACGGACAAGTGATGGACAAATGATGGGCAAGTGATGGACAAGGCCAAAACGCGCTTTGCACGCAGAGTGCCGTGGGGCTCGCAAAATTCCGGCACCAACCCTCAATCGAACTGCCGGGCCCAACATAATTTTGCGAGTCAGCGCCAAGCCCCCTTCCTCGTTTCCGTGGCGCAGGAACCTTTTGGATCTCATACCATGAGATCCGGGCGACATATTAATATCTTCCGGGACCTCGGCCCACTCGCAGCGGCGCGACCGGTGCACCGATTCGCACGGTTGAAACTGTTCCGGGGAGCTGGAATTTTTCTCGTCGCAGATCAGACATGCGGCATCACGATCGCCGAGAAAGACGGGCACGCTTCCAATCGGCTTAGCTGACGAGACCAAGTCGGAAGAACGTATTCAGCCCCGGTTGAGTGTGACTTCCTTTCTCCTGGCCAAAGGTCGAGGACGATCGGACTATCGGCAGAGTCCTTTTGCCTTCTGCCAGCCAAACACAGCCGATCGGTGGGCAGACCGACAGGCTCCCTGAGCCGCGCACCCCAAACCCCCAAATCGAGGCCAGTCCGACAGCGTCGTGGGCTTCGTTCTGCAATTTTGTGCCTTTTCCCCTGGATATGAGCCCCCAGTGTCCCGACATGGTGCGCAGAGAAGTTTCAGGCCTCGACGAGCGCCAGGGACAAGCGAGACCCAGTTCGGCATCTGCAAATCCTGCGGCAGAGTGCGATCAGGTCTGGACACGGTCCCTGCAGATCCAAGGCTTCCTGTGCATCGGATCGGCGTCTTCGGCAGCTCTCAGGTCATATATGGATGTCTCTCTGACTCGGTCCCACAAGTCTCACGAGCTGCCTTCGGCACTTCACAGCGCAGTCAAAACTCGATCGGCAGGGTTCGTATTTTGGCGCCGGCCATCGGATGGTCGTCCAGCACGCCGGGAAGACTCCGGAAGGTAACCTCGGCAGGGTCTGCGGTCGCCCATTTCGGATTTTGTCGCGTCGGCGGAAATTGCGCGTTGCCATGACGGCGCACTGCATCGCGAAGGGTACCATCGCGTAGACCTCGGCGAGAGCTCCACGGAGATATATGGGTGTCCGACGATCGGGGTCCAACTGGGGTCGCAATTGGCTCTTGTCGGTCCCTCGTCCATCATTTGTCCATCATTTGTTGGTGATCGGTCGGCCTTCAGGTGTGGAATGTGTTTGCACTTCGTCCCGCGGTTTCAGCTGCACTCCTCGTCGAGATACGGCTCCTTGTCGACGCCTTGTCCATCATTTGTCCATCATTTGTCGGGGATTTGTTGGGCTCTCGTCCAGAATGCGTTCGCTCGTCGTCCCGCGAGTTTAGCTGCTCCCCTCGCGGAGATACGGCTCCTTGTCCGGGTTTCGTGACATCGGCAGGTATTCCGGGTTGCTTTGGCAACGGACGGCCGAGGTAGCGACACCATCGCGTAGCCACGATCGTCAGCCTTCCGGAGATATATGGGTGTCGGGGTGTCTGCTCTCATTTGGAGTCCCTGGAAGCTCTTGACGGTCTCTTGTCGGACAAATGATGGACAAATCACGGACAAGTGATGGACAAATGATGGGCAAGTGATGGACAAGGCCAAAACGCGCTTTGCACGCAGAGTGCCGTGGGGCTCGCAAAATTCCGGCACCAACCCTCAATCGAACTGCCGGGCCCAACATAATTTTGCGAGTCAGCGCCAAGCCCCCTTCCTCGTTTCCGTGGCGCAGGAACCTTTTGGATCTCATACCATGAGATCCGGGCGACATATTAATATCTTCCGGGACCTCGGCCCACTCGCAGCGGCGCGACGCGACCGGTGCACCGATTCGCACGGTTGAAACTGTTCCGGGGAGCTGGAATTTTTCTCGTCGCAGATCAGACATGCGGCATCACGATCGCCGAGAAAGACGGGCACGCTTCCAATCGGCTTAGCTGACGAGACCAAGTCGGAAGAACGTATTCAGCCCCGGTTGAGTGTGACTTCCTTTCTCCTGGCCAAAGGTCGAGGACGATCGGACTATCGGCAGAGTCCTTTTGCCTTCTGCCAGCCAAACACAGCCGATCGGTGGGCAGACCGACAGGCTCCCTGAGCCGCGCACCCCCAAACCCCCAAATCGAGGCCAGTCCGACAGCGTCGGCGGGCTTCGGATTCTGCAATTTTGTGCCTTTTCCCCTGGATATGAGCCCCCAGTGTCCCGACATGGTGCGCAGAGAAGTTTCAGGCCTCGACGAGCGCCAGGGACAAAGCGAGACCCAGTTCGGCATCTGCAAATCCTGCGGCAGAGTGCGATCAGGTCTGGACACGGTCCCTGCAGATCCAAGGCTTCCTGTGCATCGGATCGGCGTCTTCGGCAGCTCTCAGGTCATATATGGATGTCTCTGACTCGGTCCCACAAGTCTCACGAGCTGCCTTCGGCACTTCACAGCGCAGTCAAAACTCGATCGGCAGGGTTCGTATTTTGGCGCCGGCCATCGGATGGTCGTCCAGCACGCCGGGAAGACTCCGGAAGGTAACCTCGGCAGGGTCTGCGGTCGCCCATTTCGGATTTTGTCGCGTCGGCGGAAATTGCGCGTTGCCATGACGGCGCACTGCATCGCGAAGGGTACCATCGCGTAGACCTCGGCGAGAGCTCCACGGAGATATATGGGTGTCCGACGATCGGGGTCCAACTGGGGTCGCAATTGGCTCTTGTCGGTCCCTCGTCCATCATTTGTCCATCATTTGTTGGTGATCGGTCGGCCTTCAGGTGTGGAATGTGTTTGCACTTCGTCCCGCGGTTTCAGCTGCACTCCTCGTCGAGATACGGCTCCTTGTCGACGCCTTGTCCATCATTTGTCCATCATTTGTCGGGGATTTGTTGGGCTCTCGTCCAGAATGCGTTCGCTCGTCGTCCCGCGAGTTTAGCTGCTCCCCTCGCGGAGATACGGCTCCTTGTCCGGGTTTCGTGACATCGGCAGGTATTCCGGGTTGCTTTGGCAACGGACGGCCGAGGTAGCGACACCATCGCGTAGCCACGATCGTCAGCCTTCCGGAGATATATGGGTGTCGGGGTGTCTGCTCTCATTTGGAGTCCCTGGAAGCTCTTGACGGTCTCTTGTCGGACAAATGATGGACAAATCACGGACAAGTGATGGACAAATGATGGGCAAGTGATGGACAAGGCCAAAACGCGCTTTGCACGCAGAGTGCCGTGGGGCTCGCAAAATTCCGGCACCAACCCTCAATCGAACTGCCGGGCCCAACATAATTTTGCGAGTCAGCGCCAAGCCCCCTTCCTCGTTTCCGTGGCGCAGGAACCTTTTGGATCTCATACCATGAGATCCGGGCGACATATTAATATCTTCCGGGACCTCGGCCCACTCGCAGCGGCGCGACCGGTGCACCGATTCGCACGGTTGAAACTGTTCCGGGGAGCTGGAATTTTCTCGTCGCAGATCAGACATGCGGCATCACGATCGCCGAGAAAGACGGGCACGCTTCCAATCGGCTTAGCTGACGAGACCAAGTCGGAAGAACGTATTCAGCCCCGGTTGAGTGTGACTTCCTTTCTCCTGGCCAAAGGTCGAGGACGATCGGACTATCGGCAGAGTCCTTTGCCTTCTGCCAGCCAAACACAGCCGATCGGTGGGCAGACCGACAGGCTCCCTGAGCCGCGCACCCCAAACCCCCCAAATCGAGGCCAGTCCGACAGCGTCGGGGGGCTTCGGATTCTGCAATTTTGTGCCTTTTCCCCTGGATATGAGCCCCCAGTGTCCCGACATGGTGCGCAGAGAAGTTTCAGGCCTCGACGAGCGCCAGGGACAAAGCGAGACCCAGTTCGGCATCTGCAAATCCTGCGGCAGAGTGCGATCAGGTCTGGACACGGTCCCTGCAGATCCAAGGCTTCCTGTGCATCGGATCGGCGTCTTCGGCAGCTCTCAGGTCATATATGGATGTCTCTGACTCGGTCCCACAAGTCTCACGAGCTGCCTTCGGCACTTCACAGCGCAGTCAAAACTCGATCGGCAGGGTTCGTATTTTGGCGCCGGCCATCGGATGGTCGTCCAGCACGCCGGGAAGACTCCGGAAGGTAACCTCGGCAGGGTCTGCGGTCGCCCATTTCGGATTTTGTCGCGTCGGCGGAAATTGCGCGTTGCCATGACGGCGCACTGCATCGCGAAGGGTACCATCGCGTAGACCTCGGCGAGAGCTCCACGGAGATATATGGGTGTCCGACGATCGGGGTCCAACTGGGGTCGCAATTGGCTCTTGTCGGTCCCTCGTCCATCATTTGTCCATCATTTGTTGGTGATCGGTCGGCCTTCAGGTGTGGAATGTGTTTGCACTTCGTCCCGCGGTTTCAGCTGCACTCCTCGTCGAGATACGGCTCCTTGTCGACGCCTTGTCCATCATTTGTCCATCATTTGTCGGGGATTTGTTGGGCTCTCGTCCAGAATGCGTTCGCTCGTCGTCCCGCGAGTTTAGCTGCTCCCCTCGCGGAGATACGGCTCCTTGTCCGGGTTTCGTGACATCGGCAGGTATTCCGGGTTGCTTTGGCAACGGACGGCCGAGGTAGCGACACCATCGCGTAGCCACGATCGTCAGCCTTCCGGAGATATATGGGTGTCGGGGTGTCTGCTCTCATTTGGAGTCCCTGGAAGCTCTTGACGGTCTCTTGTCGGACAAATGATGGACAAATCACGGACAAGTGATGGACAAATGATGGGCAAGTGATGGACAAGGCCAAAACGCGCTTTGCACGCAGAGTGCCGTGGGGCTCGCAAAATTCCGGCACCAACCCTCAATCGAACTGCCGGGCCCAACATAATTTTGCGAGTCAGCGCCAAGCCCCCTTCCTCGTTTCCGTGGCGCAGGAACCTTTTGGATCTCATACCATGAGATCCGGGCGACATATTAATATCTTCCGGGACCTCGGCCCACTCGCAGCGGCGCGACCGGTGCACCGATTCGCACGGTTGAAACTGTTCCGGGGAGCTGGAATTTTTCTCGTCGCAGATCAGACATGCGGCATCACGATCGCCGAGAAAGACGGGCACGCTTCCAATCGGCTTAGCTGACGAGACCAAGTCGGAAGAACGTATTCAGCCCCGGTTGAGTGTGACTTCCTTTCTCCTGGCCAAAGGTCGAGGACGATCGGACTATCGGCAGAGTCCTTTTGCCTTCTGCCAGCCAAACACAGCCGATCGGTGGGCAGACCGACAGGCTCCCTGAGCCGCGCACCCCCAAACCCCCAAATCGAGGCCAGTCCGACAGCGTCGGCGGGCTTCGGATTCTGCAATTTTGTGCCTTTTCCCCTGGATATGAGCCCCCAGTGTCCCGACATGGTGCGCAGAGAAGTTTCAGGCCTCGACGAGCGCCAGGGACAAAGCGAGACCCAGTTCGGCATCTGCAAATCCTGCGGCAGAGTGCGATCAGGTCTGGACACGGTCCCTGCAGATCCAAGGCTTCCTGTGCATCGGATCGGCGTCTTCGGCAGCTCTCAGGTCATATATGGATGTCTCTGACTCGGTCCCACAAGTCTCACGAGCTGCCTTCGGCACTTCACAGCGCAGTCAAAACTCGATCGGCAGGGTTCGTATTTTGGCGCCGGCCATCGGATGGTCGTCCAGCACGCCGGGAAGACTCCGGAAGGTAACCTCGGCAGGGTCTGCGGTCGCCCATTTCGGATTTTGTCGCGTCGGCGGAAATTGCGCGTTGCCATGACGGCGCACTGCATCGCGAAGGGTACCATCGCGTAGACCTCGGCGAGAGCTCCACGGAGATATATGGGTGTCCGACGATCGGGGTCCAACTGGGGTCGCAATTGGCTCTTGTCGGTCCCTCGTCCATCATTTGTCCATCATTTGTTGGTGATCGGTCGGCCTTCAGGTGTGGAATGTGTTTGCACTTCGTCCCGCGGTTTCAGCTGCACTCCTCGTCGAGATACGGCTCCTTGTCGACGCCTTGTCCATCATTTGTCCATCATTTGTCGGGGATTTGTTGGGCTCTCGTCCAGAATGCGTTCGCTCGTCGTCCCGCGAGTTTAGCTGCTCCCCTCGCGGAGATACGGCTCCTTGTCCGGGTTTCGTGACATCGGCAGGTATTCCGGGTTGCTTTGGCAACGGACGGCCGAGGTAGCGACACCATCGCGTAGCCACGATCGTCAGCCTTCCGGAGATATATGGGTGTCGGGGTGTCTGCTCTCATTTGGAGTCCCTGGAAGCTCTTGACGGTCTCTTGTCGGACAAATGATGGACAAATCACGGACAAGTGATGGACAAATGATGGGCAAGTGATGGACAAGGCCAAACGCGCTTTGCACGCAGAGTGCCGTGGGGCTCGCAAAATTCCGGCACCAACCCTCAATCGAACTGCCGGGCCCAACATAATTTTGCGAGTCAGCGCCAAGCCCCCTTCCTCGTTTCCGTGGCGCAGGAACCTTTTGGATCTCATACCATGAGATCCGGGCGACATATTAATATCTTCCGGGACCTCGGCCCACTCGCAGCGGCGCGACCGGTGCACCGATTCGCACGGTTGAAACTGTTCCGGGGAGCTGGAATTTTTCTCGTCGCAGATCAGACATGCGGCATCACGATCGCCGAGAAAGACGGGCACGCTTCCAATCGGCTTAGCTGACGAGACCAAGTCGGAAGAACGTATTCAGCCCCGGTTGAGTGTGACTTCCTTTCTCCTGGCCAAAGGTCGAGGACGATCGGACTATCGGCAGAGTCCTTTTGCCTTCTGCCAGCCAAACACAGCCGATCGGTGGGCAGACCGACAGGCTCCCTGAGCCGCGCACCCCCAAACCCCCAAATCGAGGCCAGTCCGACAGCGTCGGCGGGCTTCGGTTCTGCAATTTTGTGCCTTTTCCCCTGGATATGAGCCCCCAGTGTCCCGACATGGTGCGCAGAGAAGTTTCAGGCCTCGACGAGCGCCAGGGACAAAGCGAGACCCAGTTCGGCATCTGCAAATCCTGCGGCAGAGTGCGATCAGGTCTGGACACGGTCCCTGCAGATCCAAGGCTTCCTGTGCATCGGATCGGCGTCTTCGGCAGCTCTCAGGTCATATATGGATGTCTCTGACTCGGTCCCACAAGTCTCACGAGCTGCCTTCGGCACTTCACAGCGCAGTCAAAACTCGATCGGCAGGGTTCGTATTTTGGCGCCGGCCATCGGATGGTCGTCCAGCACGCCGGGAAGACTCCGGAAGGTAACCTCGGCAGGGTCTGCGGTCGCCCATTTCGGATTTTGTCGCGTCGGCGGAAATTGCGCGTTGCCATGACGGCGCACTGCATCGCGAAGGGTACCATCGCGTAGACCTCGGCGAGAGCTCCACGGAGATATATGGGTGTCCGACGATCGGGGTCCAACTGGGGTCGCAATTGGCTCTTGTCGGTCCCTCGTCCATCATTTGTCCATCATTTGTTGGTGATCGGTCGGCCTTCAGGTGTGGAATGTGTTTGCACTTCGTCCCGCGGTTTCAGCTGCACTCCTCGTCGAGATACGGCTCCTTGTCGACGCCTTGTCCATCATTTGTCCATCATTTGTCGGGGATTTGTTGGGCTCTCGTCCAGAATGCGTTCGCTCGTCGTCCCGCGAGTTTAGCTGCTCCCCTCGCGGAGATACGGCTCCTTGTCCGGGTTTCGTGACATCGGCAGGTATTCCGGGTTGCTTTGGCAACGGACGGCCGAGGTAGCGACACCATCGCGTAGCCACGATCGTCAGCCTTCCGGAGATATATGGGTGTCGGGGTGTCTGCTCTCATTTGGAGTCCCTGGAAGCTCTTGACGGTCTCTTGTCGGACAAATGATGGACAAATCACGGACAAGTGATGGACAAATGATGGGCAAGTGATGGACAAGGCCAAAACGCGCTTTGCACGCAGAGTGCCGTGGGGCTCGCAAAATTCCGGCACCAACCCTCAATCGAACTGCCGGGCCCAACATAATTTTGCGAGTCAGCGCCAAGCCCCCTTCCTCGTTTCCGTGGCGCAGGAACCTTTTGGATCTCATACCATGAGATCCGGGCGACATATTAATATCTTCCGGGACCTCGGCCCACTCGCAGCGGCGCGACCGGTGCACCGATCGCACGGTTGAAACTGTTCCGGGGAGCTGGAATTTTTCTCGTCGCAGATCAGACATGCGGCATCACGATCGCCGAGAAAGACGGGCACGCTTCCAATCGGCTTAGCTGACGAGACCAAGTCGGAAGAACGTATTCAGCCCCGGTTGAGTGTGACTTCCTTTCTCCTGGCCAAAGGTCGAGGACGATCGGACTATCGGCAGAGTCCTTTGCCTTCTGCCAGCCAAACACAGCCGATCGGTGGGCAGACCGACAGGCTCCCTGAGCCGCGCACCCCAAACCCCCAAATCGAGGCCAGTCCGACAGCGTCGTGGGCTTCGGTTCTGCAATTTTGTGCCTTTTCCCCTGGATATGAGCCCCCAGTGTCCCGACATGGTGCGCAGAGAAGTTTCAGGCCTCGACGAGCGCCAGGGACAAGCGAGACCCAGTTCGGCATCTGCAAATCCTGCGGCAGAGTGCGATCAGGTCTGGACACGGTCCCTGCAGATCCAAGGCTTCCTGTGCATCGGATCGGCGTCTTCGGCAGCTCTCAGGTCATATATGGATGTCTCTGACTCGGTCCCACAAGTCTCACGAGCTGCCTTCGGCACTTCACAGCGCAGTCAAAACTCGATCGGCAGGGTTCGTATTTTGGCGCCGGCCATCGGATGGTCGTCCAGCACGCCGGGAAGACTCCGGAAGGTAACCTCGGCAGGGTCTGCGGTCGCCCATTTCGGATTTTGTCGCGTCGGCGGAAATTGCGCGTTGCCATGACGGCGCACTGCATCGCGAAGGGTACCATCGCGTAGACCTCGGCGAGAGCTCCACGGAGATATATGGGTGTCCGACGATCGGGGTCCAACTGGGGTCGCAATTGGCTCTTGTCGGTCCCTCGTCCATCATTTGTCCATCATTTGTTGGTGATCGGTCGGCCTTCAGGTGTGGAATGTGTTTGCACTTCGTCCCGCGGTTTCAGCTGCACTCCTCGTCGAGATACGGCTCCTTGTCGACGCCTTGTCCATCATTTGTCCATCATTTGTCGGGGATTTGTTGGGCTCTCGTCCAGAATGCGTTCGCTCGTCGTCCCGCGAGTTTAGCTGCTCCCCTCGCGGAGATACGGCTCCTTGTCCGGGTTTCGTGACATCGGCAGGTATTCCGGGTTGCTTTGGCAACGGACGGCCGAGGTAGCGACACCATCGCGTAGCCACGATCGTCAGCCTTCCGGAGATATATGGGTGTCGGGGTGTCTGCTCTCATTTGGAGTCCCTGGAAGCTCTTGACGGTCTCTTGTCGGACAAATGATGGACAAATCACGGACAAGTGATGGACAAATGATGGGCAAGTGATGGACAAGGCCAAAACGCGCTTTGCACGCAGAGTGCCGTGGGGCTCGCAAAATTCCGGCACCAACCCTCAATCGAACTGCCGGGCCCAACATAATTTTGCGAGTCAGCGCCAAGCCCCCTTCCTCGTTTCCGTGGCGCAGGAACCTTTTGGATCTCATACCATGAGATCCGGGCGACATATTAATATCTTCCGGGACCTCGGCCCACTCGCAGCGGCGCGACCGGTGCACCGATTCGCACGGTTGAAACTGTTCCGGGGAGCTGGAATTTTTCTCGTCGCAGATCAGACATGCGGCATCACGATCGCCGAGAAAGACGGGCACGCTTCCAATCGGCTTAGCTGACGAGACCAAGTCGGAAGAACGTATTCAGCCCCGGTTGAGTGTGACTTCCTTTCTCCTGGCCAAAGGTCGAGGACGATCGGACTATCGGCAGAGTCCTTTTGCCTTCTGCCAGCCAAACACAGCCGATCGGTGGGCAGACCGACAGGCTCCCTGAGCCGCGCACCCCCAAACCCCCAAATCGAGGCCAGTCCGACAGCGTCGGCGGGCTTCGGATTCTGCAATTTTGTGCCTTTTCCCCTGGATATGAGCCCCCAGTGTCCCGACATGGTGCGCAGAGAAGTTTCAGGCCTCGACGAGCGCCAGGGACAAAGCGAGACCCAGTTCGGCATCTGCAAATCCTGCGGCAGAGTGCGATCAGGTCTGGACACGGTCCCTGCAGATCCAAGGCTTCCTGTGCATCGGATCGGCGTCTTCGGCAGCTCTCAGGTCATATATGGATGTCTCTGACTCGGTCCCACAAGTCTCACGAGCTGCCTTCGGCACTTCACAGCGCAGTCAAAACTCGATCGGCAGGGTTCGTATTTTGGCGCCGGCCATCGGATGGTCGTCCAGCACGCCGGGAAGACTCCGGAAGGTAACCTCGGCAGGGTCTGCGGTCGCCCATTTCGGATTTTGTCGCGTCGGCGGAAATTGCGCGTTGCCATGACGGCGCACTGCATCGCGAAGGGTACCATCGCGTAGACCTCGGCGAGAGCTCCACGGAGATATATGGGTGTCCGACGATCGGGGTCCAACTGGGGTCGCAATTGGCTCTTGTCGGTCCCTCGTCCATCATTTGTCCATCATTTGTTGGTGATCGGTCGGCCTTCAGGTGTGGAATGTGTTTGCACTTCGTCCCGCGGTTTCAGCTGCACTCCTCGTCGAGATACGGCTCCTTGTCGACGCCTTGTCCATCATTTGTCCATCATTTGTCGGGATTTGTTGGGCTCTCGTCCAGAATGCGTTCGCTCGTCGTCCCGCGAGTTTAGCTGCTCCCCTCGCGGAGATACGGCTCCTTGTCCGGGTTTCGTGACATCGGCAGGTATTCCGGGTTGCTTTGGCAACGGACGGCCGAGGTAGCGACACCATCGCGTAGCCACGATCGTCAGCCTTCCGGAGATATATGGGTGTCGGGGTGTCTGCTCTCATTTGGAGTCCCTGGAAGCTCTTGACGGTCTCTTGTCGGACAAATGATGGACAAATCACGGACAAGTGATGGACAAATGATGGGCAAGTGATGGACAAGGCCAAAACGCGCTTTGCACGCAGAGTGCCGTGGGGCTCGCAAAATTCCGGCACCAACCCTCAATCGAACTGCCGGGCCCAACATAATTTTGCGAGTCAGCGCCAAGCCCCCTTCCTCGTTTCCGTGGCGCAGGAACCTTTTGGATCTCATACCATGAGATCCGGGCGACATATTAATATCTTCCGGGACCTCGGCCCACTCGCAGCGGCGCGACCGGTGCACCGATTCGCACGGTTGAAACTGTTCCGGGGAGCTGGAATTTTTCTCGTCGCAGATCAGACATGCGGCATCACGATCGCCGAGAAAGACGGGCACGCTTCCAATCGGCTTAGCTGACGAGACCAAGTCGGAAGAACGTATTCAGCCCCGGTTGAGTGTGACTTCCTTTCTCCTGGCCAAAGGTCGAGGACGATCGGACTATCGGCAGAGTCCTTTTGCCTTCTGCCAGCCAAACACAGCCGATCGGTGGGCAGACCGACAGGCTCCCTGAGCCGCGCACCCCCAAACCCCCAAATCGAGGCCAGTCCGACAGCGTCGGCGGGCTTCGGATTCTGCAATTTTGTGCCTTTTCCCCTGGATATGAGCCCCCAGTGTCCCGACATGGTGCGCAGAGAAGTTTCAGGCCTCGACGAGCGCCAGGGACAAAGCGAGACCCAGTTCGGCATCTGCAAATCCTGCGGCAGAGTGCGATCAGGTCTGGACACGGTCCCTGCAGATCCAAGGCTTCCTGTGCATCGGATCGGCGTCTTCGGCAGCTCTCAGGTCATATATGGATGTCTCTGACTCGGTCCCACAAGTCTCACGAGCTGCCTTCGGCACTTCACAGCGCAGTCAAAACTCGATCGGCAGGTTCGTATTTTGGCGCCGGCCATCGGATGGTCGTCCAGCACGCCGGGAAGACTCCGGAAGGTAACCTCGGCAGGGTCTGCGGTCGCCCATTTCGGATTTTGTCGCGTCGGCGGAAATTGCGCGTTGCCATGACGGCGCACTGCATCGCGAAGGGTACCATCGCGTAGACCTCGGCGAGAGCTCCACGGAGATATATGGGTGTCCGACGATCGGGGTCCAACTGGGGTCGCAATTGGCTCTTGTCGGTCCCTCGTCCATCATTTGTCCATCATTTGTTGGTGATCGGTCGGCCTTCAGGTGTGGAATGTGTTTGCACTTCGTCCCGCGGTTTCAGCTGCACTCCTCGTCGAGATACGGCTCCTTGTCGACGCCTTGTCCATCATTTGTCCATCATTTGTCGGGATTTGTTGGGCTCTCGTCCAGAATGCGTTCGCTCGTCGTCCCGCGAGTTTAGCTGCTCCCCTCGCGGAGATACGGCTCCTTGTCCGGGTTTCGTGACATCGGCAGGTATTCCGGGTTGCTTTGGCAACGGACGGCCGAGGTAGCGACACCATCGCGTAGCCACGATCGTCAGCCTTCCGGAGATATATGGGTGTCGGGGTGTCTGCTCTCATTTGGAGTCCCTGGAAGCTCTTGACGGTCTCTTGTCGGACAAATGATGGACAAATCACGGACAAGTGATGGACAAATGATGGGCAAGTGATGGACAAGGCCAAAACGCGCTTTGCACGCAGAGTGCCGTGGGGCTCGCAAAATTCCGGCACCAACCCTCAATCGAACTGCCGGGCCCAACATAATTTTGCGAGTCAGCGCCAAGCCCCCTTCCTCGTTTCCGTGGCGCAGGAACCTTTTGGATCTCATACCATGAGATCCGGGCGACATATTAATATCTTCCGGGACCTCGGCCCACTCGCAGCGGCGCGACCGGTGCACCGATTCGCACGGTTGAAACTGTTCCGGGGAGCTGGAATTTTTCTCGTCGCAGATCAGACATGCGGCATCACGATCGCCGAGAAAGACGGGCACGCTTCCAATCGGCTTAGCTGACGAGACCAAGTCGGAAGAACGTATTCAGCCCCGGTTGAGTGTGACTTCCTTTCTCCTGGCCAAAGGTCGAGGACGATCGGACTATCGGCAGAGTCCTTTTGCCTTCTGCCAGCCAAACACAGCCGATCGGTGGGCAGACCGACAGGCTCCCTGAGCCGCGCACCCCAAACCCCCAAATCGAGGCCAGTCCGACAGCGTCGGCGGGCTTCGGATTCTGCAATTTTGTGCCTTTTCCCTGGATATGAGCCCCCAGTGTCCCGACATGGTGCGCAGAGAAGTTTCAGGCCTCGACGAGCGCCAGGGACAAAGCGAGACCCAGTTCGGCATCTGCAAATCCTGCGGCAGAGTGCGATCAGGTCTGGACACGGTCCCTGCAGATCCAAGGCTTCCTGTGCATCGGATCGGCGTCTTCGGCAGCTCTCAGGTCATATATGGATGTCTCTGACTCGGTCCCACAAGTCTCACGAGCTGCCTTCGGCACTTCACAGCGCAGTCAAAACTCGATCGGCAGGGTTCGTATTTTGGCGCCGGCCATCGGATGGTCGTCCAGCACGCCGGGAAGACTCCGGAAGGTAACCTCGGCAGGGTCTGCGGTCGCCCATTTCGGATTTTGTCGCGTCGGCGGAAATTGCGCGTTGCCATGACGGCGCACTGCATCGCGAAGGGTACCATCGCGTAGACCTCGGCGAGAGCTCCACGGAGATATATGGGTGTCCGACGATCGGGGTCCAACTGGGGTCGCAATTGGCTCTTGTCGGTCCCTCGTCCATCATTTGTCCATCATTTGTTGGTGATCGGTCGGCCTTCAGGTGTGGAATGTGTTTGCACTTCGTCCCGCGGTTTCAGCTGCACTCCTCGTCGAGATACGGCTCCTTGTCGACGCCTTGTCCATCATTTGTCCATCATTTGTCGGGATTTGTTGGGCTCTCGTCCAGAATGCGTTCGCTCGTCGTCCCGCGAGTTTAGCTGCTCCCCTCGCGGAGATACGGCTCCTTGTCCGGGTTTCGTGACATCGGCAGGTATTCCGGGTTGCTTTGGCAACGGACGGCCGAGGTAGCGACACCATCGCGTAGCCACGATCGTCAGCCTTCCGGAGATATATGGGTGTCGGGGTGTCTGCTCTCATTTGGAGTCCCTGGAAGCTCTTGACGGTCTCTTGTCGGACAAATGATGGACAAATCACGGACAAGTGATGGACAAATGATGGGCAAGTGATGGACAAGGCCAAAACGCGCTTTGCACGCAGAGTGCCGTGGGGCTCGCAAAATTCCGGCACCAACCCTCAATCGAACTGCCGGGCCCAACATAATTTTGCGAGTCAGCGCCAAGCCCCCTTCCTCGTTTCCGTGGCGCAGGAACCTTTTGGATCTCATACCATGAGATCCGGGCGACATATTAATATCTTCCGGGACCTCGGCCCACTCGCAGCGGCGCGACCGGTGCACCGATTCGCACGGTTGAAACTGTTCCGGGGAGCTGGAATTTTTCTCGTCGCAGATCAGACATGCGGCATCACGATCGCCGAGAAAGACGGGCACGCTTCCAATCGGCTTAGCTGACGAGACCAAGTCGGAAGAACGTATTCAGCCCCGGTTGAGTGTGACTTCCTTTCTCCTGGCCAAAGGTCGAGGACGATCGGACTATCGGCAGAGTCCTTTTGCCTTCTGCCAGCCAAACACAGCCGATCGGTGGGCAGACCGACAGGCTCCCTGAGCCGCGCACCCCCAAACCCCCCAAATCGAGGCCAGTCCGACAGCGTCGGCGGGCTTCGGATTCTGCAATTTTGTGCCTTTTCCCCTGGATATGAGCCCCCAGTGTCCCGACATGGTGCGCAGAGAAGTTTCAGGCCTCGACGAGCGCCAGGGACAAAGCGAGACCCAGTTCGGCATCTGCAAATCCTGCGGCAGAGTGCGATCAGGTCTGGACACGGTCCCTGCAGATCCAAGGCTTCCTGTGCATCGGATCGGCGTCTTCGGCAGCTCTCAGGTCATATATGGATGTCTCTGACTCGGTCCCACAAGTCTCACGAGCTGCCTTCGGCACTTCACAGCGCAGTCAAAACTCGATCGGCAGGGTTCGTATTTTGGCGCCGGCCATCGGATGGTCGTCCAGCACGCCGGGAAGACTCCGGAAGGTAACCTCGGCAGGGTCTGCGGTCGCCCATTTCGGATTTTGTCGCGTCGGCGGAAATTGCGCGTTGCCATGACGGCGCACTGCATCGCGAAGGGTACCATCGCGTAGACCTCGGCGAGAGCTCCACGGAGATATATGGGTGTCCGACGATCGGGGTCCAACTGGGGTCGCAATTGGCTCTTGTCGGTCCCTCGTCCATCATTTGTCCATCATTTGTTGGTGATCGGTCGGCCTTCAGGTGTGGAATGTGTTTGCACTTCGTCCCGCGGTTTCAGCTGCACTCCTCGTCGAGATACGGCTCCTTGTCGACGCCTTGTCCATCATTTGTCCATCATTTGTCGGGATTTGTTGGGCTCTCGTCCAGAATGCGTTCGCTCGTCGTCCCGCGAGTTTAGCTGCTCCCCTCGCGGAGATACGGCTCCTTGTCCGGGTTTCGTGACATCGGCAGGTATTCCGGGTTGCTTTGGCAACGGACGGCCGAGGTAGCGACACCATCGCGTAGCCACGATCGTCAGCCTTCCGGAGATATATGGGTGTCGGGGTGTCTGCTCTCATTTGGAGTCCCTGGAAGCTCTTGACGGTCTCTTGTCGGACAAATGATGGACAAATCACGGACAAGTGATGGACAAATGATGGGCAAGTGATGGACAAGGCCAAAACGCGCTTTGCACGCAGAGTGCCGTGGGGCTCGCAAAATTCCGGCACCAACCCTCAATCGAACTGCCGGGCCCAACATAATTTTGCGAGTCAGCGCCAAGCCCCCTTCCTCGTTTCCGTGGCGCAGGAACCTTTTGGATCTCATACCATGAGATCCGGGCGACATATTAATATCTTCCGGGACCTCGGCCCACTCGCAGCGGCGCGACCGGTGCACCGATTCGCACGGTTGAAACTGTTCCGGGGAGCTGGAATTTTTCTCGTCGCAGATCAGACATGCGGCATCACGATCGCCGAGAAAGACGGGCACGCTTCCAATCGGCTTAGCTGACGAGACCAAGTCGGAAGAACGTATTCAGCCCCGGTTGAGTGTGACTTCCTTTCTCCTGGCCAAAGGTCGAGGACGATCGGACTATCGGCAGAGTCCTTTTGCCTTCTGCCAGCCAAACACAGCCGATCGGTGGGCAGACCGACAGGCTCCCTGAGCCGCGCACCCCAAACCCCCAAATCGAGGCCAGTCCGACAGCGTCGGCGGGCTTCGGATTCTGCAATTTTGTGCCTTTTCCCTGGATATGAGCCCCCAGTGTCCCGACATGGTGCGCAGAGAAGTTTCAGGCCTCGACGAGCGCCAGGGACAAAGCGAGACCCAGTTCGGCATCTGCAAATCCTGCGGCAGAGTGCGATCAGGTCTGGACACGGTCCCTGCAGATCCAAGGCTTCCTGTGCATCGGATCGGCGTCTTCGGCAGCTCTCAGGTCATATATGGATGTCTCTGACTCGGTCCCACAAGTCTCACGAGCTGCCTTCGGCACTTCACAGCGCAGTCAAAACTCGATCGGCAGGGTTCGTATTTTGGCGCCGGCCATCGGATGGTCGTCCAGCACGCCGGGAAGACTCCGGAAGGTAACCTCGGCAGGGTCTGCGGTCGCCCATTTCGGATTTTGTCGCGTCGGCGGAAATTGCGCGTTGCCATGACGGCGCACTGCATCGCGAAGGGTACCATCGCGTAGACCTCGGCGAGAGCTCCACGGAGATATATGGGTGTCCGACGATCGGGGTCCAACTGGGGTCGCAATTGGCTCTTGTCGGTCCCTCGTCCATCATTTGTCCATCATTTGTTGGTGATCGGTCGGCCTTCAGGTGTGGAATGTGTTTGCACTTCGTCCCGCGGTTTCAGCTGCACTCCTCGTCGAGATACGGCTCCTTGTCGACGCCTTGTCCATCATTTGTCCATCATTTGTCGGGATTTGTTGGGCTCTCGTCCAGAATGCGTTCGCTCGTCGTCCCGCGAGTTTAGCTGCTCCCCTCGCGGAGATACGGCTCCTTGTCCGGGTTTCGTGACATCGGCAGGTATTCCGGGTTGCTTTGGCAACGGACGGCCGAGGTAGCGACACCATCGCGTAGCCACGATCGTCAGCCTTCCGGAGATATATGGGTGTCGGGGTGTCTGCTCTCATTTGGAGTCCCTGGAAGCTCTTGACGGTCTCTTGTCGGACAAATGATGGACAAATCACGGACAAGTGATGGACAAATGATGGGCAAGTGATGGACAAGGCCAAAACGCGCTTTGCACGCAGAGTGCCGTGGGGCTCGCAAAATTCCGGCACCAACCCTCAATCGAACTGCCGGGCCCAACATAATTTTGCGAGTCAGCGCCAAGCCCCCTTCCTCGTTTCCGTGGCGCAGGAACCTTTTGGATCTCATACCATGAGATCCGGGCGACATATTAATATCTTCCGGGACCTCGGCCCACTCGCAGCGGCGCGACCGGTGCACCGATTCGCACGGTTGAAACTGTTCCGGGAGCTGGAATTTTTCTCGTCGCAGATCAGACATGCGGCATCACGATCGCCGAGAAAGACGGGCACGCTTCCAATCGGCTTAGCTGACGAGACCAAGTCGGAAGAACGTATTCAGCCCCGGTTGAGTGTGACTTCCTTTCTCCTGGCCAAAGGTCGAGGACGATCGGACTATCGGCAGAGTCCTTTTGCCTTCTGCCAGCCAAACACAGCCGATCGGTGGGCAGACCGACAGGCTCCCTGAGCCGCGCACCCCCAAACCCCCAAATCGAGGCCAGTCCGACAGCGTCGGGCGGGCTTCGGATTCTGCAATTTTGTGCCTTTTCCCCTGGATATGAGCCCCCAGTGTCCCGACATGGTGCGCAGAGAAGTTTCAGGCCTCGACGAGCGCCAGGGACAAAGCGAGACCCAGTTCGGCATCTGCAAATCCTGCGGCAGAGTGCGATCAGGTCTGGACACGGTCCCTGCAGATCCAAGGCTTCCTGTGCATCGGATCGGCGTCTTCGGCAGCTCTCAGGTCATATATGGATGTCTCTGACTCGGTCCCACAAGTCTCACGAGCTGCCTTCGGCACTTCACAGCGCAGTCAAAACTCGATCGGCAGGGTTCGTATTTTGGCGCCGGCCATCGGATGGTCGTCCAGCACGCCGGGAAGACTCCGGAAGGTAACCTCGGCAGGGTCTGCGGTCGCCCATTTCGGATTTTGTCGCGTCGGCGGAAATTGCGCGTTGCCATGACGGCGCACTGCATCGCGAAGGGTACCATCGCGTAGACCTCGGCGAGAGCTCCACGGAGATATATGGGTGTCCGACGATCGGGGTCCAACTGGGGTCGCAATTGGCTCTTGTCGGTCCCTCGTCCATCATTTGTCCATCATTTGTTGGTGATCGGTCGGCCTTCAGGTGTGGAATGTGTTTGCACTTCGTCCCGCGGTTTCAGCTGCACTCCTCGTCGAGATACGGCTCCTTGTCGACGCCTTGTCCATCATTTGTCCATCATTTGTCGGGATTTGTTGGGCTCTCGTCCAGAATGCGTTCGCTCGTCGTCCCGCGAGTTTAGCTGCTCCCCTCGCGGAGATACGGCTCCTTGTCCGGGTTTCGTGACATCGGCAGGTATTCCGGGTTGCTTTGGCAACGGACGGCCGAGGTAGCGACACCATCGCGTAGCCACGATCGTCAGCCTTCCGGAGATATATGGGTGTCGGGGTGTCTGCTCTCATTTGGAGTCCCTGGAAGCTCTTGACGGTCTCTTGTCGGACAAATGATGGACAAATCACGGACAAGTGATGGACAAATGATGGGCAAGTGATGGACAAGGCCAAAACGCGCTTTGCACGCAGAGTGCCGTGGGGCTCGCAAAATTCCGGCACCAACCCTCAATCGAACTGCCGGGCCCAACATAATTTTGCGAGTCAGCGCCAAGCCCCCTTCCTCGTTTCCGTGGCGCAGGAACCTTTTGGATCTCATACCATGAGATCCGGGCGACATATTAATATCTTCCGGGACCTCGGCCCACTCGCAGCGGCGCGACCGGTGCACCGATTCGCACGGTTGAAACTGTTCCGGGAGCTGGAATTTTTCTCGTCGCAGATCAGACATGCGGCATCACGATCGCCGAGAAAGACGGGCACGCTTCCAATCGGCTTAGCTGACGAGACCAAGTCGGAAGAACGTATTCAGCCCCGGTTGAGTGTGACTTCCTTTCTCCTGGCCAAAGGTCGAGGACGATCGGACTATCGGCAGAGTCCTTTTGCCTTCTGCCAGCCAAACACAGCCGATCGGTGGGCAGACCGACAGGCTCCTGAGCCGCGCACCCCCAAACCCCCAAATCGAGGCCAGTCCGACAGCGTCGCGGGCTTCGGATTCTGCAATTTTGTGCCTTTTCCCCTGGATATGAGCCCCCAGTGTCCCGACATGGTGCGCAGAGAAGTTTCAGGCCTCGACGAGCGCCAGGGACAAAGCGAGACCCAGTTCGGCATCTGCAAATCCTGCGGCAGAGTGCGATCAGGTCTGGACACGGTCCCTGCAGATCCAAGGCTTCCTGTGCATCGGATCGGCGTCTTCGGCAGCTCTCAGGTCATATATGGATGTCTCTGACTCGGTCCCACAAGTCTCACGAGCTGCCTTCGGCACTTCACAGCGCAGTCAAAACTCGATCGGCAGGGTTCGTATTTTGGCGCCGGCCATCGGATGGTCGTCCAGCACGCCGGGAAGACTCCGGAAGGTAACCTCGGCAGGGTCTGCGGTCGCCCATTTCGGATTTTGTCGCGTCGGCGGAAATTGCGCGTTGCCATGACGGCGCACTGCATCGCGAAGGGTACCATCGCGTAGACCTCGGCGAGAGCTCCACGGAGATATATGGGTGTCCGACGATCGGGGTCCAACTGGGGTCGCAATTGGCTCTTGTCGGTCCCTCGTCCATCATTTGTCCATCATTTGTTGGTGATCGGTCGGCCTTCAGGTGTGGAATGTGTTTGCACTTCGTCCCGCGGTTTCAGCTGCACTCCTCGTCGAGATACGGCTCCTTGTCGACGCCTTGTCCATCATTTGTCCATCATTTGTCGGGGATTTGTTGGGCTCTCGTCCAGAATGCGTTCGCTCGTCGTCCCGCGAGTTTAGCTGCTCCCCTCGCGAGATACGGCTCCTTGTCCGGGTTTCGTGACATCGGCAGGTATTCCGGGTTGCTTTGGCAACGGACGGCCGAGGTAGCGACACCATCGCGTAGCCACGATCGTCAGCCTTCCGGAGATATATGGCTGTCGGGGTGTCTGCTCTCATTTGGAGTCCCTGGAAGCTCTTGACGGTCTCTTGTCGGACAAATGATGGACAAATCACGGACAAGTGATGGACAAATGATGGGCAAGTGATGGACAAGGCCAAAACGCGCTTTGCACGCAGAGTGCCGTGGGGCTCGCAAAATTCCGGCACCAACCCTCAATCGAACTGCCGGGCCCAACATAATTTTGCGAGTCAGCGCCAAGCCCCCCTTCCTCGTTTCCGTGGCGCAGGAACCTTTTGGATCTCATACCATGAGATCCGGGCGACATATTAATATCTTCCGGGACCTCGGCCCACTCGCAGCGGCGCGACCGGTGCACCGATTCGCACGGTTGAAACTGTTCCGGGAGCTGGAATTTTTCTCGTCGCAGATCAGACATGCGGCATCACGATCGCCGAGAAAGACGGGCACGCTTCCAATCGGCTTAGCTGACGAGACCAAGTCGGAAGAACGTATTCAGCCCCGGTTGAGTGTGACTTCCTTTCTCCTGGCCAAAGGTCGAGGACGATCGGACTATCGGCAGAGTCCTTTGCCTTCTGCCAGCCAAACACAGCCGATCGGTGGGCAGACCGACAGGCTCCCTGAGCCGCGCACCCCAAACCCCCAAATCGAGGCCAGTCCGACAGCGTCGGCGGGCTTCGGATTCTGCAATTTTGTGCCTTTTCCCTGGATATGAGCCCCCAGTGTCCCGACATGGTGCGCAGAGAAGTTTCAGGCCTCGACGAGCGCCAGGGACAAAGCGAGACCCAGTTCGGCATCTGCAAATCCTGCGGCAGAGTGCGATCAGGTCTGGACACGGTCCCTGCAGATCCAAGGCTTCCTGTGCATCGGATCGGCGTCTTCGGCAGCTCTCAGGTCATATATGGATGTCTCTGACTCGGTCCCACAAGTCTCACGAGCTGCCTTCGGCACTTCACAGCGCAGTCAAAACTCGATCGGCAGGGTTCGTATTTTGGCGCCGGCCATCGGATGGTCGTCCAGCACGCCGGGAAGACTCCGGAAGGTAACCTCGGCAGGGTCTGCGGTCGCCCATTTCGGATTTTGTCGCGTCGGCGGAAATTGCGCGTTGCCATGACGGCGCACTGCATCGCGAAGGGTACCATCGCGTAGACCTCGGCGAGAGCTCCACGGAGATATATGGGTGTCCGACGATCGGGGTCCAACTGGGGTCGCAATTGGCTCTTGTCGGTCCCTCGTCCATCATTTGTCCATCATTTGTTGGTGATCGGTCGGCCTTCAGGTGTGGAATGTGTTTGCACTTCGTCCCGCGGTTTCAGCTGCACTCCTCGTCGAGATACGGCTCCTTGTCGACGCCTTGTCCATCATTTGTCCATCATTTGTCGGGATTTGTTGGGCTCTCGTCCAGAATGCGTTCGCTCGTCGTCCCGCGAGTTTAGCTGCTCCCCTCGCGGAGATACGGCTCCTTGTCCGGGTTTCGTGACATCGGCAGGTATTCCGGGTTGCTTTGGCAACGGACGGCCGAGGTAGCGACACCATCGCGTAGCCACGATCGTCAGCCTTCCGGAGATATATGGGTGTCGGGGTGTCTGCTCTCATTTGGAGTCCCTGGAAGCTCTTGACGGTCTCTTGTCGGACAAATGATGGACAAATCACGGACAAGTGATGGACAAATGATGGGCAAGTGATGGACAAGGCCAAAACGCGCTTTGCACGCAGAGTGCCGTGGGGCTCGCAAAATTCCGGCACCAACCCTCAATCGAACTGCCGGGCCCAACATAATTTTGCGAGTCAGCGCCAAGCCCCCTTCCTCGTTTCCGTGGCGCAGGAACCTTTTGGATCTCATACCATGAGATCCGGGCGACATATTAATATCTTCCGGGACCTCGGCCCACTCGCAGCGGCGCGACCGGTGCACCGATTCGCACGGTTGAAACTGTTCCGGGAGCTGGAATTTTTCTCGTCGCAGATCAGACATGCGGCATCACGATCGCCGAGAAAGACGGGCACGCTTCCAATCGGCTTAGCTGACGAGACCAAGTCGGAAGAACGTATTCAGCCCCGGTTGAGTGTGACTTCCTTTCTCCTGGCCAAAGGTCGAGGACGATCGGACTATCGGCAGAGTCCTTTGCCTTCTGCCAGCCAAACACAGCCGATCGGTGGGCAGACCGACAGGCTCCCTGAGCCGCGCACCCCCAAACCCCCAAATCGAGGCCAGTCCGACAGCGTCGGCGGGCTTCGGATTCTGCAATTTTGTGCCTTTTCCCCTGGATATGAGCCCCCAGTGTCCCGACATGGTGCGCAGAGAAGTTTCAGGCCTCGACGAGCGCCAGGGACAAAGCGAGACCCAGTTCGGCATCTGCAAATCCTGCGGCAGAGTGCGATCAGGTCTGGACACGGTCCCTGCAGATCCAAGGCTTCCTGTGCATCGGATCGGCGTCTTCGGCAGCTCTCAGGTCATATATGGATGTCTCTGACTCGGTCCCACAAGTCTCACGAGCTGCCTTCGGCACTTCACAGCGCAGTCAAAACTCGATCGGCAGGGTTCGTATTTTGGCGCCGGCCATCGGATGGTCGTCCAGCACGCCGGGAAGACTCCGGAAGGTAACCTCGGCAGGGTCTGCGGTCGCCATTTCGGATTTTGTCGCGTCGGCGGAAATTGCGCGTTGCCATGACGGCGCACTGCATCGCGAAGGGTACCATCGCGTAGACCTCGGCGAGAGCTCCACGGAGATATATGGGTGTCCGACGATCGGGGTCCAACTGGGGTCGCAATTGGCTCTTGTCGGTCCCTCGTCCATCATTTGTCCATCATTTGTTGGTGATCGGTCGGCCTTCAGGTGTGGAATGTGTTTGCACTTCGTCCCGCGGTTTCAGCTGCACTCCTCGTCGAGATACGGCTCCTTGTCGACGCCTTGTCCATCATTTGTCCATCATTTGTCGGGATTTGTTGGGCTCTCGTCCAGAATGCGTTCGCTCGTCGTCCCGCGAGTTTAGCTGCTCCCCTCGCGAGATACGGCTCCTTGTCCGGGTTTCGTGACATCGGCAGGTATTCCGGGTTGCTTTGGCAACGGACGGCCGAGGTAGCGACACCATCGCGTAGCCACGATCGTCAGCCTTCCGGAGATATATGGGTGTCGGGGTGTCTGCTCTCATTTGGAGTCCCTGGAAGCTCTTGACGGTCTCTTGTCGGACAAATGATGGACAAATCACGGACAAGTGATGGACAAATGATGGGCAAGTGATGGACAAGGCCAAACGCGCTTTGCACGCAGAGTGCCGTGGGGCTCGCAAAATTCCGGCACCAACCCTCAATCGAACTGCCGGGCCCAACATAATTTTGCGAGTCAGCGCCAAGCCCCCTTCCTCGTTTCCGTGGCGCAGGAACCTTTTGGATCTCATACCATGAGATCCGGGCGACATATTAATATCTTCCGGGACCTCGGCCCACTCGCAGCGGCGCGACCGGTGCACCGATTCGCACGGTTGAAACTGTTCCGGGGAGCTGGAATTTTTCTCGTCGCAGATCAGACATGCGGCATCACGATCGCCGAGAAAGACGGGCACGCTTCCAATCGGCTTAGCTGACGAGACCAAGTCGGAAGAACGTATTCAGCCCCGGTTGAGTGTGACTTCCTTTCTCCTGGCCAAAGGTCGAGGACGATCGGACTATCGGCAGAGTCCTTTTGCCTTCTGCCAGCCAAACACAGCCGATCGGTGGGCAGACCGACAGGCTCCCTGAGCCGCGCACCCCCAAACCCCCCAAATCGAGGCCAGTCCGACAGCGTCGGCGGGCTTCGGATTCTGCAATTTTGTGCCTTTTCCCTGGATATGAGCCCCCAGTGTCCCGACATGGTGCGCAGAGAAGTTTCAGGCCTCGACGAGCGCCAGGGACAAAGCGAGACCCAGTTCGGCATCTGCAAATCCTGCGGCAGAGTGCGATCAGGTCTGGACACGGTCCCTGCAGATCCAAGGCTTCCTGTGCATCGGATCGGCGTCTTCGGCAGCTCTCAGGTCATATATGGATGTCTCTGACTCGGTCCCACAAGTCTCACGAGCTGCCTTCGGCACTTCACAGCGCAGTCAAAACTCGATCGGCAGGGTTCGTATTTTGGCGCCGGCCATCGGATGGTCGTCCAGCACGCCGGGAAGACTCCGGAAGGTAACCTCGGCAGGGTCTGCGGTCGCCCATTTCGGATTTTGTCGCGTCGGCGGAAATTGCGCGTTGCCATGACGGCGCACTGCATCGCGAAGGGTACCATCGCGTAGACCTCGGCGAGAGCTCCACGGAGATATATGGGTGTCCGACGATCGGGGTCCAACTGGGGTCGCAATTGGCTCTTGTCGGTCCCTCGTCCATCATTTGTCCATCATTTGTTGGTGATCGGTCGGCCTTCAGGTGTGGAATGTGTTTGCACTTCGTCCCGCGGTTTCAGCTGCACTCCTCGAGAGATACGGCTCCTTGTCGACGCCTTGTCCATCATTTGTCCATCATTTGTCGGGATTTGTTGGGCTCTCGTCCAGAATGCGTTCGCTCGTCGTCCCGCGAGTTTAGCTGCTCCCCTCGCGGAGATACGGCTCCTTGTCCGGGTTTCGTGACATCGGCAGGTATTCCGGGTTGCTTTGGCAACGGACGGCCGAGGTAGCGACACCATCGCGAGCCACGATCGTCAGCCTTCCGGAGATATATGGCTGTCGGGGTGTCTGCTCTCATTTGGAGTCCCTGGAAGCTCTTGACGGTCTCTTGTCGGACAAATGATGGACAAATCACGGACAAGTGATGGACAAATGATGGGCAAGTGATGGACAAGGCCAAAACGCGCTTTGCACGCAGAGTGCCGTGGGGCTCGCAAAATTCCGGCACCAACCCTCAATCGAACTGCCGGGCCCAACATAATTTTGCGAGTCAGCGCCAAGCCCCCTTCCTCGTTTCCGTGGCGCAGGAACCTTTTGGATCTCATACCATGAGATCCGGGCGACATATTAATATCTTCCGGGACCTCGGCCCACTCGCAGCGGCGCGACCGGTGCACCGATTCGCACGGTTGAAACTGTTCCGGGAGCTGGAATTTTTCTCGTCGCAGATCAGACATGCGGCATCACGATCGCCGAGAAAGAAAGACGGGCACGCTTCCAATCGGCTTAGCTGACGAGACCAAGTCGGAAGAACGTATTCAGCCCCGGTTGAGTGTGACTTCCTTTCTCCTGGCCAAAGGTCGAGGACGATCGGACTATCGGCAGAGTCCTTTTGCCTTCTGCCAGCCAAACACAGCCGATCGGTGGGCAGACCGACAGGCTCCCTGAGCCGCGCACCCCCAAACCCCCAAATCGAGGCCAGTCCGACAGCGTCGGCGGGCTTCGGATTCTGCAATTTTGTGCCTTTTCCCCTGGATATGAGCCCCCAGTGTCCCGACATGGTGCGCAGAGAAGTTTCAGGCCTCGACGAGCGCCAGGGACAAAGCGAGACCCAGTTCGGCATCTGCAAATCCTGCGGCAGAGTGCGATCAGGTCTGGACACGGTCCCTGCAGATCCAAGGCTTCCTGTGCATCGGATCGGCGTCTTCGGCAGCTCTCAGGTCATATATGGATGTCTCTGACTCGGTCCCACAAGTCTCACGAGCTGCCTTCGGCACTTCACAGCGCAGTCAAAACTCGATCGGCAGGGTTCGTATTTTGGCGCCGGCCATCGGATGGTCGTCCAGCACGCCGGGAAGACTCCGGAAGGTAACCTCGGCAGGGTCTGCGGTCGCCCATTTCGGATTTTGTCGCGTCGGCGGAAATTGCGCGTTGCCATGACGGCGCACTGCATCGCGAAGGGTACCATCGCGTAGACCTCGGCGAGAGCTCCACGGAGATATATGGGTGTCCGACGATCGGGGTCCAACTGGGGTCGCAATTGGCTCTTGTCGGTCCCTCGTCCATCATTTGTCCATCATTTGTTGGTGATCGGTCGGCCTTCAGGTGTGGAATGTGTTTGCACTTCGTCCCGCGGTTTCAGCTGCACTCCTCGTCGAGATACGGCTCCTTGTCGACGCCTTGTCCATCATTTGTCCATCATTTGTCGGGATTTGTTGGGCTCTCGTCCAGAATGCGTTCGCTCGTCGTCCGCGAGTTTAGCTGCTCCCCTCGCGGAGATACGGCTCCTTGTCCGGGTTTCGTGACATCGGCAGGTATTCCGGGTTGCTTTGGCAACGGACGGCCGAGGTAGCGACACCATCGCGTAGCCACGATCGTCAGCCTTCCGGAGATATATGGCTGTCGGGGTGTCTGCTCTCATTTGGAGTCCCTGGAAGCTCTTGACGGTCTCTTGTCGGACAAATGATGGACAAATCACGGACAAGTGATGGACAAATGATGGGCAAGTGATGGACAAGGCCAAAACGCGCTTTGCACGCAGAGTGCCGTGGGGCTCGCAAAATTCCGGCACCAACCCTCAATCGAACTGCCGGGCCCAACATAATTTTGCGAGTCAGCGCCAAGCCCCCTTCCTCGTTTCCGTGGCGCAGGAACCTTTTGGATCTCATACCATGAGATCCGGGCGACATATTAATATCTTCCGGGACCTCGGCCCACTCGCAGCGGCGCGACCGGTGCACCGATTCGCACGGTTGAAACTGTTCCGGGAGCTGGAATTTTTCTCGTCGCAGATCAGACATGCGGCATCACGATCGCCGAGAAAGACGGGCACGCTTCCAATCGGCTTAGCTGACGAGACCAAGTCGGAAGAACGTATTCAGCCCCGGTTGAGTGTGACTTCCTTTCTCCTGGCCAAAGGTCGAGGACGATCGGACTATCGGCAGAGTCCTTTTGCCTTCTGCCAGCCAAACACAGCCGATCGGTGGGCAGACCGACAGGCTCCCTGAGCCGCGCACCCCCAAACCCCCAAATCGAGGCCAGTCCGACAGCGTCGCGGCGGGCTTCGGATTCTGCAATTTTGTGCCTTTTCCCCTGGATATGAGCCCCCAGTGTCCCGACATGGTGCGCAGAGAAGTTTCAGGCCTCGACGAGCGCCAGGGACAAAGCGAGACCCAGTTCGGCATCTGCAAATCCTGCGGCAGAGTGCGATCAGGTCTGGACACGGTCCCTGCAGATCCAAGGCTTCCTGTGCATCGGATCGGCGTCTTCGGCAGCTCTCAGGTCATATATGGATGTCTCTGACTCGGTCCCACAAGTCTCACGAGCTGCCTTCGGCACTTCACAGCGCAGTCAAAACTCGATCGGCAGGGTTCGTATTTTGGCGCCGGCCATCGGATGGTCGTCCAGCACGCCGGGAAGACTCCGGAAGGTAACCTCGGCAGGGTCTGCGGTCGCCCATTTCGGATTTTGTCGCGTCGGCGGAAATTGCGCGTTGCCATGACGGCGCACTGCATCGCGAAGGGTACCATCGCGTAGACCTCGGCGAGAGCTCCACGGAGATATATGGGTGTCCGACGATCGGGGTCCAACTGGGGTCGCAATTGGCTCTTGTCGGTCCCTCGTCCATCATTTGTCCATCATTTGTTGGTGATCGGTCGGCCTTCAGGTGTGGAATGTGTTTGCACTTCGTCCCGCGGTTTCAGCTGCACTCCTCGTCGAGATACGGCTCCTTGTCGACGCCTTGTCCATCATTTGTCCATCATTTGTCGGGGATTTGTTGGGCTCTCGTCCAGAATGCGTTCGCTCGTCGTCCCGCGAGTTTAGCTGCTCCCCTCGCGGAGATACGGCTCCTTGTCCGGGTTTCGTGACATCGGCAGGTATTCCGGGTTGCTTTGGCAACGGACGGCCGAGGTAGCGACACCATCGCGTAGCCACGATCGTCAGCCTTCCGGAGATATATGGGTGTCGGGGTGTCTGCTCTCATTTGGAGTCCCTGGAAGCTCTTGACGGTCTCTTGTCGGACAAATGATGGACAAATCACGGACAAGTGATGGACAAATGATGGGCAAGTGATGGACAAGGCCAAAACGCGCTTTGCACGCAGAGTGCCGTGGGGCTCGCAAAATTCCGGCACCAACCCTCAATCGAACTGCCGGGCCCAACATAATTTTGCGAGTCAGCGCCAAGCCCCCTTCCTCGTTTCCGTGGCGCAGGAACCTTTTGGATCTCATACCATGAGATCCGGGCGACATATTAATATCTTCCGGGACCTCGGCCCACTCGCAGCGGCGCGACCGGTGCACCGATTCGCACGGTTGAAACTGTTCCGGGAGCTGGAATTTTTCTCGTCGCAGATCAGACATGCGGCATCACGATCGCCGAGAAAGACGGGCACGCTTCCAATCGGCTTAGCTGACGAGACCAAGTCGGAAGAACGTATTCAGCCCCGGTTGAGTGTGACTTCCTTTCTCCTGGCCAAAGGTCGAGGACGATCGGACTATCGGCAGAGTCCTTTTGCCTTCTGCCAGCCAAACACAGCCGATCGGTGGGCAGACCGACAGGCTCCCTGAGCCGCGCACCCCAAACCCCCCAAATCGAGGCCAGTCCGACAGCGTCGGCGGGCTTCGGATTCTGCAATTTTGTGCCTTTTCCCTGGATATGAGCCCCCAGTGTCCCGACATGGTGCGCAGAGAAGTTTCAGGCCTCGACGAGCGCCAGGGACAAAGCGAGACCCAGTTCGGCATCTGCAAATCCTGCGGCAGAGTGCGATCAGGTCTGGACACGGTCCCTGCAGATCCAAGGCTTCCTGTGCATCGGATCGGCGTCTTCGGCAGCTCTCAGGTCATATATGGATGTCTCTGACTCGGTCCCACAAGTCTCACGAGCTGCCTTCGGCACTTCACAGCGCAGTCAAAACTCGATCGGCAGGGTTCGTATTTTGGCGCCGGCCATCGGATGGTCGTCCAGCACGCCGGGAAGACTCCGGAAGGTAACCTCGGCAGGGTCTGCGGTCGCCCATTTCGGATTTTGTCGCGTCGGCGGAAATTGCGCGTTGCCATGACGGCGCACTGCATCGCGAAGGGTACCATCGCGTAGACCTCGGCGAGAGCTCCACGGAGATATATGGGTGTCCGACGATCGGGTCCAACTGGGGTCGCAATTGGCTCTTGTCGGTCCCTCGTCCATCATTTGTCCATCATTTGTTGGTGATCGGTCGGCCTTCAGGTGTGGAATGTGTTTGCACTTCGTCCCGCGGTTTCAGCTGCACTCCTCGTCGAGATACGGCTCCTTGTCGACGCCTTGTCCATCATTTGTCCATCATTTGTCGGGATTTGTTGGGCTCTCGTCCAGAATGCGTTCGCTCGTCGTCCCGCGAGTTTAGCTGCTCCCCTCGCGAGATACGGCTCCTTGTCCGGGTTTCGTGACATCGGCAGGTATTCCGGGTTGCTTTGGCAACGGACGGCCGAGGTAGCGACACCATCGCAGCCACGATCGTCAGCCTTCCGGAGATATATGGGTGTCGGGGTGTCTGCTCTCATTTGGAGTCCCTGGAAGCTCTTGACGGTCTCTTGTCGGACAAATGATGGACAAATCACGGACAAGTGATGGACAAATGATGGGCAAGTGATGGACAAGGCCAAAACGCGCTTTGCACGCAGAGTGCCGTGGGGCTCGCAAAATTCCGGCACCAACCCTCAATCGAACTGCCGGGCCCAACATAATTTTGCGAGTCAGCGCCAAGCCCCCTTCCTCGTTTCCGTGGCGCAGGAACCTTTTGGATCTCATACCATGAGATCCGGGCGACATATTAATATCTTCCGGGACCTCGGCCCACTCGCAGCGGCGCGACCGGTGCACCGATTCGCACGGTTGAAACTGTTCCGGGAGCTGGAATTTTTCTCGTCGCAGATCAGACATGCGGCATCACGATCGCCGAGAAAGACGGGCACGCTTCCAATCGGCTTAGCTGACGAGACCAAGTCGGAAGAACGTATTCAGCCCCGGTTGAGTGTGACTTCCTTTCTCCTGGCCAAAGGTCGAGGACGATCGGACTATCGGCAGAGTCCTTTTGCCTTCTGCCAGCCAAACACAGCCGATCGGTGGGCAGACCGACAGGCTCCCTGAGCCGCGCACCCCCAAACCCCCAAATCGAGGCCAGTCCGACAGCGTCGGCGGGCTTCGGATTCTGCAATTTTGTGCCTTTTCCCCTGGATATGAGCCCCCAGTGTCCCGACATGGTGCGCAGAGAAGTTTCAGGCCTCGACGAGCGCCAGGGACAAAGCGAGACCCAGTTCGGCATCTGCAAATCCTGCGGCAGAGTGCGATCAGGTCTGGACACGGTCCCTGCAGATCCAAGGCTTCCTGTGCATCGGATCGGCGTCTTCGGCAGCTCTCAGGTCATATATGGATGTCTCTGACTCGGTCCCACAAGTCTCACGAGCTGCCTTCGCACTTCACAGCGCAGTCAAAACTCGATCGGCAGGGTTCGTATTTTGGCGCCGGCCATCGGATGGTCGTCCAGCACGCCGGGAAGACTCCGGAAGGTAACCTCGGCAGGGTCTGCGGTCGCCCATTTCGGATTTTGTCGCGTCGGCGGAAATTGCGCGTTGCCATGACGGCGCACTGCATCGCGAAGGGTACCATCGCGTAGACCTCGGCGAGAGCTCCACGGAGATATATGGGTGTCCGACGATCGGGGTCCAACTGGGGTCGCAATTGGCTCTTGTCGGTCCCTCGTCCATCATTTGTCCATCATTTGTTGGTGATCGGTCGGCCTTCAGGTGTGGAATGTGTTTGCACTTCGTCCCGCGGTTTCAGCTGCACTCCTCGTCGAGATACGGCTCCTTGTCGACGCCTTGTCCATCATTTGTCCATCATTTGTCGGGATTTGTTGGGCTCTCGTCCAGAATGCGTTCGCTCGTCCCCGCGAGTTTAGCTGCTCCCCTCGCGAGATACGGCTCCTTGTCCGGGTTTCGTGACATCGGCAGGTATTCCGGGTTGCTTTGGCAACGGACGGCCGAGGTAGCGACACCATCGCGTAGCCACGATCGTCAGCCTTCCGGAGATATATGGCTGTCGGGGTGTCTGCTCTCATTTGGAGTCCCTGGAAGCTCTTGACGGTCTCTTGTCGGACAAATGATGGACAAATCACGGACAAGTGATGGACAAATGATGGGCAAGTGATGGACAAGGCCAAAACGCGCTTTGCACGCAGAGTGCCGTGGGGCTCGCAAAATTCCGGCACCAACCCTCAATCGAACTGCCGGGCCCAACATAATTTTGCGAGTCAGCGCCAAGCCCCCTTCCTCGTTTCCGTGGCGCAGGAACCTTTTGGATCTCATACCATGAGATCCGGGCGACATATTAATATCTTCCGGGACCTCGGCCCACTCGCAGCGGCGCGACCGGTGCACCGATTCGCACGGTTGAAACTGTTCCGGGAGCTGGAATTTTTCTCGTCGCAGATCAGACATGCGGCATCACGATCGCCGAGAAAGACGGGCACGCTTCCAATCGGCTTAGCTGACGAGACCAAGTCGGAAGAACGTATTCAGCCCCGGTTGAGTGTGACTTCCTTTCTCCTGGCCAAAGGTCGAGGACGATCGGACTATCGGCAGAGTCCTTTTGCCTTCTGCCAGCCAAACACAGCCGATCGGTGGGCAGACCGACAGGCTCCCTGAGCCGCGCACCCCCAAACCCCCAAATCGAGGCCAGTCCGACAGCGTCGGCGGGCTTCGGATTCTGCAATTTTGTGCCTTTTCCCTGGATATGAGCCCCCAGTGTCCCGACATGGTGCGCAGAGAAGTTTCAGGCCTCGACGAGCGCCAGGGACAAAGCGAGACCCAGTTCGGCATCTGCAAATCCTGCGGCAGAGTGCGATCAGGTCTGGACACGGTCCCTGCAGATCCAAGGCTTCCTGTGCATCGGATCGGCGTCTTCGGCAGCTCTCAGGTCATATATGGATGTCTCTGACTCGGTCCCACAAGTCTCACGAGCTGCCTTCGGCACTTCACAGCGCAGTCAAAACTCGATCGGCAGGGTTCGTATTTTGGCGCCGGCCATCGGATGGTCGTCCAGCACGCCGGGAAGACTCCGGAAGGTAACCTCGGCAGGGTCTGCGGTCGCCCATTTCGGATTTTGTCGCGTCGGCGGAAATTGCGCGTTGCCATGACGGCGCACTGCATCGCGAAGGGTACCATCGCGTAGACCTCGGCGAGAGCTCCACGGAGATATATGGGTGTCCGACGATCGGGGTCCAACTGGGGTCGCATTGGCTCTTGTCGGTCCCTCGTCCATCATTTGTCCATCATTTGTTGGTGATCGGTCGGCCTTCAGGTGTGGAATGTGTTTGCACTTCGTCCCGCGGTTTCAGCTGCACTCCTCGTCGAGATACGGCTCCTTGTCGACGCCTTGTCCATCATTTGTCCATCATTTGTCGGGGATTTGTTGGGCTCTCGTCCAGAATGCGTTCGCTCGTCGTCCCGCGAGTTTAGCTGCTCCCCTCGCGGAGATACGGCTCCTTGTCCGGGTTTCGTGACATCGGCAGGTATTCCGGGTTGCTTTGGCAACGGACGGCCGAGGTAGCGACACCATCGCGTAGCCACGATCGTCAGCCTTCCGGAGATATATGGCTGTCGGGGTGTCTGCTCTCATTTGGAGTCCCTGGAAGCTCTTGACGGTCTCTTGTCGGACAAATGATGGACAAATCACGGACAAGTGATGGACAAATGATGGGCAAGTGATGGACAAGGCCAAAACGCGCTTTGCACGCAGAGTGCCGTGGGGCTCGCAAAATTCCGGCACCAACCCTCAATCGAACTGCCGGGCCCAACATAATTTTGCGAGTCAGCGCCAAGCCCCCTTCCTCGTTTCCGTGGCGCAGGAACCTTTTGGATCTCATACCATGAGATCCGGGCGACATATTAATATCTTCCGGGACCTCGGCCCACTCGCAGCGGCGCGACCGGTGCACCGATTCGCACGGTTGAAACTGTTCCGGGAGCTGGAATTTTTCTCGTCGCAGATCAGACATGCGGCATCACGATCGCCGAGAAAGACGGGCACGCTTCCAATCGGCTTAGCTGACGAGACCAAGTCGGAAGAACGTATTCAGCCCCGGTTGAGTGTGACTTCCTTTCTCCTGGCCAAAGGTCGAGGACGATCGGACTATCGGCAGAGTCCTTTTGCCTTCTGCCAGCCAAACACAGCCGATCGGTGGGCAGACCGACAGGCTCCCTGAGCCGCGCACCCCCAAACCCCCAAATCGAGGCCAGTCCGACAGCGTCGGCGGGCTTCGGATTCTGCAATTTTGTGCCTTTTCCCTGGATATGAGCCCCCAGTGTCCCGACATGGTGCGCAGAGAAGTTTCAGGCCTCGACGAGCGCCAGGGACAAAGCGAGACCCAGTTCGGCATCTGCAAATCCTGCGGCAGAGTGCGATCAGGTCTGGACACGGTCCCTGCAGATCCAAGGCTTCCTGTGCATCGGATCGGCGTCTTCGGCAGCTCTCAGGTCATATATGGATGTCTCTGACTCGGTCCCACAAGTCTCACGAGCTGCCTTCGCACTTCACAGCGCAGTCAAAACTCGATCGGCAGGGTTCGTATTTTGGCGCCGGCCATCGGATGGTCGTCCAGCACGCCGGGAAGACTCCGGAAGGTAACCTCGGCAGGGTCTGCGGTCGCCCATTTCGGATTTTGTCGCGTCGGCGGAAATTGCGCGTTGCCATGACGGCGCACTGCATCGCGAAGGGTACCATCGCGTAGACCTCGGCGAGAGCTCCACGGAGATATATGGGTGTCCGACGATCGGGGTCCAACTGGGGTCGCAATTGGCTCTTGTCGGTCCCTCGTCCATCATTTGTCCATCATTTGTTGGTGATCGGTCGGCCTTCAGGTGTGGAATGTGTTTGCACTTCGTCCCGCGGTTTCAGCTGCACTCCTCGTCGAGATACGGCTCCTTGTCGACGCCTTGTCCATCATTTGTCCATCATTTGTCGGGATTTGTTGGGCTCTCGTCCAGAATGCGTTCGCTCGTCGTCCCGCGAGTTTAGCTGCTCCCCTCGCGGAGATACGGCTCCTTGTCCGGGTTTCGTGACATCGGCAGGTATTCCGGGTTGCTTTGGCAACGGACGGCCGAGGTAGCGACACCATCGCGTAGCCACGATCGTCAGCCTTCCGGAGATATATGGCTGTCGGGGTGTCTGCTCTCATTTGGAGTCCCTGGAAGCTCTTGACGGTCTCTTGTCGGACAAATGATGGACAAATCACGGACAAGTGATGGACAAATGATGGGCAAGTGATGGACAAGGCCAAACGCGCTTTGCACGCAGAGTGCCGTGGGGCTCGCAAAATTCCGGCACCAACCCTCAATCGAACTGCCGGGCCCAACATAATTTTGCGAGTCAGCGCCAAGCCCCCTTCCTCGTTTCCGTGGCGCAGGAACCTTTTGGATCTCATACCATGAGATCCGGGCGACATATTAATATCTTCCGGGACCTCGGCCCACTCGCAGCGGCGCGACCGGTGCACCGATTCGCACGGTTGAAACTGTTCCGGGGAGCTGGAATTTTTCTCGTCGCAGATCAGACATGCGGCATCACGATCGCCGAGAAAGACGGGCACGCTTCCAATCGGCTTAGCTGACGAGACCAAGTCGGAAGAACGTATTCAGCCCCGGTTGAGTGTGACTTCCTTTCTCCTGGCCAAAGGTCGAGGACGATCGGACTATCGGCAGAGTCCTTTGCCTTCTGCCAGCCAAACACAGCCGATCGGTGGGCAGACCGACAGGCTCCCTGAGCCGCGCACCCCCAAACCCCCAAATCGAGGCCAGTCCGACAGCGTCGGCGGGCTTCGGATTCTGCAATTTTGTGCCTTTTCCCTGGATATGAGCCCCCAGTGTCCCGACATGGTGCGCAGAGAAGTTTCAGGCCTCGACGAGCGCCAGGGACAAAGCGAGACCCAGTTCGGCATCTGCAAATCCTGCGGCAGAGTGCGATCAGGTCTGGACACGGTCCCTGCAGATCCAAGGCTTCCTGTGCATCGGATCGGCGTCTTCGGCAGCTCTCAGGTCATATATGGATGTCTCTGACTCGGTCCCACAAGTCTCACGAGCTGCCTTCGGCACTTCACAGCGCAGTCAAAACTCGATCGGCAGGGTTCGTATTTTGGCGCCGGCCATCGGATGGTCGTCCAGCACGCCGGGAAGACTCCGGAAGGTAACCTCGGCAGGGTCTGCGGTCGCCCATTTCGGATTTTGTCGCGTCGGCGGAAATTGCGCGTTGCCATGACGGCGCACTGCATCGCGAAGGGTACCATCGCGTAGACCTCGGCGAGAGCTCCACGGAGATATATGGGTGTCCGACGATCGGGGTCCAACTGGGGTCGCAATTGGCTCTTGTCGGTCCCTCGTCCATCATTTGTCCATCATTTGTTGGTGATCGGTCGGCCTTCAGGTGTGGAATGTGTTTGCACTTCGTCCCGCGGTTTCAGCTGCACTCCTCGTCGAGATACGGCTCCTTGTCGACGCCTTGTCCATCATTTGTCCATCATTTGTCGGGATTTGTTGGGCTCTCGTCCAGAATGCGTTCGCTCGTCGTCCCGCGAGTTTAGCTGCTCCCCTCGCGGAGATACGGCTCCTTGTCCGGGTTTCGTGACATCGGCAGGTATTCCGGGTTGCTTTGGCAACGGACGGCCGAGGTAGCGACACCATCGCGTAGCCACGATCGTCAGCCTTCCGGAGATATATGGCTGTCGGGGTGTCTGCTCTCATTTGGAGTCCCTGGAAGCTCTTGACGGTCTCTTGTCGGACAAATGATGGACAAATCACGGACAAGTGATGGACAAATGATGGGCAAGTGATGGACAAGGCCAAAACGCGCTTTGCACGCAGAGTGCCGTGGGGCTCGCAAAATTCCGGCACCAACCCTCAATCGAACTGCCGGGCCCAACATAATTTTGCGAGTCAGCGCCAAGCCCCCTTCCTCGTTTCCGTGGCGCAGGAACCTTTTGGATCTCATACCATGAGATCCGGGCGACATATTAATATCTTCCGGGACCTCGGCCCACTCGCAGCGGCGCGACCGGTGCACCGATTCGCACGGTTGAAACTGTTCCGGGAGCTGGAATTTTTCTCGTCGCAGATCAGACATGCGGCATCACGATCGCCGAGAAAGACGGGCACGCTTCCAATCGGCTTAGCTGACGAGACCAAGTCGGAAGAACGTATTCAGCCCCGGTTGAGTGTGACTTCCTTTCTCCTGGCCAAAGGTCGAGGACGATCGGACTATCGGCAGAGTCCTTTTGCCTTCTGCCAGCCAAACACAGCCGATCGGTGGGCAGACCGACAGGCTCCCTGAGCCGCGCACCCCCAAACCCCCAAATCGAGGCCAGTCCGACAGCGTCGGCGGGCTTCGGATTCTGCAATTTTGTGCCTTTTCCCTGGATATGAGCCCCCAGTGTCCCGACATGGTGCGCAGAGAAGTTTCAGGCCTCGACGAGCGCCAGGGACAAAGCGAGACCCAGTTCGGCATCTGCAAATCCTGCGGCAGAGTGCGATCAGGTCTGGACACGGTCCCTGCAGATCCAAGGCTTCCTGTGCATCGGATCGGCGTCTTCGGCAGCTCTCAGGTCATATATGGATGTCTCTGACTCGGTCCCACAAGTCTCACGAGCTGCCTTCGCACTTCACAGCGCAGTCAAAACTCGATCGGCAGGGTTCGTATTTTGGCGCCGGCCATCGGATGGTCGTCCAGCACGCCGGGAAGACTCCGGAAGGTAACCTCGGCAGGGTCTGCGGTCGCCCATTTCGGATTTTGTCGCGTCGGCGGAAATTGCGCGTTGCCATGACGGCGCACTGCATCGCGAAGGGTACCATCGCGTAGACCTCGGCGAGAGCTCCACGGAGATATATGGGTGTCCGACGATCGGGGTCCAACTGGGGTCGCAATTGGCTCTTGTCGGTCCCTCGTCCATCATTTGTCCATCATTTGTTGGTGATCGGTCGGCCTTCAGGTGTGGAATGTGTTTGCACTTCGTCCCGCGGTTTCAGCTGCACTCCTCGTCGAGATACGGCTCCTTGTCGACGCCTTGTCCATCATTTGTCCATCATTTGTCGGGATTTGTTGGGCTCTCGTCCAGAATGCGTTCGCTCGTCGTCCCGCGAGTTTAGCTGCTCCCTCGCGGAGATACGGCTCCTTGTCCGGGTTTCGTGACATCGGCAGGTATTCCGGGTTGCTTTGGCAACGGACGGCCGAGGTAGCGACACCATCGCGTAGCCACGATCGTCAGCCTTCCGGAGATATATGGGTGTCGGGGTGTCTGCTCTCATTTGGAGTCCCTGGAAGCTCTTGACGGTCTCTTGTCGGACAAATGATGGACAAATCACGGACAAGTGATGGACAAATGATGGGCAAGTGATGGACAAGGCCAAAACGCGCTTTGCACGCAGAGTGCCGTGGGGCTCGCAAAATTCCGGCACCAACCCTCAATCGAACTGCCGGGCCCAACATAATTTTGCGAGTCAGCGCCAAGCCCCCTTCCTCGTTTCCGTGGCGCAGGAACCTTTGGATCTCATACCATGAGATCCGGGCGACATATTAATATCTTCCGGGACCTCGGCCCACTCGCAGCGGCGCGACCGGTGCACCGATTCGCACGGTTGAAACTGTTCCGGGAGCTGGAATTTTTCTCGTCGCAGATCAGACATGCGGCATCACGATCGCCGAGAAAGACGGGCACGCTTCCAATCGGCTTAGCTGACGAGACCAAGTCGGAAGAACGTATTCAGCCCCGGTTGAGTGTGACTTCCTTTCTCCTGGCCAAAGGTCGAGGACGATCGGACTATCGGCAGAGTCCTTTTGCCTTCTGCCAGCCAAACACAGCCGATCGGTGGGCAGACCGACAGGCTCCCTGAGCCGCGCACCCCCAAACCCCCAAATCGAGGCCAGTCCGACAGCGTCGGCGGGCTTCGGATTCTGCAATTTTGTGCCTTTTCCCCTGGATATGAGCCCCCAGTGTCCCGACATGGTGCGCAGAGAAGTTTCAGGCCTCGACGAGCGCCAGGGACAAAGCGAGACCCAGTTCGGCATCTGCAAATCCTGCGGCAGAGTGCGATCAGGTCTGGACACGGTCCCTGCAGATCCAAGGCTTCCTGTGCATCGGATCGGCGTCTTCGGCAGCTCTCAGGTCATATATGGATGTCTCTGACTCGGTCCCACAAGTCTCACGAGCTGCCTTCGCACTTCACAGCGCAGTCAAAACTCGATCGGCAGGGTTCGTATTTTGGCGCCGGCCATCGGATGGTCGTCCAGCACGCCGGGAAGACTCCGGAAGGTAACCTCGGCAGGGTCTGCGGTCGCCCATTTCGGATTTTGTCGCGTCGGCGGAAATTGCGCGTTGCCATGACGGCGCACTGCATCGCGAAGGGTACCATCGCGTAGACCTCGGCGAGAGCTCCACGGAGATATATGGGTGTCCGACGATCGGGGTCCAACTGGGGTCGCAATTGGCTCTTGTCGGTCCCTCGTCCATCATTTGTCCATCATTTGTTGGTGATCGGTCGGCCTTCAGGTGTGGAATGTGTTTGCACTTCGTCCCGCGGTTTCAGCTGCACTCCTCGTCGAGATACGGCTCCTTGTCGACGCCTTGTCCATCATTTGTCCATCATTTGTCGGGATTTGTTGGGCTCTCGTCCAGAATGCGTCGCTCGTCGTCCCGCGAGTTTAGCTGCTCCCCTCGCGAGATACGGCTCCTTGTCCGGGTTTCGTGACATCGGCAGGTATTCCGGGTTGCTTTGGCAACGGACGGCCGAGGTAGCGACACCATCGCGTAGCCACGATCGTCAGCCTTCCGGAGATATATGGGTGTCGGGGTGTCTGCTCTCATTTGGAGTCCCTGGAAGCTCTTGACGGTCTCTTGTCGGACAAATGATGGACAAATCACGGACAAGTGATGGACAAATGATGGGCAAGTGATGGACAAGGCCAAAACGCGCTTTGCACGCAGAGTGCCGTGGGGCTCGCAAAATTCCGGCACCAACCCTCAATCGAACTGCCGGGCCCAACATAATTTTGCGAGTCAGCGCCAAGCCCCCTTCCTCGTTTCCGTGGCGCAGGAACCTTTTGGATCTCATACCATGAGATCCGGGCGACATATTAATATCTTCCGGGACCTCGGCCCACTCGCAGCGGCGCGACCGGTGCACCGATTCGCACGGTTGAAACTGTTCCGGGAGCTGGAATTTTTCTCGTCGCAGATCAGACATGCGGCATCACGATCGCCGAGAAAGACGGGCACGCTTCCAATCGGCTTAGCTGACGAGACCAAGTCGGAAGAACGTATTCAGCCCCGGTTGAGTGTGACTTCCTTTCTCCTGGCCAAAGGTCGAGGACGATCGGACTATCGGCAGAGTCCTTTGCCTTCTGCCAGCCAAACACAGCCGATCGGTGGGCAGACCGACAGGCTCCCTGAGCCGCGCACCCCCAAACCCCCAAATCGAGGCCAGTCCGACAGCGTCGGCGGGCTTCGGATTCTGCAATTTTGTGCCTTTTCCCCTGGATATGAGCCCCCAGTGTCCCGACATGGTGCGCAGAGAAGTTTCAGGCCTCGACGAGCGCCAGGGACAAAGCGAGACCCAGTTCGGCATCTGCAAATCCTGCGGCAGAGTGCGATCAGGTCTGGACACGGTCCCTGCAGATCCAAGGCTTCCTGTGCATCGGATCGGCGTCTTCGGCAGCTCTCAGGTCATATATGGATGTCTCTGACTCGGTCCCACAAGTCTCACGAGCTGCCTTCGGCACTTCACAGCGCAGTCAAAACTCGATCGGCAGGGTTCGTATTTTGGCGCCGGCCATCGGATGGTCGTCCAGCACGCCGGGAAGACTCCGGAAGGTAACCTCGGCAGGGTCTGCGGTCGCCCATTTCGGATTTTGTCGCGTCGGCGGAAATTGCGCGTTGCCATGACGGCGCACTGCATCGCGAAGGGTACCATCGCGTAGACCTCGGCGAGAGCTCCACGGAGATATATGGGTGTCCGACGATCGGGGTCCAACTGGGGTCGCAATTGGCTCTTGTCGGTCCCTCGTCCATCATTTGTCCATCATTTGTTGGTGATCGGTCGGCCTTCAGGTGTGGAATGTGTTTGCACTTCGTCCCGCGGTTTCAGCTGCACTCCTCGTCGAGATACGGCTCCTTGTCGACGCCTTGTCCATCATTTGTCCATCATTTGTCGGGATTTGTTGGGCTCTCGTCCAGAATGCGTTCGCTCGTCGTCCCGCGAGTTTAGCTGCTCCCCTCGCGGAGATACGGCTCCTTGTCCGGGTTTCGTGACATCGGCAGGTATTCCGGGTTGCTTTGGCAACGGACGGCCGAGGTAGCGACACCATCGCGAGCCACGATCGTCAGCCTTCCGGAGATATATGGCTGTCGGGGTGTCTGCTCTCATTTGGAGTCCCTGGAAGCTCTTGACGGTCTCTTGTCGGACAAATGATGGACAAATCACGGACAAGTGATGGACAAATGATGGGCAAGTGATGGACAAGGCCAAAACGCGCTTTGCACGCAGAGTGCCGTGGGGCTCGCAAAATTCCGGCACCAACCCTCAATCGAACTGCCGGGCCCAACATAATTTTGCGAGTCAGCGCCAAGCCCCCTTCCTCGTTTCCGTGGCGCAGGAACCTTTTGGATCTCATACCATGAGATCCGGGCGACATATTAATATCTTCCGGGACCTCGGCCCACTCGCAGCGGCGCGACCGGTGCACCGATTCGCACGGTTGAAACTGTTCCGGGAGCTGGAATTTTTCTCGTCGCAGATCAGACATGCGGCATCACGATCGCCGAGAAAGACGGGCACGCTTCCAATCGGCTTAGCTGACGAGACCAAGTCGGAAGAACGTATTCAGCCCCGGTTGAGTGTGACTTCCTTTCTCCTGGCCAAAGGTCGAGGACGATCGGACTATCGGCAGAGTCCTTTTGCCTTCTGCCAGCCAAACACAGCCGATCGGTGGGCAGACCGACAGGCTCCCTGAGCCGCGCACCCCCAAACCCCCAAATCGAGGCCAGTCCGACAGCGCGGCGGGCTTCGGATTCTGCAATTTTGTGCCTTTTCCCTGGATATGAGCCCCCAGTGTCCCGACATGGTGCGCAGAGAAGTTTCAGGCCTCGACGAGCGCCAGGGACAAAGCGAGACCCAGTTCGGCATCTGCAAATCCTGCGGCAGAGTGCGATCAGGTCTGGACACGGTCCCTGCAGATCCAAGGCTTCCTGTGCATCGGATCGGCGTCTTCGGCAGCTCTCAGGTCATATATGGATGTCTCTGACTCGGTCCCACAAGTCTCACGAGCTGCCTTCGCACTTCACAGCGCAGTCAAAACTCGATCGGCAGGGTTCGTATTTTGGCGCCGGCCATCGGATGGTCGTCCAGCACGCCGGGAAGACTCCGGAAGGTAACCTCGGCAGGGTCTGCGGTCGCCCATTTCGGATTTTGTCGCTGTCGGCGGAAATTGCGCGTTGCCATGACGGCGCACTGCATCGCGAAGGGTACCATCGCGTAGACCTCGGCGAGAGCTCCACGGAGATATATGGGTGTCCGACGATCGGGGTCCAACTGGGGTCGCAATTGGCTCTTGTCGGTCCCTCGTCCATCATTTGTCCATCATTTGTTGGTGATCGGTCGGCCTTCAGGTGTGGAATGTGTTTGCACTTCGTCCCGCGGTTTCAGCTGCACTCCTCGTCGAGATACGGCTCCTTGTCGACGCCTTGTCCATCATTTGTCCATCATTTGTCGGGATTTGTTGGGCTCTCGTCCAGAATGCGTTCGCTCGTCGTCCCGCGAGTTTAGCTGCTCCCCTCGCGGAGATACGGCTCCTTGTCCGGGTTTCGTGACATCGGCAGGTATTCCGGGTTGCTTTGGCAACGGACGGCCGAGGTAGCGACACCATCGCGAGCCACGATCGTCAGCCTTCCGGAGATATATGGCTGTCGGGGTGTCTGCTCTCATTTGGAGTCCCTGGAAGCTCTTGACGGTCTCTTGTCGGACAAATGATGGACAAATCACGGACAAGTGATGGACAAATGATGGGCAAGTGATGGACAAGGCCAAACGCGCTTTGCACGCAGAGTGCCGTGGGGCTCGCAAAATTCCGGCACCAACCCTCAATCGAACTGCCGGGCCCAACATAATTTTGCGAGTCAGCGCCAAGCCCCCTTCCTCGTTTCCGTGGCGCAGGAACCTTTTGGATCTCATACCATGAGATCCGGGCGACATATTAATATCTTCCGGGACCTCGGCCCACTCGCAGCGGCGCGACCGGTGCACCGATTCGCACGGTTGAAACTGTTCCGGGAGCTGGAATTTTTCTCGTCGCAGATCAGACATGCGGCATCACGATCGCCGAGAAAGACGGGCACGCTTCCAATCGGCTTAGCTGACGAGACCAAGTCGGAAGAACGTATTCAGCCCCGGTTGAGTGTGACTTCCTTTCTCCTGGCCAAAGGTCGAGGACGATCGGACTATCGGCAGAGTCCTTTTGCCTTCTGCCAGCCAAACACAGCCGATCGGTGGGCAGACCGACAGGCTCCCTGAGCCGCGCACCCCAAACCCCCAAATCGAGGCCAGTCCGACAGCGTCGGCGGGCTTCGGATTCTGCAATTTTGTGCCTTTTCCCCTGGATATGAGCCCCCAGTGTCCCGACATGGTGCGCAGAGAAGTTTCAGGCCTCGACGAGCGCCAGGGACAAAGCGAGACCCAGTTCGGCATCTGCAAATCCTGCGGCAGAGTGCGATCAGGTCTGGACACGGTCCCTGCAGATCCAAGGCTTCCTGTGCATCGGATCGGCGTCTTCGGCAGCTCTCAGGTCATATATGGATGTCTCTGACTCGGTCCCACAAGTCTCACGAGCTGCCTTCGCACTTCACAGCGCAGTCAAAACTCGATCGGCAGGGTTCGTATTTTGGCGCCGGCCATCGGATGGTCGTCCAGCACGCCGGGAAGACTCCGGAAGGTAACCTCGGCAGGGTCTGCGGTCGCCCATTTCGGATTTTGTCGCGTCGGCGGAAATTGCGCGTTGCCATGACGGCGCACTGCATCGCGAAGGGTACCATCGCGTAGACCTCGGCGAGAGCTCCACGGAGATATATGGGTGTCCGACGATCGGGGTCCAACTGGGGTCGCAATTGGCTCTTGTCGGTCCCTCGTCCATCATTTGTCCATCATTTGTTGGTGATCGGTCGGCCTTCAGGTGTGGAATGTGTTTGCACTTCGTCCCGCGGTTTCAGCTGCACTCCTCGTCGAGATACGGCTCCTTGTCGACGCCTTGTCCATCATTTGTCCATCATTTGTCGGGATTTGTTGGGCTCTCGTCCAGAATGCGTTCGCTCGTCGTCCCGCGAGTTTAGCTGCTCCCCTCGCGAGATACGGCTCCTTGTCCGGGTTTCGTGACATCGGCAGGTATTCCGGGTTGCTTTGGCAACGGACGGCCGAGGTAGCGACACCATCGCGTAGCCACGATCGTCAGCCTTCCGGAGATATATGGGTGTCGGGGTGTCTGCTCTCATTTGGAGTCCCTGGAAGCTCTTGACGGTCTCTTGTCGGACAAATGATGGACAAATCACGGACAAGTGATGGACAAATGATGGGCAAGTGATGGACAAGGCCAAAACGCGCTTTGCACGCAGAGTGCCGTGGGGCTCGCAAAATTCCGGCACCAACCCTCAATCGAACTGCCGGGCCCAACATAATTTTGCGAGTCAGCGCCAAGCCCCCTTCCTCGTTTCCGTGGCGCAGGAACCTTTTGGATCTCATACCATGAGATCCGGGCGACATATTAATATCTTCCGGGACCTCGGCCCACTCGCAGCGGCGCGACCGGTGCACCGATTCGCACGGTTGAAACTGTTCCGGGAGCTGGAATTTTTCTCGTCGCAGATCAGACATGCGGCATCACGATCGCCGAGAAAGACGGGCACGCTTCCAATCGGCTTAGCTGACGAGACCAAGTCGGAAGAACGTATTCAGCCCCGGTTGAGTGTGACTTCCTTTCTCCTGGCCAAAGGTCGAGGACGATCGGACTATCGGCAGAGTCCTTTTGCCTTCTGCCAGCCAAACACAGCCGATCGGTGGGCAGACCGACAGGCTCCCTGAGCCGCGCACCCCCAAACCCCCCAAATCGAGGCCAGTCCGACAGCGTCGGCGGGCTTCGGATTCTGCAATTTTGTGCCTTTTCCCCTGGATATGAGCCCCCAGTGTCCCGACATGGTGCGCAGAGAAGTTTCAGGCCTCGACGAGCGCCAGGGACAAAGCGAGACCCAGTTCGGCATCTGCAAATCCTGCGGCAGAGTGCGATCAGGTCTGGACACGGTCCCTGCAGATCCAAGGCTTCCTGTGCATCGGATCGGCGTCTTCGGCAGCTCTCAGGTCATATATGGATGTCTCTGACTCGGTCCCACAAGTCTCACGAGCTGCCTTCGCACTTCACAGCGCAGTCAAAACTCGATCGGCAGGGTTCGTATTTTGGCGCCGGCCATCGGATGGTCGTCCAGCACGCCGGGAAGACTCCGGAAGGTAACCTCGCAGGGTCTGCGGTCGCCCATTTCGGATTTTGTCGCGTCGGCGGAAATTGCGCGTTGCCATGACGGCGCACTGCATCGCGAAGGGTACCATCGCGTAGACCTCGGCGAGAGCTCCACGGAGATATATGGGTGTCCGACGATCGGGGTCCAACTGGGGTCGCAATTGGCTCTTGTCGGTCCCTCGTCCATCATTTGTCCATCATTTGTTGGTGATCGGTCGGCCTTCAGGTGTGGAATGTGTTTGCACTTCGTCCCGCGGTTTCAGCTGCACTCCTCGTCGAGATACGGCTCCTTGTCGACGCCTTGTCCATCATTTGTCCATCATTTGTCGGGATTTGTTGGGCTCTCGTCCAGAATGCGTTCGCTCGTCGTCCCGCGAGTTTAGCTGCTCCCCTCGCGGAGATACGGCTCCTTGTCCGGGTTTCGTGACATCGGCAGGTATTCCGGGTTGCTTTGGCAACGGACGGCCGAGGTAGCGACACCATCGCGCAGCCACGATCGTCAGCCTTCCGGAGATATATGGGTGTCGGGGTGTCTGCTCTCATTTGGAGTCCCTGGAAGCTCTTGACGGTCTCTTGTCGGACAAATGATGGACAAATCACGGACAAGTGATGGACAAATGATGGGCAAGTGATGGACAAGGCCAAACGCGCTTTGCACGCAGAGTGCCGTGGGGCTCGCAAAATTCCGGCACCAACCCTCAATCGAACTGCCGGGCCCAACATAATTTTGCGAGTCAGCGCCAAGCCCCCTTCCTCGTTTCCGTGGCGCAGGAACCTTTTGGATCTCATACCATGAGATCCGGGCGACATATTAATATCTTCCGGGACCTCGGCCCACTCGCAGCGGCGCGACCGGTGCACCGATTCGCACGGTTGAAACTGTTCCGGGAGCTGGAATTTTTCTCGTCGCAGATCAGACATGCGGCATCACGATCGCCGAGAAAGACGGGCACGCTTCCAATCGGCTTAGCTGACGAGACCAAGTCGGAAGAACGTATTCAGCCCCGGTTGAGTGTGACTTCCTTTCTCCTGGCCAAAGGTCGAGGACGATCGGACTATCGGCAGAGTCCTTTTGCCTTCTGCCAGCCAAACACAGCCGATCGGTGGGCAGACCGACAGGCTCCCTGAGCCGCGCACCCCCAAACCCCCAAATCGAGGCCAGTCCGACAGCGTCGGCGGGCTTCGGATTCTGCAATTTTGTGCCTTTTCCCTGGATATGAGCCCCCAGTGTCCCGACATGGTGCGCAGAGAAGTTTCAGGCCTCGACGAGCGCCAGGGACAAAGCGAGACCCAGTTCGGCATCTGCAAATCCTGCGGCAGAGTGCGATCAGGTCTGGACACGGTCCCTGCAGATCCAAGGCTTCCTGTGCATCGGATCGGCGTCTTCGGCAGCTCTCAGGTCATATATGGATGTCTCTGACTCGGTCCCACAAGTCTCACGAGCTGCCTTCGCACTTCACAGCGCAGTCAAAACTCGATCGGCAGGGTTCGTATTTTGGCGCCGGCCATCGGATGGTCGTCCAGCACGCCGGGAAGACTCCGGAAGGTAACCTCGGCAGGGTCTGCGGTCGCCCATTTCGGATTTTGTCGCGTCGGCGGAAATTGCGCGTTGCCATGACGGCGCACTGCATCGCGAAGGGTACCATCGCGTAGACCTCGGCGAGAGCTCCACGGAGATATATGGGTGTCCGACGATCGGGGTCCAACTGGGGTCGCAATTGGCTCTTGTCGGTCCCTCGTCCATCATTTGTCCATCATTTGTTGGTGATCGGTCGGCCTTCAGGTGTGGAATGTGTTTGCACTTCGTCCCCGCGGTTTCAGCTGCACTCCTCGTCGAGATACGGCTCCTTGTCGACGCCTTGTCCATCATTTGTCCATCATTTGTCGGGATTTGTTGGGCTCTCGTCCAGAATGCGTTCGCTCGTCGTCCCGCGAGTTTAGCTGCTCCCCTCGCGAGATACGGCTCCTTGTCCGGGTTTCGTGACATCGGCAGGTATTCCGGGTTGCTTTGGCAACGGACGGCCGAGGTAGCGACACCATCGCGAGCCACGATCGTCAGCCTTCCGGAGATATATGGCTGTCGGGGTGTCTGCTCTCATTTGGAGTCCCTGGAAGCTCTTGACGGTCTCTTGTCGGACAAATGATGGACAAATCACGGACAAGTGATGGACAAATGATGGGCAAGTGATGGACAAGGCCAAAACGCGCTTTGCACGCAGAGTGCCGTGGGGCTCGCAAAATTCCGGCACCAACCCTCAATCGAACTGCCGGGCCCAACATAATTTTGCGAGTCAGCGCCAAGCCCCCTTCCTCGTTTCCGTGGCGCAGGAACCTTTTGGATCTCATACCATGAGATCCGGGCGACATATTAATATCTTCCGGGACCTCGGCCCACTCGCAGCGGCGCGACCGGTGCACCGATTCGCACGGTTGAAACTGTTCCGGGAGCTGGAATTTTTCTCGTCGCAGATCAGACATGCGGCATCACGATCGCCGAGAAAGACGGGCACGCTTCCAATCGGCTTAGCTGACGAGACCAAGTCGGAAGAACGTATTCAGCCCCGGTTGAGTGTGACTTCCTTTCTCCTGGCCAAAGGTCGAGGACGATCGGACTATCGGCAGAGTCCTTTTGCCTTCTGCCAGCCAAACACAGCCGATCGGTGGGCAGACCGACAGGCTCCCTGAGCCGCGCACCCCCAAACCCCCAAATCGAGGCCAGTCCGACAGCGTCGGCGGGCTTCGGATTCTGCAATTTTGTGCCTTTTCCCCTGGATATGAGCCCCCAGTGTCCCGACATGGTGCGCAGAGAAGTTTCAGGCCTCGACGAGCGCCAGGGACAAAGCGAGACCCAGTTCGGCATCTGCAAATCCTGCGGCAGAGTGCGATCAGGTCTGGACACGGTCCCTGCAGATCCAAGGCTTCCTGTGCATCGGATCGGCGTCTTCGGCAGCTCTCAGGTCATATATGGATGTCTCTGACTCGGTCCCACAAGTCTCACGAGCTGCCTTCGGCACTTCACAGCGCAGTCAAAACTCGATCGGCAGGGTTCGTATTTTGGCGCCGGCCATCGGATGGTCGTCCAGCACGCCGGGAAGACTCCGGAAGGTAACCTCGGCAGGGTCTGCGGTCGCCCATTTCGGATTTTGTCGCGTCGGCGGAAATTGCGCGTTGCCATGACGGCGCACTGCATCGCGAAGGGTACCATCGCGTAGACCTCGGCGAGAGCTCCACGGAGATATATGGGTGTCCGACGATCGGGGTCCAACTGGGGTCGCAATTGGCTCTTGTCGGTCCCTCGTCCATCATTTGTCCATCATTTGTTGGTGATCGGTCGGCCTTCAGGTGTGGAATGTGTTTGCACTTCGTCCCGCGGTTTCAGCTGCACTCCTCGTCGAGATACGGCTCCTTGTCGACGCCTTGTCCATCATTTGTCCATCATTTGTCGGGGATTTGTTGGGCTCTCGTCCAGAATGCGTTCGCTCGTCGTCCCGCGAGTTTAGCTGCTCCCCTCGCGGAGATACGGCTCCTTGTCCGGGTTTCGTGACATCGGCAGGTATTCCGGGTTGCTTTGGCAACGGACGGCCGAGGTAGCGACACCATCGCGTAGCCACGATCGTCAGCCTTCCGGAGATATATGGCTGTCGGGGTGTCTGCTCTCATTTGGAGTCCCTGGAAGCTCTTGACGGTCTCTTGTCGGACAAATGATGGACAAATCACGGACAAGTGATGGACAAATGATGGGCAAGTGATGGACAAGGCCAAAACGCGCTTTGCACGCAGAGTGCCGTGGGGCTCGCAAAATTCCGGCACCAACCCTCAATCGAACTGCCGGGCCCAACATAATTTTGCGAGTCAGCGCCAAGCCCCCTTCCTCGTTTCCGTGGCGCAGGAACCTTTTGGATCTCATACCATGAGATCCGGGCGACATATTAATATCTTCCGGGACCTCGGCCCACTCGCAGCGGCGCGACCGGTGCACCGATTCGCACGGTTGAAACTGTTCCGGGAGCTGGAATTTTTCTCGTCGCAGATCAGACATGCGGCATCACGATCGCCGAGAAAGACGGGCACGCTTCCAATCGGCTTAGCTGACGAGACCAAGTCGGAAGAACGTATTCAGCCCCGGTTGAGTGTGACTTCCTTTCTCCTGGCCAAAGGTCGAGGACGATCGGACTATCGGCAGAGTCCTTTTGCCTTCTGCCAGCCAAACACAGCCGATCGGTGGGCAGACCGACAGGCTCCCTGAGCCGCGCACCCCCAAACCCCCAAATCGAGGCCAGTCCGACAGCGTCGGCGGGCTTCGGATTCTGCAATTTTGTGCCTTTTCCCTGGATATGAGCCCCCAGTGTCCCGACATGGTGCGCAGAGAAGTTTCAGGCCTCGACGAGCGCCAGGGACAAAGCGAGACCCAGTTCGGCATCTGCAAATCCTGCGGCAGAGTGCGATCAGGTCTGGACACGGTCCCTGCAGATCCAAGGCTTCCTGTGCATCGGATCGGCGTCTTCGGCAGCTCTCAGGTCATATATGGATGTCTCTGACTCGGTCCCACAAGTCTCACGAGCTGCCTTCGGCACTTCACAGCGCAGTCAAAACTCGATCGGCAGGGTTCGTATTTTGGCGCCGGCCATCGGATGGTCGTCCAGCACGCCGGGAAGACTCCGGAAGGTAACCTCGGCAGGGTCTGCGGTCGCCCATTTCGGATTTTGTCGCGTCGGCGGAAATTGCGCGTTGCCATGACGGCGCACTGCATCGCGAAGGGTACCATCGCGTAGACCTCGGCGAGAGCTCCACGGAGATATATGGGTGTCCGACGATCGGGGTCCAACTGGGGTCGCAATTGGCTCTTGTCGGTCCCTCGTCCATCATTTGTCCATCATTTGTTGGTGATCGGTCGGCCTTCAGGTGTGGAATGTGTTTGCACTTCGTCCCGCGGTTTCAGCTGCACTCCTCGTCGAGATACGGCTCCTTGTCGACGCCTTGTCCATCATTTGTCCATCATTTGTCGGGATTTGTTGGGCTCTCGTCCAGAATGCGTTCGCTCGTCGTCCCGCGAGTTTAGCTGCTCCCCTCGCGGAGATACGGCTCCTTGTCCGGGTTTCGTGACATCGGCAGGTATTCCGGGTTGCTTTGGCAACGGACGGCCGAGGTAGCGACACCATCGCGAGCCACGATCGTCAGCCTTCCGGAGATATATGGGTGTCGGGGTGTCTGCTCTCATTTGGAGTCCCTGGAAGCTCTTGACGGTCTCTTGTCGGACAAATGATGGACAAATCACGGACAAGTGATGGACAAATGATGGGCAAGTGATGGACAAGGCCAAAACGCGCTTTGCACGCAGAGTGCCGTGGGGCTCGCAAAATTCCGGCACCAACCCTCAATCGAACTGCCGGGCCCAACATAATTTTGCGAGTCAGCGCCAAGCCCCCTTCCTCGTTTCCGTGGCGCAGGAACCTTTTGGATCTCATACCATGAGATCCGGGCGACATATTAATATCTTCCGGGACCTCGGCCCACTCGCAGCGGCGCGACCGGTGCACCGATTCGCACGGTTGAAACTGTTCCGGGAGCTGGAATTTTTCTCGTCGCAGATCAGACATGCGGCATCACGATCGCCGAGAAAGACGGGCACGCTTCCAATCGGCTTAGCTGACGAGACCAAGTCGGAAGAACGTATTCAGCCCCGGTTGAGTGTGACTTCCTTTCTCCTGGCCAAAGGTCGAGGACGATCGGACTATCGGCAGAGTCCTTTTGCCTTCTGCCAGCCAAACACAGCCGATCGGTGGGCAGACCGACAGGCTCCCTGAGCCGCGCACCCCCAAACCCCCAAATCGAGGCCAGTCCGACAGCGTCGGCGGGCTTCGGATTCTGCAATTTTGTGCCTTTTCCCCTGGATATGAGCCCCCAGTGTCCCGACATGGTGCGCAGAGAAGTTTCAGGCCTCGACGAGCGCCAGGGACAAAGCGAGACCCAGTTCGGCATCTGCAAATCCTGCGGCAGAGTGCGATCAGGTCTGGACACGGTCCCTGCAGATCCAAGGCTTCCTGTGCATCGGATCGGCGTCTTCGGCAGCTCTCAGGTCATATATGGATGTCTCTGACTCGGTCCCACAAGTCTCACGAGCTGCCTTCGCACTTCACAGCGCAGTCAAAACTCGATCGGCAGGGTTCGTATTTTGGCGCCGGCCATCGGATGGTCGTCCAGCACGCCGGGAAGACTCCGGAAGGTAACCTCGCAGGGTCTGCGGTCGCCCATTTCGGATTTTGTCGCTCGGCGGAAATTGCGCGTTGCCATGACGGCGCACTGCATCGCGAAGGGTACCATCGCGTAGACCTCGGCGAGAGCTCCACGGAGATATATGGGTGTCCGACGATCGGGGTCCAACTGGGGTCGCAATTGGCTCTTGTCGGTCCCTCGTCCATCATTTGTCCATCATTTGTTGGTGATCGGTCGGCCTTCAGGTGTGGAATGTGTTTGCACTTCGTCCCGCGGTTTCAGCTGCACTCCTCGTCGAGATACGGCTCCTTGTCGACGCCTTGTCCATCATTTGTCCATCATTTGTCGGGGATTTGTTGGGCTCTCGTCCAGAATGCGTCGCTCGTCGTCCCCGCGAGTTTAGCTGCTCCCCTCGCGGAGATACGGCTCCTTGTCCGGGTTTCGTGACATCGGCAGGTATTCCGGGTTGCTTTGGCAACGGACGGCCGAGGTAGCGACACCATCGCGTAGCCACGATCGTCAGCCTTCCGGAGATATATGGGTGTCGGGGTGTCTGCTCTCATTTGGAGTCCCTGGAAGCTCTTGACGGTCTCTTGTCGGACAAATGATGGACAAATCACGGACAAGTGATGGACAAATGATGGGCAAGTGATGGACAAGGCCAAAACGCGCTTTGCACGCAGAGTGCCGTGGGGCTCGCAAAATTCCGGCACCAACCCTCAATCGAACTGCCGGGCCCAACATAATTTTGCGAGTCAGCGCCAAGCCCCCTTCCTCGTTTCCGTGGCGCAGGAACCTTTTGGATCTCATACCATGAGATCCGGGCGACATATTAATATCTTCCGGGACCTCGCCCACTCGCAGCGGCGCGACCGGTGCACCGATTCGCACGGTTGAAACTGTTCCGGGAGCTGGAATTTTTCTCGTCGCAGATCAGACATGCGGCATCACGATCGCCGAGAAAGACGGGCACGCTTCCAATCGGCTTAGCTGACGAGACCAAGTCGGAAGAACGTATTCAGCCCCGGTTGAGTGTGACTTCCTTTCTCCTGGCCAAAGGTCGAGGACGATCGGACTATCGGCAGAGTCCTTTTGCCTTCTGCCAGCCAAACACAGCCGATCGGTGGGCAGACCGACAGGCTCCCTGAGCCGCGCACCCCAAACCCCCAAATCGAGGCCAGTCCGACAGCGTCGGCGGGCTTCGGATTCTGCAATTTTGTGCCTTTTCCCCTGGATATGAGCCCCCAGTGTCCCGACATGGTGCGCAGAGAAGTTTCAGGCCTCGACGAGCGCCAGGGACAAAGCGAGACCCAGTTCGGCATCTGCAAATCCTGCGGCAGAGTGCGATCAGGTCTGGACACGGTCCCTGCAGATCCAAGGCTTCCTGTGCATCGGATCGGCGTCTTCGGCAGCTCTCAGGTCATATATGGATGTCTCTGACTCGGTCCCACAAGTCTCACGAGCTGCCTTCGCACTTCACAGCGCAGTCAAAACTCGATCGGCAGGGTTCGTATTTTGGCGCCGGCCATCGGATGGTCGTCCAGCACGCCGGGAAGACTCCGGAAGGTAACCTCGGCAGGGTCTGCGGTCGCCCATTTCGGATTTTGTCGCGTCGGCGGAAATTGCGCGTTGCCATGACGGCGCACTGCATCGCGAAGGGTACCATCGCGTAGACCTCGGCGAGAGCTCCACGGAGATATATGGGTGTCCGACGATCGGGGTCCAACTGGGGTCGCAATTGGCTCTTGTCGGTCCCTCGTCCATCATTTGTCCATCATTTGTTGGTGATCGGTCGGCCTTCAGGTGTGGAATGTGTTTGCACTTCGTCCCGCGGTTTCAGCTGCACTCCTCGTCGAGATACGGCTCCTTGTCGACGCCTTGTCCATCATTTGTCCATCATTTGTCGGGATTTGTTGGGCTCTCGTCCAGAATGCGTTCGCTCGTCGTCCCGCGAGTTTAGCTGCTCCCCTCGCGGAGATACGGCTCCTTGTCCGGGTTTCGTGACATCGGCAGGTATTCCGGGTTGCTTTGGCAACGGACGGCCGAGGTAGCGACACCATCGCGTAGCCACGATCGTCAGCCTTCCGGAGATATATGGCTGTCGGGGTGTCTGCTCTCATTTGGAGTCCCTGGAAGCTCTTGACGGTCTCTTGTCGGACAAATGATGGACAAATCACGGACAAGTGATGGACAAATGATGGGCAAGTGATGGACAAGGCCAAAACGCGCTTTGCACGCAGAGTGCCGTGGGGCTCGCAAAATTCCGGCACCAACCCTCAATCGAACTGCCGGGCCCAACATAATTTTGCGAGTCAGCGCCAAGCCCCCTTCCTCGTTTCCGTGGCGCAGGAACCTTTTGGATCTCATACCATGAGATCCGGGCGACATATTAATATCTTCCGGGACCTCGGCCCACTCGCAGCGGCGCGACCGGTGCACCGATTCGCACGGTTGAAACTGTTCCGGGAGCTGGAATTTTCTCGTCGCAGATCAGACATGCGGCATCACGATCGCCGAGAAAGACGGGCACGCTTCCAATCGGCTTAGCTGACGAGACCAAGTCGGAAGAACGTATTCAGCCCCGGTTGAGTGTGACTTCCTTTCTCCTGGCCAAAGGTCGAGGACGATCGGACTATCGGCAGAGTCCTTTTGCCTTCTGCCAGCCAAACACAGCCGATCGGTGGGCAGACCGACAGGCTCCCTGAGCCGCGCACCCCCAAACCCCCAAATCGAGGCCAGTCCGACAGCGTCGGCGGGCTTCGGATTCTGCAATTTTGTGCCTTTTCCCTGGATATGAGCCCCCAGTGTCCCGACATGGTGCGCAGAGAAGTTTCAGGCCTCGACGAGCGCCAGGGACAAAGCGAGACCCAGTTCGGCATCTGCAAATCCTGCGGCAGAGTGCGATCAGGTCTGGACACGGTCCCTGCAGATCCAAGGCTTCCTGTGCATCGGATCGGCGTCTTCGGCAGCTCTCAGGTCATATATGGATGTCTCTGACTCGGTCCCACAAGTCTCACGAGCTGCCTTCGGCACTTCACAGCGCAGTCAAAACTCGATCGGCAGGGTTCGTATTTTGGCGCCGGCCATCGGATGGTCGTCCAGCACGCCGGGAAGACTCCGGAAGGTAACCTCGGCAGGGTCTGCGGTCGCCCATTTCGGATTTTGTCGCGTCGGCGGAAATTGCGCGTTGCCATGACGGCGCACTGCATCGCGAAGGGTACCATCGCGTAGACCTCGGCGAGAGCTCCACGGAGATATATGGGTGTCCGACGATCGGGGTCCAACTGGGGTCGCAATTGGCTCTTGTCGGTCCCTCGTCCATCATTTGTCCATCATTTGTTGGTGATCGGTCGGCCTTCAGGTGTGGAATGTGTTTGCACTTCGTCCCGCGGTTTCAGCTGCACTCCTCGTCGAGATACGGCTCCTTGTCGACGCCTTGTCCATCATTTGTCCATCATTTGTCGGGGATTTGTTGGGCTCTCGTCCAGAATGCGTTCGCTCGTCGTCCCGCGAGTTTAGCTGCTCCCCTCGCGGAGATACGGCTCCTTGTCCGGGTTTCGTGACATCGGCAGGTATTCCGGGTTGCTTTGGCAACGGACGGCCGAGGTAGCGACACCATCGCGTAGCCACGATCGTCAGCCTTCCGGAGATATATGGCTGTCGGGGTGTCTGCTCTCATTTGGAGTCCCTGGAAGCTCTTGACGGTCTCTTGTCGGACAAATGATGGACAAATCACGGACAAGTGATGGACAAATGATGGGCAAGTGATGGACAAGGCCAAAACGCGCTTTGCACGCAGAGTGCCGTGGGGCTCGCAAAATTCCGGCACCAACCCTCAATCGAACTGCCGGGCCCAACATAATTTTGCGAGTCAGCGCCAAGCCCCCTTCCTCGTTTCCGTGGCGCAGGAACCTTTGGATCTCATACCATGAGATCCGGGCGACATATTAATATCTTCCGGGACCTCGGCCCACTCGCAGCGGCGCGACCGGTGCACCGATTCGCACGGTTGAAACTGTTCCGGGAGCTGGAATTTTTCTCGTCGCAGATCAGACATGCGGCATCACGATCGCCGAGAAAGACGGGCACGCTTCCAATCGGCTTAGCTGACGAGACCAAGTCGGAAGAACGTATTCAGCCCCGGTTGAGTGTGACTTCCTTTCTCCTGGCCAAAGGTCGAGGACGATCGGACTATCGGCAGAGTCCTTTTGCCTTCTGCCAGCCAAACACAGCCGATCGGTGGGCAGACCGACAGGCTCCCTGAGCCGCGCACCCCCAAACCCCCAAATCGAGGCCAGTCCGACAGCGTCGGCGGGCTTCGGATTCTGCAATTTTGTGCCTTTTCCCCTGGATATGAGCCCCCAGTGTCCCGACATGGTGCGCAGAGAAGTTTCAGGCCTCGACGAGCGCCAGGGACAAAGCGAGACCCAGTTCGGCATCTGCAAATCCTGCGGCAGAGTGCGATCAGGTCTGGACACGGTCCCTGCAGATCCAAGGCTTCCTGTGCATCGGATCGGCGTCTTCGGCAGCTCTCAGGTCATATATGGATGTCTCTGACTCGGTCCCACAAGTCTCACGAGCTGCCTTCGGCACTTCACAGCGCAGTCAAAACTCGATCGGCAGGGTTCGTATTTTGGCGCCGGCCATCGGATGGTCGTCCAGCACGCCGGGAAGACTCCGGAAGGTAACCTCGGCAGGGTCTGCGGTCGCCCATTTCGGATTTTGTCGCGTCGGCGGAAATTGCGCGTTGCCATGACGGCGCACTGCATCGCGAAGGGTACCATCGCGTAGACCTCGGCGAGAGCTCCACGGAGATATATGGGTGTCCGACGATCGGGGTCCAACTGGGGTCGCAATTGGCTCTTGTCGGTCCCTCGTCCATCATTTGTCCATCATTTGTTGGTGATCGGTCGGCCTTCAGGTGTGGAATGTGTTTGCACTTCGTCCCGCGGTTTCAGCTGCACTCCTCGTCGAGATACGGCTCCTTGTCGACGCCTTGTCCATCATTTGTCCATCATTTGTCGGGATTTGTTGGGCTCTCGTCCAGAATGCGTTCGCTCGTCGTCCCGCGAGTTTAGCTGCTCCCCTCGCGGAGATACGGCTCCTTGTCCGGGTTTCGTGACATCGGCAGGTATTCCGGGTTGCTTTGGCAACGGACGGCCGAGGTAGCGACACCATCGCGTAGCCACGATCGTCAGCCTTCCGGAGATATATGGGTGTCGGGGTGTCTGCTCTCATTTGGAGTCCCTGGAAGCTCTTGACGGTCTCTTGTCGGACAAATGATGGACAAATCACGGACAAGTGATGGACAAATGATGGGCAAGTGATGGACAAGGCCAAAACGCGCTTTGCACGCAGAGTGCCGTGGGGCTCGCAAAATTCCGGCACCAACCCTCAATCGAACTGCCGGGCCCAACATAATTTTGCGAGTCAGCGCCAAGCCCCCTTCCTCGTTTCCGTGGCGCAGGAACCTTTTGGATCTCATACCATGAGATCCGGGCGACATATTAATATCTTCCGGGACCTCGGCCCACTCGCAGCGGCGCGACCGGTGCACCGATTCGCACGGTTGAAACTGTTCCGGGGAGCTGGAATTTTTCTCGTCGCAGATCAGACATGCGGCATCACGATCGCCGAGAAAGACGGGCACGCTTCCAATCGGCTTAGCTGACGAGACCAAGTCGGAAGAACGTATTCAGCCCCGGTTGAGTGTGACTTCCTTTCTCCTGGCCAAAGGTCGAGGACGATCGGACTATCGGCAGAGTCCTTTTGCCTTCTGCCAGCCAAACACAGCCGATCGGTGGGCAGACCGACAGGCTCCCTGAGCCGCGCACCCCAAACCCCCCAAATCGAGGCCAGTCCGACAGCGTCGGCGGGCTTCGGATTCTGCAATTTTGTGCCTTTTCCCCTGGATATGAGCCCCCAGTGTCCCGACATGGTGCGCAGAGAAGTTTCAGGCCTCGACGAGCGCCAGGGACAAAGCGAGACCCAGTTCGGCATCTGCAAATCCTGCGGCAGAGTGCGATCAGGTCTGGACACGGTCCCTGCAGATCCAAGGCTTCCTGTGCATCGGATCGGCGTCTTCGGCAGCTCTCAGGTCATATATGGATGTCTCTGACTCGGTCCCACAAGTCTCACGAGCTGCCTTCGGCACTTCACAGCGCAGTCAAAACTCGATCGGCAGGGTTCGTATTTTGGCGCCGGCCATCGGATGGTCGTCCAGCACGCCGGGAAGACTCCGGAAGGTAACCTCGGCAGGGTCTGCGGTCGCCCATTTCGGATTTTGTCGCGTCGGCGGAAATTGCGCGTTGCCATGACGGCGCACTGCATCGCGAAGGGTACCATCGCGTAGACCTCGGCGAGAGCTCCACGGAGATATATGGGTGTCCGACGATCGGGGTCCAACTGGGGTCGCAATTGGCTCTTGTCGGTCCCTCGTCCATCATTTGTCCATCATTTGTTGGTGATCGGTCGGCCTTCAGGTGTGGAATGTGTTTGCACTTCGTCCCGCGGTTTCAGCTGCACTCCTCGTCGAGATACGGCTCCTTGTCGACGCCTTGTCCATCATTTGTCCATCATTTGTCGGGGATTTGTTGGGCTCTCGTCCAGAATGCGTTCGCTCGTCGTCCCGCGAGTTTAGCTGCTCCCCTCGCGGAGATACGGCTCCTTGTCCGGGTTTCGTGACATCGGCAGGTATTCCGGGTTGCTTTGGCAACGGACGGCCGAGGTAGCGACACCATCGCGTAGCCACGATCGTCAGCCTTCCGGAGATATATGGGTGTCGGGGTGTCTGCTCTCATTTGGAGTCCCTGGAAGCTCTTGACGGTCTCTTGTCGGACAAATGATGGACAAATCACGGACAAGTGATGGACAAATGATGGGCAAGTGATGGACAAGGCCAAAACGCGCTTTGCACGCAGAGTGCCGTGGGGCTCGCAAAATTCCGGCACCAACCCTCAATCGAACTGCCGGGCCCAACATAATTTTGCGAGTCAGCGCCAAGCCCCCTTCCTCGTTTCCGTGGCGCAGGAACCTTTTGGATCTCATACCATGAGATCCGGGCGACATATTAATATCTTCCGGGACCTCGGCCCACTCGCAGCGGCGCGACCGGTGCACCGATTCGCACGGTTGAAACTGTTCCGGGAGCTGGAATTTTTCTCGTCGCAGATCAGACATGCGGCATCACGATCGCCGAGAAAGACGGGCACGCTTCCAATCGGCTTAGCTGACGAGACCAAGTCGGAAGAACGTATTCAGCCCCGGTTGAGTGTGACTTCCTTTCTCCTGGCCAAAGGTCGAGGACGATCGGACTATCGGCAGAGTCCTTTTGCCTTCTGCCAGCCAAACACAGCCGATCGGTGGGCAGACCGACAGGCTCCCTGAGCCGCGCACCCCCAAACCCCCAAATCGAGGCCAGTCCGACAGCGTCGGCGGGCTTCGGATTCTGCAATTTTGTGCCTTTTCCCCTGGATATGAGCCCCCAGTGTCCCGACATGGTGCGCAGAGAAGTTTCAGGCCTCGACGAGCGCCAGGGACAAAGCGAGACCCAGTTCGGCATCTGCAAATCCTGCGGCAGAGTGCGATCAGGTCTGGACACGGTCCCTGCAGATCCAAGGCTTCCTGTGCATCGGATCGGCGTCTTCGGCAGCTCTCAGGTCATATATGGATGTCTCTGACTCGGTCCCACAAGTCTCACGAGCTGCCTTCGGCACTTCACAGCGCAGTCAAAACTCGATCGGCAGGGTTCGTATTTTGGCGCCGGCCATCGGATGGTCGTCCAGCACGCCGGGAAGACTCCGGAAGGTAACCTCGGCAGGGTCTGCGGTCGCCCATTTCGGATTTTGTCGCGTCGGCGGAAATTGCGCGTTGCCATGACGGCGCACTGCATCGCGAAGGGTACCATCGCGTAGACCTCGGCGAGAGCTCCACGGAGATATATGGGTGTCCGACGATCGGGGTCCAACTGGGGTCGCAATTGGCTCTTGTCGGTCCCTCGTCCATCATTTGTCCATCATTTGTTGGTGATCGGTCGGCCTTCAGGTGTGGAATGTGTTTGCACTTCGTCCCCGCGGTTTCAGCTGCACTCCTCGTCGAGATACGGCTCCTTGTCGACGCCTTGTCCATCATTTGTCCATCATTTGTCGGGATTTGTTGGGCTCTCGTCCAGAATGCGTTCGCTCGTCGTCCCGCGAGTTTAGCTGCTCCCCTCGCGGAGATACGGCTCCTTGTCCGGGTTTCGTGACATCGGCAGGTATTCCGGGTTGCTTTGGCAACGGACGGCCGAGGTAGCGACACCATCGCGTAGCCACGATCGTCAGCCTTCCGGAGATATATGGGTGTCGGGGTGTCTGCTCTCATTTGGAGTCCCTGGAAGCTCTTGACGGTCTCTTGTCGGACAAATGATGGACAAATCACGGACAAGTGATGGACAAATGATGGGCAAGTGATGGACAAGGCCAAAACGCGCTTTGCACGCAGAGTGCCGTGGGGCTCGCAAAATTCCGGCACCAACCCTCAATCGAACTGCCGGGCCCAACATAATTTTGCGAGTCAGCGCCAAGCCCCCTTCCTCGTTTCCGTGGCGCAGGAACCTTTTGGATCTCATACCATGAGATCCGGGCGACATATTAATATCTTCCGGGACCTCGGCCCACTCGCAGCGGCGCGACCGGTGCACCGATTCGCACGGTTGAAACTGTTCCGGGGAGCTGGAATTTTTCTCGTCGCAGATCAGACATGCGGCATCACGATCGCCGAGAAAGACGGGCACGCTTCCAATCGGCTTAGCTGACGAGACCAAGTCGGAAGAACGTATTCAGCCCCGGTTGAGTGTGACTTCCTTTCTCCTGGCCAAAGGTCGAGGACGATCGGACTATCGGCAGAGTCCTTTTGCCTTCTGCCAGCCAAACACAGCCGATCGGTGGGCAGACCGACAGGCTCCCTGAGCCGCGCACCCCCAAACCCCCAAATCGAGGCCAGTCCGACAGCGTCGGCGGGCTTCGGATTCTGCAATTTTGTGCCTTTTCCCCTGGATATGAGCCCCCAGTGTCCCGACATGGTGCGCAGAGAAGTTTCAGGCCTCGACGAGCGCCAGGGACAAAGCGAGACCCAGTTCGGCATCTGCAAATCCTGCGGCAGAGTGCGATCAGGTCTGGACACGGTCCCTGCAGATCCAAGGCTTCCTGTGCATCGGATCGGCGTCTTCGGCAGCTCTCAGGTCATATATGGATGTCTCTGACTCGGTCCCACAAGTCTCACGAGCTGCCTTCGGCACTTCACAGCGCAGTCAAAACTCGATCGGCAGGGTTCGTATTTTGGCGCCGGCCATCGGATGGTCGTCCAGCACGCCGGGAAGACTCCGGAAGGTAACCTCGGCAGGGTCTGCGGTCGCCCATTTCGGATTTTGTCGCGTCGGCGGAAATTGCGCGTTGCCATGACGGCGCACAGCCTCGCGAAGGGTACCATCGCGTAGACCTCGGCGAAAGCTCCCCGGAGATATATGGGTGTCCGGAGATCGGGGTCCAACTGGGGTCGCAATTGGCTCTTGTCGGTCCCTCGTCCATCATTTGTCCATCATTTGTTGGTGATCGGTCGGCCTTCAGGTGTGGAATGTGTTTGCACTTCGTCCCGCGGTTTCAGCTGCACTCCTTGTCGAGATACGGCTCCTTGTCGACGCCTTGTCCATCATTTGTCCATCATTTGTCGGGGATTTGTTGGGCTCTCGTCCAGAATGCGTTCGCTCGTCGTCCCGCGAGTTTAGCTGCTCCCCTCGCGGAGATACGGCTCCTTGTCCGGGTTTCGTGACATCGGCAGGTATTCCGGGTTGCTTTGGCAACGGACGGCCGAGGTAGCGACACCATCGCGTAGCCACGATCGTCAGCCTTCCGGAGATATATGGGTGTCGGGGTGTCTGCTCTCATTTGGAGTCCCTGGAAGCTCTTGACGGTCTCTTGTCGGACAAATGATGGACAAATCACGGACAAGTGATGGACAAATGATGGGCAAGTGATGGACAAGGCCAAAACGCGCTTTGCACGCAGAGTGCCGTGGGGCTCGCAAAATTCCGGCACCAACCCTCAATCGAACTGCCGGGCCCAACATAATTTTGCGAGTCAGCGCCAAGCCCCCTTCCTCGTTTCCGTGGCGCAGGAACCTTTTGGATCTCATACCATGAGATCCGGGCGACATATTAATATCTTCCGGGACCTCGGCCCACTCGCAGCGGCGCGACCGGTGCACCGATTCGCACGGTTGAAACTGTTCCGGGGAGCTGGAATTTTTCTCGTCGCAGATCAGACATGCGGCATCACGATCGCCGAGAAAGACGGGCACGCTTCCAATCGGCTTAGCTGACGAGACCAAGTCGGAAGAACGTATTCAGCCCCGGTTGAGTGTGACTTCCTTTCTCCTGGCCAAAGGTCGAGGACGATCGGACTATCGGCAGAGTCCTTTTGCCTTCTGCCAGCCAAACACAGCCGATCGGTGGGCAGACCGACAGGCTCCCTGAGCCGCGCACCCCAAACCCCCAAATCGAGGCCAGTCCGACAGCGTCGGCGGGCTTCGGATTCTGCAATTTTGTGCCTTTTCCCCTGGATATGAGCCCCCAGTGTCCCGACATGGTGCGCAGAGAAGTTTCAGGCCTCGACGAGCGCCAGGGACAAAGCGAGACCCAGTTCGGCATCTGCAAATCCTGCGGCAGAGTGCGATCAGGTCTGGACACGGTCCCTGCAGATCCAAGGCTTCCTGTGCATCGGATCGGCGTCTTCGGCAGCTCTCAGGTCATATATGGATGTCTCTGACTCGGTCCCACAAGTCTCACGAGCTGCCTTCGCACTTCACAGCGCAGTCAAAACTCGATCGGCAGGGTTCGTATTTTGGCGCCGGCCATCGGATGGTCGTCCAGCACGCCGGGAAGACTCCGGAAGGTAACCTCGGCAGGGTCTGCGGTCGCCCATTTCGGATTTTGTCGCGTCGGCGGAAATTGCGCGTTGCCATGACGGCGCACAGCCTCGCGAAGGGTACCATCGCGTAGACCTCGGCGAAAGCTCCCCGGAGATATATGGGTGTCCGGAGATCGGGGTCCAACTGGGGTCGCAATTGGCTCTTGTCGGTCCCTCGTCCATCATTTGTCCATCATTTGTTGGCAATCGGTCGGGCTCACGTCTGGAACGTGTTTGGTCTTCGTCCCGCGGTTTCGGCTGCACTCCTCGTCGAGATACGGCTCCTTGTCGACGCCTTGTCCATCATTTGTCCATCATTTGTCGGGGATTTGTTGGGCTCTCGTCCAGAATGCGTTCGCTCGTCGTCCCGCGAGTTTAGCTGCTCCCCTCGCGGAGATACGGCTCCTTGTCCGGGTTTCGTGACATCGGCAGGTATTCCGGGTTGCTTTGGCAACGGACGGCCGAGGTAGCGACACCATCGCGTAGCCACGATCGTCAGCCTTCCGGAGATATATGGCTGTCGGGGTGTCTGCTCTCATTTGGAGTCCCTGGAAGCTCTTGACGGTCTCTTGTCGGACAAATGATGGACAAATCGCGGACAAGTGATGGACAAATGATGGGCAAGTGATGGACAAGGCCAAAAGGCGCTTTGCACGCAGAGTGCCGTGGGGCTCGCAAAATTCCGGCACCAACCCTCAATCGAACTGCCGGGCCCAACATAATTCTGCGAGTCGGCGCCAAGCCTCCCTTCCTCGTTTCCGTGGCGCAGGAACCTTTTGGATCTCATACCATGAGATCCGGGCGACATATTAATAGGGACGGCCTCCGGCACGGGATTTTGATGGTAAGTGCAGTAGATGGCGCTCAGGAAAGCAAACGGGATTGATGGTATCAAGCCGGGCGACATAGTAAGATGTTCTGGGACGTCGGCCGACTCGCAGCGTCACGACCGGTGCACCGATTCGCACGGTTGAAACTGTTCCGGGGAGCTGGAATTTTCCTCGTCGCAGATCAGACATGCGGCATCACGATCGCCGAGAAAGACGGGCGTGCTTCCAATCGGCTTAGCTGACGAAACCAAGTCGGAAGAACGTATTCAACCCCAGTCGAGTGGGACTTCCTTTCGCCCGGCCAAACGTCGAGGATGCTCGGACTATATGCAGAGTCCATTTGCCTCCTGCCAGCCAAGCACAGGCGATCGGCAGGGTTCCGGATGTAGCCTAAGGCACCACTTTCCGGGGCAAACCCCCTCACCATCCGGTGGCCCCTTCAGACTGGGGCCCCACGTGTGAGGGTACCCAAAACTGAGGGCCCCAAGTACAAGGGGTACCAAGTACTTGGGGGGCCCCAGATTCGTGCAACACACGAGCGTGAGGCCCCATCACTTACGCACTGAGACACTTAACGAGGCCGTCCTATGTAAAGGCCGCCAAAAACCATTAAGCTACCCTGCCCGCCAGCAAAGCCTACTGAAAACCTTTGAAGTCCATCTTACATGCAAATGTGAAGCATCTATTACACCGTGAGCTCCGTAATGCTGAATCGATCATTCCGCGCTCTCGTTGGGAAGGCGGCTTAATCAAGAAGTCTTGCTGCGCCTACAATTGCCTCGCAGTCCAATCGCAACAACTCGAACTGGGTCGACGATTGGGCCGATCGACTGAGCGTCGATTTTTTTTTGTTTTCAGGTAGGCCGCGTGCGCGGGTGGCGGGTACAAATTGACGTCGAAATAAGCGCGGAACGGTGAAGACAAGAAGCAGCGGGGGCGGTCAGTCCGTTCTTGCTCTGCTGAGCGTGCGGCCGTCTTGTAGAACCATAATACATCGGTTAGCGCGAACCGCGGTCGGCGGGTAGAGCGGTCATGCGAGCCAGACAAGGGGACGACGCTGAGCCCTAGGAGCTGGGCGACCACCCAGACAGGGAGCAGCGTCACAGGCGTGTGGGCGGGAGTTTGAGCGCAACGCGCGACGGGCCGGGATTGCGACGAAAACGAGGTGCAGACATGTTCAGAAAATGATTAGCCACAGCCGAGGTACAGGCAGCATCAGAATGGGCCAAGGTGCATAATGAAGCCAGGTGAAACGGGTTTTTGTCGAGCGACGGAAACAGCGAGCAGTCACAACAATGAGGACCGGCCGCAGCAACATAGTCGTAGCACCATCGAGGTGCGCGATAGGTCGGGACATGCTTGGCATGGAGCGCAATGACGACAGATGCATTGAGGCATCATGCACCGAGTGTGCAAAGAGCAAGCAAAGCATTGAGTTGGCGGAGGGATTTGCCACATCCTGTGTCGTGAAGGCCGGTGCGGGTGTTGCAGAGCCCGTGGTCGCGTCATGAGCCATAGACGGCGCTCCTGGGATAACCGGGCACCATGCTACTAACGGCGGCGGGCGAATCATGCAGTGAGAGCAAGTCGGCGTCCACAGGAAAGGCACCGAGTCAGACCGTTTCGTCGGTCAATTGGAAGGCGGCGGAGAGCGGAGCTGGAAACCATGTCAATCCCGATCCCAGCAAATGCGGCGTGTCGGCGTCCATGCAGACAATGAACACAGCATGTGCATGTCCATCGCAGACATTGGTGCAGCCACGTCTGAGCCTTCCTTATTCATCACAACGGTGACACCGTGCCGTACACCAAGTTCACCGAATTCCATCTGGTGCATAGTAAATATCCGGTGCGTTACAGATAGTAACTTAGCACTCACCATTCGATACATCACAGCTTTTCACTAGCCTGGAGACTCTCCGAAATAGCTCTGAGTCCTCATCTGTCATCTGTAATCCGAGCATAAGGATCTGCCATGGTCTCATGGTAAATGATGCACACCTCTTCACAGCATAGCAGCAACATATACGGGATAAGCGACCAGTTGGGAGAACCACGACCAGGGTGGCACCATTGCAGAACGGACATGTAACTACGGTACTACATAGCACGGCGACGGGCAGGGTAACAGCTATCAATTTTCGCGCGGCAACATCAGCGACGGACAGCACCACGCCAGCGTCGCTGACGGGCATTCCTTCGCTGTCACGTCCACCTGAAACCCGGCGCCGCACGGTGACAATCGTCAAAGCGTGCGGCCCACGAGTCTCAGTGTCCGCCGGTCACGATCGTGAAAGCGGCGGACGATGTGGACGCTACGACGCGGAGATGCACGCCAGCGTCTGTGAAAAAAAAAATGAGTCCCAGGAGCGGGCATACCACGGCTGTTGGTGGTAGTCAGTGAGCAACAACCAGCACATATGGATGGGGGTACTTACCTGAGTAGCCGCTGCGCGGATTCTTGACTGAGGCAGACCAAGATGGCCTTGCCGTCGAGGCCGATGATGAGCACGGTGTGGCGCGGGTGGTGGAGGAAAGGAAAAGAGACTGAAGTCCGTTTCCAACCCCGCTCCGGCTCAAGTCCACTGGGCTCCGCCACAATTTTTCGGCCGGCCGGCCGAACATCGGCCGCATCGCCTTTGCTTGCACGCGCTAATGTAAGTCCATGCTCACGCACATCGAGACGGTCGGGTAGAAATGCGCGAACCCCTGCACGCGCTTGCTGAGCGTACTGAACATCCTGCCGCTGGCTGGCTGCGGCGCTGAGCCCTCAGTGTGGTCGGCGCCAGCCAAGAACATCTAGCGGATACTCTAGTCCGACGCCCTACGGCCGCGCAGCGTACCCGACGCAATGCCGTGTGGCAGGACGACGCTGCGGCGCCGACGCCTCAGCACGGTTCAGCGCGGTTGGCGTCGGCCGCGGATACTCGAGTCCGACAGTCCGCGGCCGCACAGTGTGCCAGACGAGATGTCACGCGGCAAGACGACCCAGTCGTGTTCTCATGGCTGCAGCACACTGCCGAATAGTGAGCACCCCGCACGCGGGTATCAGATGTCCTCTGCGACAGCTCGGTAGTGCCGCGCGCAGTTGCCCGGTGATGGTTCAGTATCGCCGCTGCGTCGTGCTCAGCCTGGCCCTCCCCGCCGATGGTCGGGGCTGCTGTGCGTCCAACCTAGCTACTCGCTAGCCATACGCGGCACGAATGCGTCGCAATCGCCACTGTGCTGCCATTACGGCTCGCGATCCACCGCAGCACGCCTCCCGCCCTGGTGATTATGAACCTCGGTGTTGTTGCGGACAGACCAGTCATCATTCACACTGCTGCAATGTATAAACTGGTTTTTGTAGCGCTCATTTTTCTTTGTGGTATGAGTTTGTATGCTAGATGTGTGAATGCAGGGTGAGAATAAGTACTCACTGCAGCAGCTGCGTCATTGTATGGATGTTCGGACCGTGAGAGCTTGGACTTAACATGTTCTACAGTCACGTCGAATGTATGACATTCGGTGAACATGAGGCCCATGGCGCTGTTGACGTCGAGCGTCAGCAAGAAGCACGTAGTCATGCGCTCCGAGAAGACGGCGATGGAGGAAGCGTGCGCGACGGAAGGTCAGCGGCGAGCGCAGTGAAGAGTTGGAGATGCAACTAACCACGTGCAGCGGTCAGCAGATGAATGAGACGGTCGCAGGGATTCGAACAGTGACTGGCAGCGGGAAGCCGATGGCTTTGACCGCCCCGCGCGTCCTGCACGCCTTCTCCGCGCGCCAAACGCCGAGGGAATGCCGCAGGACGTTGAGGACGCGCTGCAGCGCTGCGCCGCGCAGCCGTTGCTCGTAGGAACGTCACGTGCGTCGTCGAGCACGGCGCGACAGCCACCACCGCGCGCTCCCGACTCTGCGTCCCGCACACTCGATGCACGACGTGCAGACGCTGGAGATGGGGTGCGTTCCAGGTGTCAGGCGTCTGTGGTGAGGATGCCGGAGACTGTGAGTAGACAGCTGGCCGTGGGAACGAGGAGGCGGCGGGTGCGACACCGCGTGAGACTATTGACGGTGAGCAACGACAACGGGCAGCGAGCAGCGAACCACTACTCACCCAGCAAGCAGCATCCGTCGACAGCAGCGTTGCCGACGAGCGTCGTGCATTACCGCCGTCGTCTTGTTTCCAGCCCGTGCAATGGGGTTGATGACGACGGGCATGGAGTTGCGCTGCAATGGTAAGCGCCAGCCAACGAAAATACAAACGCGCGACTCACCTGATGCCGTCGTCTTGGTCCAGCGCGTGCAATGGGGTTGATGACGACGGGCGAAGTTGCACGGGGCGCTCAGGCTGAAGCGCGCGGTACTGCAATGCAAGGTAAGCGCCAGCCACCAAGGAAACGCGCGGACGACTCACCGGACGAAAATATACCACTGGAGAGCTACGACACAGGCAAGCGCATCCAGGAGCTGGTGTTGACGACGCCGAGGCGCAGCGTGGCCCCCGGATCAGACAGTGACGATGTGCGCGAGGCTGCAACGCACGGTGAGTCCCAGCATGCGCGAGATAGTCGACGCAACTCACCAAATGAGCGCCGGTCGCGGGAAGCAGATCCACGTGTGCAGGACGTCGGGGAGCGACTCACAGCACACAGAGCGTCGTTCAAAGCGCTGGTGACTGACCACTGCTAATTGGATGACGGGGTCGTCGGGGATGACGCGCGGGAGTCGATTGAGGGGTGGGACGGCCGAGACGCGCAGCCTGCACCCGCACCGACGATAGGACCGCGTTGACGGCGTGGAGCCTGCGTCGGGGATTGACGCGCGACGCGGGCAGTCGAGCTTATGATGTCAATCTGCCGGCGCCGCCTTGGCGGGAGCGTGGGCAGCGGCGTCGAAACTGGGCCACGGAGATCCCGCGATGCACCTGGACTCGGGCCCACTCGGGGTGGATAGACTCGAGCGTAAGAACGCGAGCACGGGATGCGCACGGTAGACGAGTGCGGCGACAGAAGCACAAGAGATGGAGAGAGAGAGAGAGACGGGCAAAGCCGGGAAGCGGCACTTGCACTTGCACCGGCCCACCGGCACTTGCACTTGCACTTGCACCGGCACTGGCACTTGCACCGGCACGGGCACTGGCGTGCTCAATCCATCTGCCGACATGCCGAACTTATGATCATCCATAGCCACAAGGCCGCCCACTCACTCAATGGTACATCTCACAGGTGGGGGCCCCAAAGAATGGGGGTACCGCAAGTGTGGGGGGTTTGCCCCGGAAACCACATCCTTAGGATATCCGGGGTTCCGACGAGCTCCCGATCCCAGCGCCCCCAAACCCCAAATCGAGGCCAGTCCGACAGCGTCGGCGGTCTTCTGATTCTGCGATTTTGTGTCTTTTCCCCTGGATTTGAGCCCCCAGTGTCCCGACATGGTGCGCAGAGAAGTTTCAGGCCTCGACGAGCGCCAGGGACGAAGCGAGACTCGCTTCGGCATGTGCAGATCCTGCAGCAGAGTGCGATCGGATCCGGACACAGTCCCTGCAGATCCCAGGCATCGTTTGCATCGGATCGCCACGGTCGGCAGCTCTCAGGTCATATGTGGATGTCTCCGACTTGGTCCCACGAGTCTCATGTTCCGCCTTCGGCACTGCGCAGCGCAGTCAAAACTCGATCGGCAGAGTTCGTATTCTGACACCGTCCATCGGATCGACGTCCGACGCGCAGGGAAGGCTCCGGAAGGTGACCTCGGCAGGGTCTGCGGTCGCCCATTTCGGATTTTGTCGCATCGGCGGAAATTGTTCGTTGCCATGACAGCGCACAGCTTTGTGAAGGGTACCATCGCGTAGACCTCGGCGAGAGCTCCCCGGACATATATGGGTGTCCGGGTATCCGGGCCCAGCCGGGGTCGCAAACGGCGACGGGAAGTGCAGCTGATGGGAAGGGGCACTGATGGGAAGCTTCCCATCAGCCTGCCGTGATGGTAAGTCCAAACGATGGACCTCCGTGCAGCGCTCAGTTCTGCCCCTGAAGTCACGGGACGAGAAGATCGATATCCTGCCTCCGGAGGGAAGGCCTCCGGCACGGGATTTTGATGGTAAGTGCAGTAGATGGCGCTCAGGAAGCAAACGGGATTGATGGTATCAAGCCGGGCGACATAGTAAGAGGGTGACTGCCGGCGTGAGTTCTCCCTGGCGCAACTGCACTCCGCCTTCAACAGTCCGTCTCTTGGGTTGATCAGACCTAGAGCTGGACATGATAGTAGGTTAGTAATGATATGGAAATAGAAATGTAGTTGAACTCAAAAAATGTAAGTTACCAAACGCGGAAAGCAGGGTAACTTGCGGAAGAGTTTCTTAATGCGAACTGGTTCGGAATACTCGAGTCGTGAGTTGCCAAATAGATCCAATTCCAAAAGAACTGGGGCTCCTAGAATGAGCCCCAAGCTGCCTATATACAAGTTATCCGAGTCACTATCCTAGTCAGAACTGAGTCAGTGAAGACTCATAAGCTGCGGTTGAGTATGAAGAGTCAGAAAAGACTCTTAAGCTGCGGTTGAGTCAGTAACGAGTCACAATGAGTCAGGCTAAGGTATAGTGAGTCGGGGTGTATTCAGCAGCATGAGCAAAAGTATTAGTACAGGGTTTAACGGGTCTAGCGACCAGGACGGCGAAGTTGGTACCGTCGGACGGGCGCGACCGTTGCGCGTTACACCTAACCTAACCCGTATTTCGTTCTTAGGCGGTAAGTCTCGACGTTACAGCTCGCGCGCACCGATTCCAATCACACAGTGCGGTTTTCTGCGCCTTCTCCAGTTCCCAGCATGTAATACCGTGGCACACTCCGCTTGCCCGCCGCGCAGCTCGCAATTCGCTCTCATCCTCACTCCCTCGACCGATTCATATCTTCGTCGCACTGTACACCACTCTCCCATTCCCTACTGCCCCCCCCCTCGACGAATCGGCGGGCAGGGGCAGGGGCATCGGCGTCATTGTCAACAAAGGACGAAGAGTGCGCGGAAGGGTCTGACGATGAGGATCCCAAATGCCGTTGACCGGCGACGCCCGATAAGTTCCGTGATAAGTCCTCCGGACCGTTGAACACATTGTAGGCGACCGATGAAGCCACTTGTAGCCTTCAGCTCTTGGAATATAACGTGTATGTAAATTACAAAGCTTAATATAAAGTATGGAGCCGTGAGGAGCAGTATACAGTGAAGTAGCAGCTCCAGATGGTGTCCGGCAGATAACTTCGTGCACGATATAATCCTACTGAAGTGTTGAAAGTGCATTTTGACATGGGAAATAAGCATATAAAGAAAGCTTGACTCGTATGACAGCTCCTGGCCATGTTGGAATGACTACTAAACGGGTTTCTTGCACTGCTACAGACGGCCTTGACATCTCTGATGTCAAAATACTTCCGGGGACCTGACCGCCGCAGAACAACCGAATAGGGCGTTTCACGGTAGCGTTTTTGACGCCGTTTTTGGGCCATTTTGATTGCGTTTTTTGTGTTCGTTTTAGCAAAGATTCAACTGAGAAACCATCAAAACGAACTCGAAAAATGACGCAAAAAAGCATGGTCATGCTAAAACGACTCAGGAGTCGTTTCTGCGCTCGTTTTAGGTCGTTTTTGATCCAGTTCTTCGGAAACGGACAAAAAACGAAACAAAAAACGAGATCAAAAACTCGTCAAAAACGGCCCAAAAAACGTACCGTGAAACGCCCTAATGTCTCGTAGCACTCGCATCAAGCTCTGGCACACTTCAACATAGTTTAATGTGCTCATAGTGCATTGGCTGTGCTTATAATGAGGCAAAAATGGCAGACTAATAACAGCCCTGACCCTCAGTGACCTGGTTCAGAATACACAAGAATCGTGAATGATCTCACTGACGTTAGCCTCTCACCCCTCGTCCTTCAGTATGTGGGGGTTTTAAAACATGCTCTGCAAGATATTGTGGCCAGATTTCTTCACTGCTCCTTCAAAAGCTTTTTCTTCGTGGTAAACCTGTACTCCCGGCCAAAATTCAAAATTCCGCCTACCATTTCACCTTCATTAAGACTAAAGATAATTTTGTGTGCCCTAAACCAGGCTTATAGTAGAGCATAGGACTTAATCATTCACCTGGACACTCTGTACAGGAGTTTGCCGACTGTTTTCATCCGGGCTCAACGGCATTTGGGATCCTCACTGACGAGGCTGAGCCTGGCGTCGATCACGCGTCGCGCTGATCCTGTCATGTAGATGTCCAGAGACCAATTCCGATTGCAGCTGTGCTGTCTGCTTCGATCGGCTGCAGTTCAAACTGAGAAAGAACCTACTGAGCCTCGACTCTGGAGGTGGTACAGAACGTTCAGCGGAATTCGAATAAATTTTGGAAGCTAGAGTACCAGGAGTTCGCCGCTATCTGACAGGATCTAATGAATAGCGGCTTGCAGATGAAGAGCGATGTGCGAACCGCACCGCCTCAAGAAGTGCGTCCGCTTAAGCTTTAGCACTGCCCGATCGGACCCTGAAACCGCGCTTGCCTCTTACCCTCCTTCATCGATGAACAAGAATGCCGACGCAGTCAGCACGGCTCTGCCACTCTCTCTTCCCTCCAGGCTTGATATCGCATTCAACGGCGGACCGGCGACAGTGCACTCTGCAAACATTGCGTCTGCGACGCTGAACAAATCCAATCCTTGGTGGCTGCATCTGTACTCAGCCTTTCTCCCGATATACGTGATATACGGCTGCGCGTACCTTTGCAACCGCGACTCTCTGAAGCTTTCTGACGAAGAATTTGCGGATGCGGCGCTCATAATGCTCACTCTGCACGCGCTGGTGTTCGTCCTCGCTCACAGCAGCGCCGTCACTCGCGCGGGCACGACATGCACCGGCGTCCGCTCTTTGACGAAAGCCGACTGCATCTGCGTTGTACCCGTCGACCCGCTCGTGCGCTCTGCGGCCCTCGTACCGCTCGTAAAACCCAACGCCGATGACCCGGCGACCTGGTCCTTCATCTACGATTACACGACGTTCCGCGTCACCTCTGTCGACCCGCCCGAGTTTGCGCCAGTCACTTACCCGCGCCCTTCGCCCGCGCTGCTCGAGGGGCGAGTGGTGGAGGCGGCGCTGCAGCCCGCGCGCGGCGACACGGCGCGGCTGCACGCTCTGTGCGGCGCCAACACGCAGGAAATCCCGATCCCACCCCTCGCCGCGATCTGCGCCGAGAACGCCCTTCTGCACTACTTCCTGATCCCCTCGGCGTGCGTGGGCTTGTGGGCGCTCCTCGGCTACTGGCGCTATGCGCTCCCCGCGCTCCTTGTGCTCGTCGCTTGCGAGTGCTCGGAGATCTACGAGGTGCGCGTTGCCTCTCGCCCTTATACTGACGTCTATTCACACCCGCACAGCGCATCACGGCGCTGCGCCGTCTGCGCGACACACGCATCAAATCAAGCGCCGTCCTTGCGCTGCGCGACGGCGAGTGGACGACAGTGCAGAGCGATGGACTGTATCCCGGCGACGTCGTCTCCGTCACTCCCTCAGCCGGCGACAACATGATCCCCGCCGATCTTCTGCTGCTCGCTGGCACCGTGGTCGCAAACGAGGCTCCGCTGACGCGCCAGCAAAGCCCAGCCATGAAGCAGCCATCGAGCTGCGCGTGCCCAACGAGCGCCTTGACCCCGACGTCTCGCACTGCGCCAGCGTCCTCTTTGCGGGCACCAAGGCGACGCAGTGTCTCCCCGCTGTCGGCACTCCCTGTACGTCCCGTCTATCACCTATCCCCTCCGTCACCGCTGACACAAACGCACGCGCGCGTCCAGACGCGCCGCTACCGCCGGACGGCGGGGCGCTCGCCGTCGTGCTGCGCACTGGCTTCGGCACGGCCCACGGCGCCGCGTTGCGCATCCAGTTGCGCCGCACAGAACGCCGTGCCCGGTACATCTTGTACCTCATGTACGCGCTCCCGCTCGCGTACCTCGCGGGCCGCGCCGCCTGGCACTACGGTGCGTGTCGTCCGCTTCGATTCCCGTCTGTTTCTTCGCTGACAGCTTGAAACGCCAGGCGCCGGATCCGCCGGCAAACGCGCGTTCCAGTGCGTGCTCGCCGTCGTGACCGTCCACGCGTTTTTCGATGCCGGTGCGTCCTGGCTTTTTCTCTAGCTTTAATTGTCGTTTGTCTCATGTCTGCATGCTAATGTAGCCGTATTCTGCCTCGCTCTATGCTTTCTGCCGCTAGTCGCACTTTCCGTGAGTTTTCTCTCCCCGTTCAGCGCTCGATTCCACTCGAAACTCGCCGCTGACCACCCCACACACATAGCTCGCAAGTACCCACCTCGCACGCCTCTACCACCAGCTTGGTATCCCACCCGCGTTCCTCAACTCGCTCCTAGCGCTCGCGCTGTTCGGCACGCTGCCACTGCTCTGCGCGATCCCCGCAGACGCGTGGGGCACGGCTGCCGGCGCGCTGGCCGCCAGCGTCGCGGCCATGCTGCTCATGGCGGCGATGCGCATGGAGCTGCGGCAGCTTGAGCAGGTGGGGACAATCGGCGCACGAGTTGGCGCAGGAGATGGGCGAGGGGAGTACTGGCCCGAGCCCGGTGCGTTGCATAAGTGGGCGTGGCAGGCGCTCCGCCGCGTCGCGTGAGCGTGCTCGTCCCCTTGCCAAAGGGCTTTTCTTGCTCTGAAAATTCAGTCTCGCGGTTCTTGTATACTTTGTGCTTTGTGCTGTGATTGTTTTCTTGCTGATTACCACCCAACCATCGATTAGAATCGCGCTTTCTTGCAGTCCAACGAGATTGTCAGCTCAATGCGTTGAGAAAGCGAAACTCATCGCGTTCTCCAGCTGAGGAAGCGAATCTTCAAAGGTTATGGCTAGAATTGCGACATTATCGGACATTAATGCACTGTGCAAGCTCGTGAGATGCGGGAATGGGTTCAAGCGGCATGAGGCTGCGTGCGAGCATAAGAGTGCGAATCGGCAGCACCGACCCAATGCAGCGCACGAATGCCGCAATGTCAGCGGCCGCGACAGGCCCGGGGATGGGCACGGTGGCGCCGGGGACGACGACCACGCTGAGGACTGTGAGGCATGGGAATCGGACGACGGGCGAGACGTCTGGCACGATGAGATCGCGCAATGTGCTGCCCATGCTGATCACAAGCTCGACGAGGTCGAGACGGTTGTCGGGCGGGACGGTCTCCACGAAGCGCGCCCACATCGCGTCGTTGACCGACATGTGGCGCACACGCGCGAGCAGCGTTTCGTCGGCCCAGATCCGTTTGAAGATGCGCTGCTCGAGGATGGGATCCTTAGCTCGGAACATGAGCTCGCGGATGCGCGCGTGTGCGCCTCTGGATGCGGGGTCCGCGGAGTCTGTCCTGAGCACGACATAGCCGAGTCCAACCTGCGTCGCCACCACGCGGATACTGCCGGACAGCCCGACTTCGCGCAGAATGCCGAACCCCTTCTCGCGGGGGAAGTTCTCGTAGTCCAGCGTCAGGCGTTGCCGATCGGGGTTGAGAAACGCAGCGAGCAGCGGCCCGCGCTCGTCAGCCGCGTAGAGTCCGTCGACGCGGCAGGCGGGGATGGCACGGATCGCATCTTCTGCCTTCTTCCACTCGGCCGCCTCGAGCGGATACAGATCGAGTTCTTTTTTGTTGAGCTTGATGCGCAGCGAGGTCAGCGCAGGGCACGCCTGAAGAGCGTATAGGAGGTGGCACACGCGTCCGATGTGCAGAGTCAGCGACCGCAGCGCAAGGAGCCGCATATTCAGATTTACCGGCCAGATTACGGCAGGTACCTTGCGGATGTGCAGCACCTCCAGACGCGGTAGATGGGTGGCCCGCAAGAAGAGCTCGGTGACCTCGTCATCCTCGAACTCTTCGAATCCCGGGCCAGACATGCGGATGGAGCGCAGCGCCGGCAAGCAGTGGAAATTGCGAAGGAAGCACGCCACGGCCTGAGGGTCGCTCGTTACACATGATAGATGTGCAATGCGGGAGATGTGACTGCTGAGCGCGACGGCGAGCGCGTTCAGCGCACGCTCATCGCACATATATGGCACGACGTTGATCGCCAAGTCCAGCTCGAGATTCCCACTAAGCGCGACGACATGGAGAATGAGCTTTGAGTTCGACGCCTTCTTGGGGTAGCGATACTCCTCCCAGCCTGGTTCATACAATGGACCCGCTGCAGGGTGTTTAGAGTCAGGATGATAGCGCGTAGTGTAGAATTCGAGGCCAGTCCAAAGAGCACGCCAATGCAGAGCTATCTCGCGCCAACGGCGGCAGACGTGTGTGATGAGGACGCGGTCGCCCATCGGAAGATGTTGCCAGACAGCGCACCAGAGTTCGGTTGGAAGAAGTTCACAACCGTGACGCACAGAAGCAAGGAGCTTTAGTGGTTCAGGGGCGTCTGCGTTGAGGCTTTGTCGAATTGCATGAGAATGTGTTGTTCGATCTGCGACGGCAAACAGACCTCGTGGATCCCGCTGGCAGCGCGCCCTTGCCGGTAGATTCACCGCAGACCGTAGTATCATGGATCGAAAGGGACTCAATTCCGAGTGACGGCGCGTCGCCCATCTTCGTCAGATTCAGAAGTGGGCGAAGGCAAGGCACGCAAGCGGAGTGCTAAACATCATTGTCTCCGATTCATCGATGTGCTTCAGTCTCTCTGCGCGGGAAAAATTCGCAGTAAGGCTTCTTTTTATTATTATTTTATACACTTCAAGAGCATCATATGCGCGCATTCTCGCAAAGAAACCCAGTTCCCAATTACCAGGATGCTCTACAGTAAGTAGAAGGTGGATTCAGAGCCATTCAGAGCCATATCTCTCTGCACTCATGCTCAGTGCGCCATGCATATTCTAAGGAAGTCTAGTTTCAGAATTACAAGCAGTAGCGGTGACTTGACGAGGCGCACCAAGGTCGTAATGTCCGCGCCGAAGACAGCGCCTGGGCTGGCTAGCAGGGTCAGAAAATTGAGGTAGGGCAAGCGAACGACTGGCCACAAATCCCTGGTAACAAAATCGGAGAGCGCGTTCGCCGTGTTCACCATGACGTCCAGCTGCTTGCTACCGTACCCGGGTGGGGGATGGCGCCCGCATTGAGGCGCCCGCATCAAGTTGATAACAGATGTGTTGCACATTCTCGCGGAGCGCGTCGTCGTTATCTCATAAGGAGTCAAACTCAGGTCGCTTGAGAATCGGGTCGCGGGCGGAGAGCTCGAGTCGCCCGTCTCCTGATCGTGACAGCACGACTGCTCTCGTCCACGCGGCCCAATATCGCGCAGAATTCTCAACCCCACTTCGTCATAGTACTCCAGCGTCAAGCTCTTGCGGACACTGGCAGATCTCGAACTAAACACCGACTCGGAGACGAGCAGCCTCCCACCGTGACAATCGCAGCCCGTCCACACGTCAATTTGATTCGAGATAGCACGCAGCATGTGATTGTGAATACCATCCAGCGTGACCTGCTTCGTCCATTCAAACTGATGATGTTTCGCGGCGGACTCATGATCAACGCGGCGCGTAGACGAGGTTTCCCATGCCCCAACGCGCAGTTCAGGTACTACAGAAGGCGCCGCACAAGAATGCGCTGGCCGGAGCGGGCAACTCAAAGCGCTGATATCATATCATGCGCAAGTCGCGGCTGGGCGGCATGTCGAGCGTGCCGCTCAACTGGAGGAAACGCGCCGGACGTGCTGCTCGTTCGACGCAAGAGCAGTATCATGACTCATGATGCCACCGTGTCACAGGATGCGCAATGCTGATGACGGCGGGTCGCGTAGCCCAGCACGTTCAACTTCAAGGGTACGTCGCGCCATCCTGCGACCTGGATCGGGTGGTCCTGCATAGGGGCTCAGGCTGGAGGTGGAGTCCGAGTCGTGCATCATTTCGAATCCTACGGCGGGAGAAGAGAAAGAAGTACATTTCGATGCACGAGAATGGATCGGATCTCCTCGAGTAGGAGCCACACAGGGGGGAAGCGCCGAGAAAGGCGTATGTAGCTGGGACGTCACTGGCAGGAGCACAAGTCTCAGCTCCACGATGTTGGTGAGGGGGGATGGGGACGGCGCGAGTGTGTCGCGCTGGCCCGGGACGATTGAGGTTGAGTAAACGGCTCGGGGATTTGCTGTACAGTAATGCACGACCAGAGTCAGAGTCATAGGCACCAACATTACTGGATAGAATAGTGCAAACGTTTTGGCTAGTGGCGCCGCTGCGGAAGATGCAGCACGAATTACTCCAGCTCCAGTATCGGAATCCAGCAAACGGACAGTCGGGAAGAGTCGAGGCAGCTTGCGGAGTGGCAGCGTAGCGCAGTCTCCCGGGTGAAATCAGAGCGTCAGAGCGAGATAAACGCCGCGAGTGCGGTCTTTGCAAGGCCTCCTGCCTGAAGCATGTGCAAGCAAGTAGACAGCTTGCATGGAGCAGAGCGAGGGGGCGAGTGAGGTCGCGTTTATAGAGTAGCAGCCGGCCAAATCGAGTCGCGGTAGAGTCAAAATGCTAGACTCGAGAAAAGTTGAGGGAGGAAGCTCGTAGACTCTGAATAAAGAGAGCCAGTTTTGAAGGGCACATACGTGGGACCAGCTGCATGCGAGCTGCGGAGAGCGTCGAATGCAGCGCAGACGAGCAGGGCGAAATATACGCCGCAAGAGCGTGTTCTAGTTCTTTGGATCACAAGCACACGAAATTGAATAATATCTGAGTATTGGGAACGACGGCGGCGAGAGGGCGGCCGGGGATGACGGAAGAGGACACGTACGCGGGGACGGGCGCTTCGGAGCCCGAAACCGGTCTGCTTCGTACTTTTCGCAGCAGCACCGTCGCACGCCGTCCCCAAAAACAATGTGCGCCCGCCTTCTTCCTAGCACACCCTCGGCCCGCCACTGACAGTAAGCACACTAGGGCGCCGGTGACCCTGCACAGCGCGGAAATCGCGTCAGCAAGCCTGCACGCGTACCGGCCGTTCTGGACGCACGTCTACGCGCTGCCGTTCGCGCTGCTGTACCCGGTGCTCGCGTACGCCTACTACGTGCGCTACGCCGACTGGCTCGTCTCGGAGGAATGGACGTTCGTCGCCGTCGTCGGCCTGCTCGGCAGCCACGCGCTCTCGTTCCTGCTGACGCGCTGGAGCATCGCCGCGCGCGCGCTGCTGACGTGCCGGCCCGTCTCGCGGCTCGAGGACGCCGAGTGCGTGTGCGTGCGGCCGCTGCAGCACCGCGGGCGCGCCGAGATCGTGCCCATCGTGAAGAAGGACGCCAAGGACCCGGCGGGGTGGACGTTCAGCTACAACCACGAGACGTACGTCGTCCAGAGCGTCGCGCCGCCCGTCTTCGCGCCCATCCCGTACCCCTGCTCCGCCTCGCCGCCACTGGGCACCTACACAACGCCCGAGGCACTCCGGCCGACGCTGGACACGGCGCGGCTGCAGGCGCTGTACGGCGGCAACACGTTCGACATCCCGATCCCGACGTTTACCGCGCTCTTTGCCGAGCACGCCGTCGCGCCGTTCTTCGTCTTCCAGGTCTTCTGCGTCGGCCTCTGGATGCTCGACGAGTACTGGTACTACTCGCTCTTCACCCTCTTCATGCTCGTCGTCTTTGAATGCACAGTCGTCTTCCAGGTCCGTCCTCCCTCCCCATCCTTGTCCTCCTCGTCTAACTCCTCCTCTTACAGCGCGTCAAAACCCTGCAAGAATTCCGCACGATGAGCATCAAACCGTTCCCCGTGCAAGCACTGCGCGACGGCGTCTGGACGACCGTCCAAACGGACGCGCTCTACCCGGGCGACGTGATCTCCGTCACGCGCAGCACGGACGAGCGCAGCATCCCGGCCGACCTGCTGCTGCTCAGCGGCACGGTGATCGTCAACGAGGCGATGCTGAGCGGCGAGAGCACGCCGCTCGTCAAGGAGAGCGTGCGCCTGCGCGAGCCCGACGAGCCCCTCGACTTGGACGGCGCACACCGCGGCAGCGTGCTGTTTGGCGGCACCAAGGCCCTGCAGTGTACGCGCGGCGTCGGCGAGGAGGGTGCGTCTTGCTTCCCCCTTCCTTCCATCCCCGCTTTCTTTCCTCCCTTTCGACGCCGCACTCCTTCCTTTGCGTCCTAACCCTTCGGCTGACGCCTCCCCCCTTCTTCCAGACGGCCCGCCCACCCCCGACGGCGGCGCGCTCGCCACAGTCCTGCGCACGGGCTTCGGCACGGCGCAGGGGCGGCTCGTGCGCACGATGATCTTCAGCACCGAGCGCGTCAGCGCCAACAGCCTCGAGTCCTTCCTCTTCATCGGCTTCCTGCTCGTCTTTGCCATCGCGGCGAGCTGGTATGTCTGGGTTAAAGGTGCGTTTCTTTTCGGCTTTGGTCAATGTTGGGCGTGGGGGCGGCCCCGACGCACAGGACGATGCGCGCGTCCGTCTGGGCGCCAGCGCGCGGCTTGGGTGTGCGCGCGCGCGGCTTGGGTGTGCGCGCGCGCGGCTTGGGTGTGCGCGCGCGCGGCTGGTCTACCGTGCGCGCGCGAGCGGCCTGTCCGACGCGCTCACGAGGAGCCTGGGCTTGCGCTCGCGAGCGGCTCGTCCACCGCGCGCCCGCGTGCGACTCGTCCGTCGTCTGTGCGAGCGACTCGTCCATCGTGCGCTGCTCGCGAGCGGCTTGTCCATCGTGCGCTGCTCGCGAGCGGGCCTGTCCACCGTGCGCTGCTCGCGAGCGGCTTCGCGACTGGCGTATGCACGCGCGACGGCGCTGTGTTCATGCGTGCGCACGCACCTTATAGCGTCCACGAGCTGCTTGTCCACACGCTCGGGCTCGCGCGCCGCTGCCCACCCCTTCGCTTCACCCATCTATGCCAAACTCGCTCTGTGACACTGACGCTGACGCCCGTCCCCGCAGGCATCGAGCGCGAGATGGCGAAGGGCAAGCTGCTGCTGGACTGCGTGCTGATCATCACGTCCGTCGTGCCGCCCGAGCTGCCCATGGAGCTCTCGCTCGCGGTCAACGCGAGCTTGGTCGCGCTCAGCAAGTTCGGTGCGTGCTTTTTCTTTCGTCGTTTTGTCCCGTCCCATTCTTCCTGGAAAATCTTGGCGCTTCCGCCCATGTGCACGCGGCGCCTCTCCCGCGCTGGTGCGGTTGGTGCCACGCTCGCCGTGCGGACCCGCGCTCCTCTCTCTCTTCGTCCGCTCGCCCGCCCGTTCCATCTTCCATCTTCCCTTGCCCGCCCTTTCGCCCATGCTTCCCTTCTTTGCCCGCCCGCTCCTCCCCACTTCTTCCGCTCTTCCCCTCTTCTTCCACCGACCCGCCCTCCCTCCGAGCTCACCAGGTCACTGACGCCCCTCCTACACACAGCGATCTTCTGCACGGAGCCGTTCCGCATCCCGTTCGCGGGCAAGGTCGACGTGTGCTGCTTCGACAAGACGGGCACCATCACGCAGGAGAGCTTGGTCCTGGACGGCGTCGCGGGTGTTATGTGCGTTCCTTTTCCTCTTTTATTTTTTTGGCTTTTTTCTGTGGCGCGCTGGGCGTGGGCATGCGGCGGGCGGCGGGCGGTGCGCTAGGTGCTGGGAGCGGGCGGGGTGATGCCAGGTTCGGCGCGGGCGCGTTGCATGCTTTGCTCGCGCCATGGATAGCCGGGGATGATGCTCGGCGGCGCGTTCGGTTGCTCGGTGCGGTTCGTTGCACCGTAGCGTAGGCGTTAGGTGCTGCTCGGATGGCGCTCTGCGCAGCCGTCTGTGATGTGCGCTGGGGGCGTCCGCCACGCGCAGCCGCCTTGCTCGTGCGCGCATGCGAGATGCGTGTCACATTGGCCCCTCTGCGCCACGCCGGGCTGCTCCTCCTGTGCAAGTGTCGCGCGACGCACGATGCACTCGGCGCATCTGACCCGCCGCTCGCGCACGCGTGTCCTCTTCGTACCCTCCTTGCGCCGCGCTCCCTCCTTCCCTGCGTTGCTCCTCCTCTCCCATATCACACTCGCTGACGCACCCTCCCTCCTCCTTCCACAGGCCAGGCGACCCGCGCACGCTGGTGCCCGTGTCGAAGACATCGCCGCAGACGACGCTGTGCCTCGCGGCGGCGCACGCGCTCGTGCGGCTCGAGGACGGGACCGTCGTCGGCGACCCGATGGAGCGCGCGACGCTGGATGCGCTGCAGTGGGAGCTCGATGCGGGCAAGATGGACGTTGTAAGGAGTAAGCATGGTGAGTTTTGCGAGCTTTTTATGTTCGTTCTGCGCGCGTCGATGGGTCATCGTGTCGTATGCCCACGTGTGTGGCGGGGGTTTTCTTCTGCTCGTACGGTGTTGGGTGCGCGCTGTGCCATATGGCGTGGTCGTCCGCCCCGCGCGCGTCGATGTCCCGGTCGCCTGCGCGCGCCATCACCTCCCCATCGTGCATCGTGCGCCTCCTTCCCAACCACGACGCTGACCCCGCCCTTTCCACTCGCAGGCGGCCCGATCTCCTCGCTCGCGATCAAACGGCGCTTCCAGTTCAGCTCGGCGCTGAAGCGCATGAGCACCGTGTCGCACGCGGGCGGGCGCACGCTCGTCGCGGTCAAGGGCGCGCCAGAGACGCTGCGCGGCATGCTCGCGGCCGTGCCGCCGTTCTACGACGAGACGTATAAATGGTATACGCGGCGCGGGGCAAGGGTGTTGGCGCTCGGGTGGAGGGAGGAGCAGATGATGGGGGCGGAGAAGGTGTGTGGGGTTTACTTTGGACTTCTTTTTGCTTTGGACGGTGCGGGCAGCTGTATTCCTGCCGGCGCGGCGCGGCTCGCCCACCTTGCTCTCCTCGCTTCTGTTCGCCCGTCTCGCGCGCCTGCGCATGCTGACAACTCGCCCAGATCCAGAAGCTGCACCGCGACGAGGCCGAGCGCGACCTGACGTTTGGCGGCTTCCTGGTGTTCCAGTGCCCGCTCAAGGAGGACGCGGTGGAGACGCTCAAGATGCTCGGCGACGCGAGCCACCGCGTGCGTATTGTCTTGCGTTCGAGTGTACTGCGCGGCTGACGTTGGCAGTGCATCATGATCACGGGCGACAACCCGCTCACGGCCGTGCATGTCGCGCGCGAGGTGGAGATCGTGGACCGGGATGTGCTCATTTTGGATGTGAAGGACAACGGTACGCCCCTTTGCGCCCGTCGCCGCACGTGCTGATGCTGGCGCGCGCAGAGCTGGCGTGGCGCAGCGTGGACGAGTCGACGCTGATCCCCGTGACGGCGGACAACGCGCTGTCGGACACCGAGCTGCTGCGCGACTACGACGTGTGCGTGACGGGCTCCGCGCTCGCGCAGCTGGGGCCGACGCCCGCGCTCGTGCAGCACGCGCTGGTGTACGCGCGCGTGTCGCCCGCGCAGAAGGAGGGCATCCTCGCGTCTTTGAACGCGCTCGGCTACGTGACGCTCATGGCGGGCGACGGGACGAACGACGTGGGCGCGCTGAAGGCCGCGCATGTGGGCGTCGCGCTGCTCGATGGCACGGTGGAGGACTTGAAGCGCATTGCGGAGCACCAGCGCGTGGAGCGCGTCAAGAGCGTGTATGAGAGCCAGCTGAAGATCAGCCAGCGCTTTGGCGCGGCGCCGCCGCCGGTGCCGCCTGTCCTGCGGGAGGCGTACCCCGATTTGGTCAAGGCGCAGGAGGAGGCTGCGAGGAATATGGCCGTTGCGCGGCAGAGGAATCCGATGGAGAAGGTGAGTGCTGCTTGCTCGTGCTGTGGTTGATGGTTGGCGGTCGGTGCTGATGATGATGCGTTTTTTCTACCTAGTTTGATCTGGCGAGCATTACGGACCGGCTGGCGGAGATGGGTGACGAGGAGGAGGTGCCGAAGATCAAGCTAGGCGACGCGTCGTGCGCCGCGCCGTTCACGAGCAAGCTGTCGAACGTATCAGCCAGTGCGTTCCTTCTCGTCCTTTGTGCGCCTGCACCGCGCTGACGCACTGCGCGCTGCAGTCGCGCACATCATCCGGCAGGGCCGCTGCACGCTGGTGGCGACGATCCAGATGTACAAGATCCTGGCGCTCAACTGCCTCATCTCGGCGTACTCGCTCAGCGTGCTGTACCTCGACGGGATCAAGTACGGCGACTACCAGGTCACGATCACCGGCATGCTCATGAGTGTCTGCTTTCTCTTCATCTCGCGCGCCAAGCCTGTCGAGCAGCTCAGCCGCGAACGCCCGCTGACGAATATCTTCAACGCGTATGTCGTCCTGAGCGTGTTGCTCCAGTTTGCGATCCATATTGCGGCGCTGCTGTATATCACCGACTTGTCGAACCGCAACGAGGAGTGCGTCTTGCCTGCTCTTTTACACGTTGGTTTGCGGATGGTGTGCTGATGCTTGCGCAGGCGTGGCCCGATTGACCTGGAGGCCAAGTTTGAACCAAGCTTGCTCAACTCGGCCATCTACCTCCTTGGGCTGTCGCAGCAGGTGTCGACCTTTGCGATCAACTTCCAGGTGCGTCCTTCTGTCTTGTACTTCCCCATTGGACATGCTCTGACGCTCATTGGTGCAGGGCCGCCCCTTCCGCGAAGGCATTCGCGAGAACCCGGCGCTGTACTACGGTCTGCTGGGCGCAAGCGCCGTCGCGTTTAGCGGCGCGACGGACTTCATGCCCGAGCTCAACCGGTGGCTGCAGATTGTCGAGCTCACGTCGTCTGTGCGTTCCCTTCCCACCTTTCCTTCACGTTCGTATTTCGCTTTTCTAAATATGCTTCTGTTGTAGTTCAAGGTGCGCCTGACGTTGGCGATGGTGATCGACTTTGCGCTCTGCTATGTCGTCGAGCACGGGTGCAAGGCGCTCTTTGCGGACTTGCGCCCGCGCGAGTTCGTCGAGCGCGGCATGGAGCGCAGGCTGCGCAGACGGGCAGTCGAGCGCGAGGAGAAGAGGCTTGCGCTGGAGAATGGGGTTGCGGAGAAGAAGAGGCAGTAGATGCGGGCTCGAAGGGGCCGCTCGTGCGCTCTCGAAAAGGGATCGCAGATGCGCTCTCGAAAGGAGGCAATGCTCCCCCCGCCGAGGAGATGCGGTAGCTGCGCCGACGCGGATACTCTGCGGATGCGAATTATAATAACTCTCGTGCAGTATGGACGGCGGTATTTTGTTTGCAGATAGATAGTATATACTTAGTCTCTGTTGCAGACTCTACGTTGTGATGATAGTCGATCACAGATGTAGAGTATATACTTGCACTACTCTCCCCGTCGTTGTGCTGCCAGCCAAATTGTACCTGCCTTAGTTCATCGCTTTGGTGATAAAACCCTAAGTCTTGCGTGAATGAGCGATGTGTTTAGGGTCGGGTATGGTCTATATGCGCAATGCGGCTTTTGAGGCGCCTATGCGTCGATGCCGAATGGTTGCTATGCATGCGCAATTGCCTCTGGCCGAGACAACTGACCAAGGGATCTTCAGGGGGTTCGTCAGTCCTCAGCATCGCACGCCGTGTGAGCGCTTCCATCTAATACCATACCTATGTTGAGACCCTGTTCCACATTCGCTCGCTCCCGCTCCGTCGGGAGCGAGGCGGACGTGCTTGTATTACTGCATATAATGCTCAACCGGCATAGGGCCTGGTGCTGGCTCTGATAAGCTGTCAGGGGGCTTGTGCTGCGTGTTTAGAGCCTTGTGGTGGATCTGGTGTGCTTTGTCTGCTGAAAGCTGGCAGATCATCCAGCTTGCATAGGGGGCTCAAACACCTTGTTCAGCATTGGTGAGATCAGTAATTCATCTATCTGCAATGTGGCGGGCGCAACGCGCGCTAAGAGATGGATAGCTCGGGTGCTTACAGTACCTTAACACACAGTGTAATGCCAATCGACCGTCAAGCCTCGAGCTAATGTTTGAATTATTCTAAGTGCTCTGTATTGGCATTGCATGTCGTAGATTCGAGCAGCACCGCTCATTCAGGCTTGAAGTTCGCCTCAGCAGGCGGCGGATAATCCCGCCGTGTCTCCCGCTGCGAAGCGGAAATCTTTCATAATCAACCCGGACATCAGGAAAGGAAACGAATCGCGCGCGGTGACGCAAGTCTCAGGTCTCTGGCAGGGTTACACTGGTCTCAGATTTCAATTGGCATGAGTAACGTGGATAAGCGCCCCGTGGATTTCGGGCCAAACTTCACACAGGCCACGTTCCGAGCACTATGACAATGGTCTCGTAGGTTGGTCCGGCCGCGCAATGTTGATATCCAGTCGGATCTCCGGTCAGCCAAACTGCTTCAGATATGTCGGTACGTCGGCGATGCGGGATTTCGCGGTCACATCACCGCAGGGGCACCGCGTCCCCCGACGCCGTCTCAGCCACACCGTGACCCTGTGCTCTCGCTTTGGAGTGTTGAGATCTTTCTCTTAGGATCTCACAACCTTGAAAACGCGCAAGACCCCTCCGCGGGAAGCGGATCCCCGACGCGACCCTGCAGCTCAACTGCAACCGCACCGTGTCAACAGAAATCTCGGGTGCGGACGGCGTTATACCGCGTAAGCTATGGTTACGTACGAGCTAAATATCCCGGTGCGCAGGGACTGGCTTGCCATTCCAGGTCGGTGGGAAATCGATCACAGATTTACGTTCGCAACCGGTCATGGACCTTCTGCCAACAGCGGAGCTGGCGCCGCGGGCGTGCCCAGGTTCGACAGCCGTGGATTGCATGAGCATTCAGCGTCTCCCCGATTCCCTATCACTAGGCCCGGCACCGTCGGAGGTCAGTTACCATATACGAGCGCTGTGGCCTACTTGAGGTGTCCTAAAGGGTCCTGTGAAGCAGGGGTACGGACACTGACGGCGTGGTCCCTTGACGGCGCCTGTTACGTTTGCTTAGATATCCCGATTCAGCTTCTGAGAATCGTGATCAGCTTCCTCTTCTGGCACGTGTTGAAGTAGTTCCGCGGGCTGGAGCGAGCAGGACTTACTCGCAGTCCCATGCATCCGTGAAGATCCCGGGTAGTCCTCAGTGTGACCGAGACATTAAACAATGCGGCCAAGGCGACGCCGGCAGTCGCTGCTGTACTCAGGGTGTTCACGCAGTATTTACGGCGTATACCTCCTATCTGCAGGAAGCAAGATGACAGATGCGCACGCATTTGGTTCAGTTTCCACTCTTCCTGACGGAAACATCTGCGCTCACGGAGTCAGCAGGTCCCCGTCTAGCATGCTTCCCTGAAACCCGGAGCTTTGCGGCTTGCTTGCTGCGAAATCGTCCAATGGAGATGAGAAATAGGATGCAGGACCGCATCATTTAGAGCGCTCGAGCCGTCGTCTCGTTTTGCCATCAATTCAGGCGCACGTGGACAGTCACCTTCGCGCATCCGTCGAACTTCTTTACATCTGACTCCCTGGGATCGTAGCTTACAATAAGTACTACTAATGTAGGGCTACTAAGATCTGGATTTCGGTATGCGCAAGGGGTAATATGCATTAGTAGTTCTGGTTCCCTGAATTCAACTGAACGAATCTGATTTACATTGCTGGCGAAAGTGCCGTGATTCGCATTGCTTGAGATCGGCGTGCAGACTTATCAAGCCTAGCAGCCCCCTTTCCGTGCGTGAGAGCCGTACTACGGTTAACCAACGTCAGCAAGGAATTAGTAGGAGGTTTCTTCAAGCAAACCGCGCCGTGGGAACAGCCTTGGTAAACACTTCCACAGGCGCTCTCCGTGGCATGCGATGAGCTATTGGGTACCCAAACACTATCTCCAGCGCAAGATATCGTGAATGTGGTGTATTCTTGGGCGAGATGAGATTATGTATGCATGTATCGGGCAACAACAACTACACGACGTAGTACAGTGTATTAGGCAGAACGAATCGAAATCCAGGTCCAGAGCAGCATGAGGGGTCAATTATACAACAACACTGTGGGAATGAGGAAAAGCGATGAAAAGGAAGAAAGAGTCGGCGGGCCTGGTTGCGCCGCCGACCCAAGATACACTCCATTACGGCGACGAGTTGCCGGAAAGACGCTCGTTCGAGGATTCGGGAAGCAGCCAGATAAAGATTTCACCTTCTCGAGCCGGACTGATAGGCCTGCTGACCGCCATACCCTGAGCCCGGCGCGGCGCCCTGCTGGTGGTGATGTTGCTGCTGCTGCACGGCGCACGTCTTCGCGTGCCGGTACATGTTGCTCAGCACGGTAAACTGGCGGCCGCACCCCTGCACATAGCACGTGTACGCTGAAAATTGGCTTTTGTCAGGATGGTGCGCGATAACGCTCAATCTGATGGCTTCACTCACGTCGTTCGCCGGTGTGCGAGTTGAGGTGCGTCTGGTGTTTGCGGTGCGCGGGGTTAGCAGCCTGCTTGCGCGGGCGAGATAACAGCGCACCTTCAGGGTGCTCGGACGATCGCAGACCTTCCCGCAGTACGGGCACACGCGCGTGTCCTCCGCGGGCATGACGCCCTCCTCGCGCTTCGCGGTGCGCGCCGCGCTCAGCATGTCGCGGTACGTGTCGGCCGTCGCGAGTGTGCGCCCGCTGGACGTCAGCACGGCGAACTGCGAGTGCTGCTGTTGTTGGGGCGGCTGCGCGGCTTGAGGGTACGGCGATCGGACTAGCCCGGAGGCCTGGTAGTGCTGCTGATGCTGGGGCGCGGCGGTCTGCGGGCGCACGGGATACGCGGCCTGCTGCATCTGCTGCTGCTGCTGCTGGTGACACACGTGAGCCAGCAGTCATCACGGACGAAGGCTTCGCTTCAGGGCGTACCGGCATATAGCCCTGAGCATGCGCGTAATACATGCCTGCCTGGGGTGCAGGCGGAATCGTCCCCGCGGTGCGGGTGGGAGTCTGCGGGAGAACCCTATCTGCGGACGGACGCGTCAGCCGGCAACGATATACGACGATAAAATGCGCGACCCACCGTCGAACAGCTCACGCAGGCCTGGCAAGGACTCCGTGGAGCTCCGTCTGGCCTGCTGGTTGGCCGCGTTGGTGTTCATGTAGGGGTAGTTGTTCGGGTAGTTGCTCATCGTAGGGTAGAAGATGCGACGAGGAGGATTGGATGGGCTTCGACGGAGAGTTTATGCATTCGGGTTATATAGGTGATCCCAGGTGCCCAAACACTGTCACCGTAATAAACAGCTTTCGGCAATCTGTAACGTCAGTCGTAGCGGCGAGTCACGGGTACGACGCACCGCTTGCGCGTTCCAAACGTAGCGGTGGTATGTATCCGGGGTCTGACACCTCTCGGGACGTGCGAGGCTGTGCAGCGGATTGCGACGGTAAAAACTCTGACAGCCCAAACTGCTGATGGATCGCCATGCCTTCCGGGATCATGGATACATAGCATCTCCTCCAGGCACGAGACACGATACGCGCTGAGGAGCCGGCGCCAGGATTATTGCTCAGCAACAAGAGTCGTACAACGTCCGCCGCGGTGGATCGGGCGGTGGGCGCGCCTGTGATGGCCGCGTATGCATAGATTACAGTTTAATGGATCAGCGCACGCAATTTTTCGGTCAAGTCCGCAGCGGTATTGGGTCGGGCGGGGGAGCGGAACGCCGGTTGTCGGGCGATCGTATCCATAGTAGAGCGAAACGAGTGGTCCTTGGGCCAGGCGAGAGATGAACAAGGAGTTAAAGACCTGTTGCACGTAGATAGTGCACAACAAATGCAAGCAATAGCGCGGCCGAGCGATCTGCACGAGGTCATAGAGCAAGACTCGCGAGACTATGGTACGACGGTGGTCGTACAGCCACGCCTCAAAATGGAACAGCCAGCAATAGCAGCGCCGTAGACCGAGCTGGAGCTACGGCTAGTGGTATAGACGGCGCGGGGTGGGGCGGGACCAACGGAGAAAGGACTCATTTGGCTTTGGCGCGCATGAACGAGTTGTCGCTGCTACAAAGCTGCAGATCCACATTGCGCACTTGCAGCTGAGCTCAGCCGCAAGTGCTCAATGTGGGAGCGCGCGCTGGACCAGTTTACGAGCCGCTAGTGTCGCCGGGACGGCCGAAAGATGAGGAGGTCAACCAAGTTCAAGCGCCGATTCGTTCTGTCTTTTTACCCCGCTCTCATCATCGTCTGCGTCGGCCCCGAAGGATGCCGCGTGGATGCGCGATGCAAACTGCAGACTGTGATGCTGCGCAGTTTTGCATGTGCCTGGATCAGTAACTCAAAATCTGTGTGGGCACATGGCGGGCGTCTATTGTGTTTTGCAGGTGATTCTTCGACTGCCAGTGGCATCCGTGACCGGCGGCTTTGAAATTACAAGACGGTTCTAATCTGCTTGCGCGCGCCCACAACACCTATTACAAAAAAGTAACCTTGTTGTAGTAACGCAGGAAGACAAGAATCTGATGCCCGCTCGAACTTTCCTGCGCGTCTCGGGGATCAACAACAGCGGCGCGACGGCCGGTCTCCGGCACCTCTCTTTCTCCCGCCCACACCCTGCAGCGCCGACACCCTAGGCGCGGTTTCACTGACTGTGCCGCCCCTCGTTGCGCAGGCGCTCGACTCTTCCCCCTTCGCCGTGTACCATGTTTGAGCAGCAGCCGCCCGCAAAGCCGATAATTGCCGTGTGCGGCGGCGTGCGCGGCCTCCAGGGCTCGTCCGTCGTCCACTACCTCCAGCGCGACGGCATCTTCGCCGCGCGCGCCCTGACGCGCGACATCGAGTGCGCCAAAGCTGTGGGTGCGTGCCATGTCATTGCGCGCCAAGATCTGCCTCTTACATCGCGATTAATCCGTGTGGCGCAGAACTCACCCAACAGGGCGTCCAGGTCGTCTATGCCAACTTCGACGACCCCGAGAGCCTGCGCATCGCGTTCGACGGCGTGTACGGCGTATTCGGCATGACCAATTGTGCGCCACACGCCGCCGCCGCTTAGCAAATTTGCTTTACAGCTCAACGCCGCCTTCTGCAGATTTCGACCACGGTGACGCGGAGCGCGAGATACAGCAAGGGAAGAATATCGTCGACGCTGCCAAGGCCGCCGGCGTCCAACATTTCGTCTGGTCGTGCGTCTGTGTCTATTTCGAATGCGCTGCGATGGCCCCTCACTGCTGTGCAGCTCGCTCGAGGACGAGCCCGGTATCGACTACTTCTGGACCAAGTGCGTTCGGCCTCTCTCTGCAAATCTATAGTCACTAACCTTTTACTTCAGGGCCAAGATACAACGATACCTGGAAGAGAGCGGCCTACCGCACACGAACGTTTTCCTGACGTTTTTCTTCGAAGTGCGCACTGTTTGCTCGTTCCGTTATCAACTCAGGTGCCAATCCCTAACCCCTCTGCACCGGCAACTCAGAACATGTTCTTGTTCGGGATGCAGAAGCAGGAGGACGGGTCGTACGACTTGACGTGGCCGTTCCCGACCGACGAGGAGTTCCCGTCGCTCGCGCCTGCAGACGTCGGCGGATGGGTACGCTCTCCTCGCATAGTGCTCTCCTCTTCATCCGTTGACTCGACTCTATCACGCGGCAGGTAACAGCGGCGTTCAACGACCCGGACGACTGGATCGGGAAGGACATCAAGGTGTGCAACGAGTGCCTCACGCCGCGGCAGTTCGCCCAGATCCTGCACGAGGTCGGCGGGCTCGAGATTCGCGTGCACGAGCAGACGAAGGAGGACTTTTACGCGCTCAAGGACGACTATGACCCTCAGGCCTGGAATCTGTGCGTCTCTTCCTGTCCCTCTTTTGCGCGCCCTACTGGGGGATCCAGTATGCTGAAATCGCGGCAGGATGGAGTGGCTGCTGACGCGCGGACGGCGCGACCGCGACACCGCGCTCGCGCGCAAGCTGCACGGCGACCTGAAGGACCTGCGCACGTGGATGGGCGAGTACCTCGACATCCCGCCGCAGCTGCCGTCCTTCATCGCCGTCAGCATCAACTTCGATGTCGCCACCTCGTCCGGCACGCCGCTCTCGACTACCACTAGAATTATTTAGCTCTCGGACGTGCCAGTCGGACTAGTTCAGTGTGTCGGTGTGTGTATATGGGTTCGATGTTGGATGTTGCTTGCGGATGCGGATGTGGATACCAATCTAATCAGTTAGGGCTGGATGTGGATTTGATTGCTCGAGAGGCGGGCACGGGATAAGCGAATCTGATCTCTCAATCGATAGATGCGCCGCTGGGTACCGGGCTATGTTGTACCAATTGGAAGAGGGGCCCTCGCGTCGTCGACTCAAGTGGAAATGAACTTCGCATACACCGATAGTGCGACAAAAATGAATGATTTCTGTGACCAGGCACAGAATGACAGCTCTCCAGATTGGGATCCGCGATTCTCCCAGTCTGAGATACTGATGCGGGCGCATCGACAAATGGTGCATCTGTGACCAGGCACGTTGGATTCGCCGGCGGGAAGTGTGATCGTCGCTCTCACCTGGGAACCGCGATTCTCTGACTCTGAGATACTGATACATAATACATGGGCGCACCGACTGCCAAGAGTTCATCTGTGACCAGGCACGTTGCACTCGGTGGATTCGCGGGCAGGATGCGTGATGATGATCGTAGCGCTCAGCACAGCGCGCGCTCCAATTCTGAACAGGCAACTTGCTGCCAAAGTGCCACTCATAATAAGTAATCTGACAGTGACAGATCGTCGCGCTCAGGCTGGATTGAGCGCGGGTGCACAGCCCGAGTCGGCAGGGATCGCCGGGCCTGGCGATCATTGACCCGTTGCTGTATGGATCCTCCGCACTTGCCCCGCACGTGCGGATTCGCATGAGCGCATACTCAGCCTGTAGTCCTGGAGATGAGATGACTGGGGAGTGATATATCGTGGTGTTACCCCGCCCCGGCGCGACGACTGCGGGCGAACAAACACCGACAGGGAATGCGACATCGCAGCTGGGGTTTGCTCAGTCAGACCAGTACCTGGTTGCGGTTGTGCCCTGAGTCGTAACTGTAGCATGCGGCCCTGAAACTGCCGCTCGCGCGCGCAGCATTTCACGGAGGACCTGCCACCAAGTCGCCAAATGCGACTCATCTAGGTACAAAGGCGCCGAGGATTCACGGGCCCGATTGGGCTCGACAGATGGAGATGCTTGCGAGTGAATGATGATTGTCGCAGATCCTGAAGCTGAATCGTCAACGAGCGCGATGCTGTGCAAACAGAATCACTGCACGCCCTTGGACAGATCTGGCCTCCACGTACCGGACTCGGAGGTCTGCCTTAGATAGCAGATGGCAACCAGGCCGATTAATCTCTCTTTTTCTGTCAGATTCCCGCCGGTCGTGAACGCGCTGCAAGCACAATGATCGCGATTCTCTTACTGGCATTTCGTGCATTGTAACACATTTTCCCAATCTCTCGGAGACAGGGCGCCCTCAGAAGAGCGTGTCCTGCTGATATTGCGTGATACTCACTGCGGGTCGCCCTTCCAGACCGAGTCAAATGAGACGGCAAATTCCCAAAAGGAGCGATTTTATGCACATACAGCGAATGAAGTCACGGGTAATTCATGCCTTCAGCAGAGAAACTGGAGGAGCTGGTAACAAAGCCGTTGTTTATCCAAGTACTGACGCCGACCGTTGTGCGCGACTTACTGCAGACCCAAGGGATAACTCGGAGAGATAGTCATGACCCATCCACGTGCGGAAATCGACATGGCCGTATGCGGCTTCGATTTGGACATGCGCGCTCATATCATGGGAGAGCCGACCCGACCTTGATAGTGGAACTCTCAGAGGCTACCAACCGCTTCGACAGTCGGACAGTCTGCGGCGCGAGCTTTGTCCTGACGCATTCCCCGCGACGCTAATTTTTATACGACACGTTTCAACTGCATTCTCCCAATATTTACATGCCTTGCAAGGATAGTCCTGGTTTTTGCGATCGTGAGAGAAACGGAGATAATTCGGAGACGAAGGCTCGATTCACACTCCGCCCGGGTTCCTTGCCTTCGTCCGCTACTACCACAATGGACGACCTTTCTGCCGCTTCAGTTGCCGCACAGATTCCAAGCGATTCAGCTGCAAGCGAGGGCATTCTAGGCCATACGACAAAGTGCGTTGTTCGTAACAAGATGTGATTAACCCCGCTCATACAGGTTGAAACGTAGCATTGGAGTGGAAGATGCTCAACCACCTGGGCGAAATGCGTGTGATACTCATTCTGAACGTGAAGTTCCCTGGCGCGACATTCTGCCGACCGAGCTCTGGTGCTGCATTTGGCAACATCTTCCGCTGGGCGATCGCGTCTCCATTACCCAGGTCTGTGGCGGCTGGCGCGAGCTCGCCTTGCATACGTCCACACTTTGGACCCGTTTAGACTTCTATACTACCCGCCATCACCCTCACTGTGCTCGCGCCGACTGGGAAGGCCACAAGTACCAGCCAGGCTGGGTCGACAACCCGTACCCTGCAAACTCATCGAACGAAGGACTTATCCAGCGCGTACTTGAACTGAGCGGCGACCTCGAACTCGAATTGGCGCTCGACGTAGTGCCCTACTTCTGTGAGTTCGGGGTACTAATCCCTCTTGCACTCGCTCTCGGAAGCCACAGCGCGCGCATCGCCCACATAACCTGTGTTACCGGCGACCCGGAAGCCATTGCCTACTTCCTTTTCAATTTCGACTTCCTCCCCGCCCTGCGCACCATCCGCATGTTCCCGGCGCCCGGGTGCGATGCCTGGCTCGAGTCGCACGACGCGCCGTCCATGGGCCTACTTGTCCGCCATATCTCCCTCCCGCGACTCGAGCTGCTGGATATCAGCAGGATGCCAGCCGTTCTGTGGCCGATGGGAGAGCCCCAGAACTTCCCCGCGCTGTGGTCGCTCGCGCTGCACGTCGGGCGCATGAAAAACCTGGTCTACGCTCTGCGGGCGTGTCCTGCGGTCACCTCGCTGCACGTCATTGTAGACATCGAAGCGGCTGATGGGCGCAGAGCGTGTGACTGGAACGACTGGCGTCAGGCGGATACGGACGAGATTCTCCAGTCCCTCACGACCTGCCGCGTGGACGGGCTCAGCGCCATCGACGAGCGGGGCCAGCTCCTCGCCGCGTTTCTTAATCCTGGCCGCCCAAAGCTGACGCTGATTTACCTTGACTTCCCACGGGACAAGGGATTTGGCATTCTGCGCGAAGTAGGGTTGTCTACTAGCAGCAACATCCGCATTGTGGCGACCGAGTGCGGCGGCGTCGTCATGCTGAGGACAGACTCTGCGGGGCGCAGGCGCCAACTAATGTTTCCCGCTAAAGACCCCGTTCTCAAGCAACGGGTGTTCAAGCGGATATGGGCCGACGAAACGCTGCTTGCGCACGTGCGCCACATCTCGCTCAACGACTCGATGTGGGCATCCTTCCTCTCCAGCGTACCTCCAGACAACCATCTCGCCCGCATCGACCTCATCGTGAACACGGCAGGCACGCTCTCCGAGCTGATCGTTGCGAATTTCTCGTCCGCTGTTCGGCTGCCCTGTCTCACCTTTCTCAGCGTGTTCGTCGATCATGGTGAAGACATCCCCCTCATCCCGTCCGCCGCCGAGATTCTGTCCTTCGTGCGCAGCATCGGGTCCCCTTTACCACTCAGCACTCTCGTGCTCGACCGCACGCTCATGCCGAACGAGCCCTTCCCCGCACCTCCGGAGACCTTTGCCCTGCGTATTCATATCTACTAGTTTCACAGGAGCACGATCCGACCTTGCTGAAGTATATATTTCTACACAGTGCCGGAAAAGCTTCGCCCGCGCCTGCCGAAGACTTGGAGACCACCGTTCGCGTAGCGCAGCTTACTCACTGGCAGTTCCCAGACCACTTGCTAAGTCGCGCGGGTTCTTCCTAGGCGAAATACCGCACAGACGAAGCCGAGACTATTTAGGCATAGATTGGTTGCCACTGGGAAAGACTTAGTTGGCGATTGCTATCGAATCCATACTCCGCTTCTCGCCTTGTCTTTCGCCGGCATGGATCCGAATGCAGACCAGGGCGCGGTAGTGACTCGGACGAGGTCAGATCGTCCTTTTTCATCTAAGCGCGCTGTATGATCACTCACTTGCATCTCCCTGCCAAATAGTATTCGAATGCACGAGTCGGACGCCAGTAACGGTTCGGCAGCTGCGGCCCGCCTCCCGCCAGAGCTCCTGTGCAGCGTGTGGCACCATCTCTCGCTGGGCGACCGCTTCGCCGTGTCGCAGGTTTGCTGCAGATGGCGCGACATAGCGTTGCGTGCGCCCGGGCTGTGGACGCGCCTGGAGTTTTACACGACCCGCCATCATCAGCAATGCGCATGCGAGATCTGCGACACGGCTGCATCATCCTATGCATACCCGCCCGGCTGGACCAAGAGCCCATATCCCGCGAACACGTCAAACGAGCACCTCATCCGGCGCGCCCTCTCACTGAGCGGCGCGCTCGAGCTGAACGTCGCGCTCGACATCGTGCCGTACAGCTGCGACTCACCCACGCTGTCCGCTCTCGCCGCGGCGCTCGGCCCTCACAGCGCGCGTATCGCGCATCTCTCGTGCGTGACGGCCGACCCGCACATCTTCGCGTACCTGCTGTTCGCGCTCGCCCGTCTGCCCGCGCTGCGTACGCTTCGCATGCTCCCCGGGCCTGGTCTCGATGCAGAGGATTACTGCTGGCCCGGGGCGGCGTGCACGTCGCTGTTCTTCGACACGATACGCGCGGATATGCCGTGCCTGGAGGTGCTGGACGTCCGCGCGATGCCACGCCTCGAGTGGCCCGCGCCAAACAGCGTGCGTCTGCACTTCCCCGCGCTGCGCGCGCTCTCCCTGCGCGTCGGACGCATGCGAAATCTTGTCTACGCGCTACGCGCGTGTCCCGGGCTTGCGTCGCTGCGCATCGTGCCCGACGCCAAGCATTATCAATTCGAGTGGACCCAGGAGGCGGACGACATTTTGCGTGCTATTCCATGCTGCCGCATCGATGGGCTGCGCGCGGCCGACGAGCGCGGCTTCCTGCTCGACACGTTTCTCGATCCGGCTCGCCAGAGCTTAACATTGGAGTACCGTGACTTTCCCGCGGAGGTGGGGTTTGGAATCCTGCGCCATGTTCGGCGGTCCATTCTTGCCGTGGACGAATGCAGCGGCGTTGTCACGGTCAGGAAGCAATGTGTCGACGACGGGCGCGTACGGCAGCTCGTGTTCCCCGCCGCAACCGCCATCCTCAGGCAACGCGTGTTCGATACAATATGGGCTGACGACATACTCCACGAGAATGTGCGCCAAATCTCGGTCAACGACTCAATGTGGGCACTCTTCCTCGCGACTGTCCCACCCAACAACCGTATCGACCGCCTCGACCTCATAGTCAACACGGAAGACACTCTTGCCGCGGATGCGACCGCTGCTGATTCCTCGCCCCCCGTTCGGCTGCCCTATCTCACCGCTCTCAGCATGATAGGCGGCCGAGGCGCCGCGATTTCGGTCCCATCAGCAGCCGAACTCATGACCTTCGTGCGCCGCATTGGGTCGCCGCTGCCGCTTCGTACTCTGGAGTTGGACCGCAAGCTTTTCCCACGTGAATCTGTCGCTGGTGCGCTGGATTCAGTTGCGTTGTGTATTCGTAGTCCCTCCTGAGGGCCTCAAGTCGTCGATATTATTCTCCTGGCTTTGAATGCCTGAAGTGTTCCGATGAGCACCTTGCGCGAAGGGAGACAGCGACAGAAATTCATGGATAAATCGGAGACAATGGTGGATTGTTACTCCGCCCGCGTTCCTTGCCTCCGCCCACTTCGTACAGATATGAAGGACACGGATTCATTAGAGATCGAGCCCCTTATTATCCAAGAACTGGTCATCGGCGAAGCCGATCTCATTGTTGAGGATCCCTTTCCCGCCGTTCGGTTGCCATGCCTCAGTTTCCTAAAAGTGATTCTAGGTAGGCCCGGGCCCCGCGCCGTCCTTGCTGTCCCACTAGCGGTCGACATCACGACTTTCGTGCGTGGTATCGGGTCGCCGTTGCCACTTGAAACTCTGAAGCTCGACCGTAGTCTTATGCCATACGGGCACATCTTGGAGGCTCCAGAAACGTTGGCGCTACGTATTAGTGTATTTTAGTCCATTCCAAAAATTCATCAAGTCGTCAGTTATTTATTATAGTCCAAGTGCTTCGCCAAAGTTGACAGAGGTTCTTTGTCGCCAAAGCATGCATTATGCGTGAGTGATAGAATGGAGAGAGCCGTCTTGGCGTCTGCGCGAGAGTGAATGAGCCCAGGTACCACAGCCTGCGCGAAGCGTAGCCCATGCTGCACCACATCGACGCGCAGCTTCTGTATGCCGGAAATCTGCGCCAGGGAGACGTTGCAATTGTCGGGTTCCGCAGGCCAGTGCAAGACGACGACGGTCAAGTCGGGGATACCGCGCCCGCGTTAGGGAATGCTGGAGGTGAAGTATGCCCACGACGGTGGCGAGCTTCCTGACGAATCCGTTCCAGAGTCCGGGTGCCTTGCCGATGGTCGAGCTGTCCAGGAGAAAGACGCGGCGGCGCTGGACGCTGTCTCGTACAGGCTCTCGCCCAGTGTCACGATGAGATGTACGGGGCCGCGGAGAACATCGCACGGGCTGGGGAGCTGTGAATAAAACGAGGAACTGGGCGGCCTTGGTAGTCGAGCGTGACAGAGCGAAAGCACGCGTCGTTGGTCATCTGCTGCACGAACCGCTCGCGCGCCGAGGGAAAGTCGATGAGGCATAATTCCGGGACACGAACGAGCTACTAGCTCGACCAATGATACGAGACACGCTTCAAGAGCGTCTGGGACTGCAGTAGCGTAGAATTTAGCCATGACGAGTGTCAGGCGCTCGAGGTTTTTGCACGCGGAGAGAGCAGGGATAATGTCTGGAATGCCGCGTGGTGTCAGGGTACAGTAAGTTCCCTGACGCCGAAAAAATCTGATCGCCCTGAGCTCGACCAGGTGATGAAGTTTTCTTGAGCACAAGCTCCAAGATGGATCCGGTTCAATACGGAACAAGAGCCGTCGACCGAGCGAATAGCCTGAGGAAGGTCTGCGTATTCGATGTTGTCTTCGTCGAATCCCGCGGTGAGTGTCCGTAAAGCAGGGTCTCGGCGAGCGTGTGAGATTCGCCGGCCGCCCAGCACGCGGGCGCGGAGTTGCGTCAGGGACAAACACGCAGGCGCAGGAGAAAGGATATCGATTTGTCACTGGCGGCGTGCTGGACGAAGGCGAACGCTGGCCGCGGTGACGGGCTGCCAGTTGGGATTTCGTACAGTAGATCGCGGAGCAGACAGACGCAGTGATCGCGGTGAAATTTTGGTGTGAAGAATTGAGTTTGACTCGAGTAGCACGGAGATCCGGGGCCAGGAGCTACAGATACAGAGCAAACAGAGTCCATGCGCAATGCAGACGGTTTGGGAAGCAGAGCGAGCCTGGAGTAAATGAGAGCTCTGAGCGTGGAGAGCGACGGGGTTCAACCATCCGATGTCAAAGTCGTAGGTTCATACAGAGCCGCGAAGCTGGTAGACAGAAGATATAGAGCGGATTTTATCGAATTTATGGGGTCGTGCAGGAGTCAGCTTCAGTCGAAGCCGAATATCAACGCAGCCAGCGAAGCGAGCAGTAAATATGACGAAGCAGGTGCCGGCAGGCAGGGCATAGATATCTGGCAGTGCTGTACCAGAAGAGGCGAGGCAAGCGCTGGGGGCGAGGAAGCAGTACGAAGCCAAGCCGCGCGAACGGGTTGCAACTCCGCCGTCATCGCTCTTTCATAACCTCAGGTGGGATGGGCGCTGCAGAGTCCACGGACGCGCACGCGCATCCGACGCTCGCGCTGCACGTGCTGCGCGTGGCGCCGGGCTCTCCGGCTGCGCACACGAGCCTGGAGGCGTTCTTCGACTTCATCGTCGGCGTCTCGGGCTTCGACGCGTCCTCCGAGTCGGCCGTCGACGACGCGGCGCTGGACCGGCTCGAGGCGCTCGTCGCGGCGCACGAGGAGCGCGAGCTCGAGCTCGTCGTGTGGAGCTGCAAGACGCGCGAGGCCCGCCGTGCGTATCGTCCTTCTTGTCGCGCTGGCTGCTCAATGCTCATACTTGAACGGATAGTGGTGCCGGTGACGCCCTCGCGCGCATGGGGCGCCGGCGCCGGCGGGCTGCTGGGGCTGAGCATGCGGGTGTGCCGGCCGCACGGGGCGCTGGACAACGTGTGGCGGGTGCTGGACGTGCTCGAGGGCTCGCCCGCCGAGAGCGCCGGCCTCGTGCCGCTCGGCGACTGGATCGTCGGCTGGAGCGGCGGCCCGCTCTTTGCAGAGGCCGACTTTTACGAGGTCGTCCAGGCCGTGCGTTGTCCCTGCCCCATTAGCAAAGATGCTGATGTGTGAGCGCAGCATATCGACCGGCCGTTGCGCGTCTACGTGTATTCGTACGACTTTGAGTGCGTCCCGACGACTTATTGTGCTACGAGGATACTCATTACGGCTATGACAGTACGCTGCGCGAGGTCGTGCTGGTCCCGAATCGACAGTGGGGCGGCGAGGGCCTGCTCGGATGCGTGTTCGGGTACGTCCCTTGCCTCTGCATCCGTCACTGCTCGCTCTACCCTTCGTTCTCGTACCGTCCCGCCGCTGCGATCCAGGCCCGCTTGCGCGTCTTGCATCACTTCAGAGCATTCCGCTGTGCTGCAGCGCCGCCTGCTCTTCATGCGCCCGAGCGCTCGTGCGCGTCGTCAGCTGCCCTCCCCGACTCGCGCACTGCGCCGCTCTCTTCATCACCAGGATCGGCGCGGCGCGTACAACGCCGCGAACCTTCTTCCTCCCACACACACACTCTCTCTATCCAACCCCTTCCTTGCGGCTCCCCGCGCGCCCGCCATCCCATCCCATCCGCGCGTCCCGCTCATTTGCTCCTACGGCCGTTCGTGCTAGAATTGCCCGAACCATTTCATTTGAGCGCGTCGTCGTTAGCTGTCAGCGCAGCCTGAGGCTCTTTTCCGTCGTTGCATCCTGCTTCTTGGTCGCGCTACGCGGTTCGAGCTCGCGGTACGAATGCGACGTCCTATCCGCGTCAGCCGTGGCTGCTCTATGCAGGCCCATCGTCCCTTCCCACTGGCACGGCGCGCACGCGCGCGACGCTGCAGCAGCCTTCGCTGCCCGCCGTGACGCCCGATGCGCAGCCTCCACTTGCTGTCGCAGCCTGCATGCTCCCTCTCCCTTCCGCCGCGCCCCTTTCGTCCTCCTCACACACCCAGTGCCGCTCTTCCCTCCGCGTTCCGAGTCCGCCTCCATTCCACTCCACTCCTCCCTCCGTTCCCCTCCCTTGCCACCTCACTAACACTAACGCCAACCCTCCCCTCCCTTCTTCCCCAGGTTCGGCATCCTACACCGCATCCCCGTCGTACCCACCGCCGCCGCCGCATCCTCCAACACCGTCTTCCGCCCACCATCAACGACGACCTCGGTGCCGGGTTCGGAGAGCGGCAGCGGGAGCGGGAGCGCGGTCGTCGTCCGGTCTGAAGATGAGTGAGTTATGAGTTTTTCACGCGGTTGCTCGCGCGGCTGGCCCTCGATTTCTGATGATCTGGCAGTTTCACTTACTAGATAGAGGGCGAGGGGATCGTCTACTAAGGGGGGCGATGGCTATGGTGAGGAGCGAGGGCAGTCTGCCAGATGGTGGGCAGTACGAGAGTCTACCGCGCAGTGTTCGGGGTTCGCTCGCCGTCTTGGATCTGCCAGTGCGGCGGTTCCTTAGCTAGAGTGATACGAGGAGATATTAATGCCGTTGTCGCGTGTATGTACTGTAATGTAGCGATATCGTAGAGCGTTGCGTTACGGCTGGCTGATTCGCGATTCAAATCTCGAGCTGTTTTCCTTCAAGTTTGCTGACGGCTTCAAGTTCACCCACTGGCAGTCATGTTACTGTAATGATATTAATTCCCAATTTTGAGTCCTTGACAGTGCTATCAGATGCTCCGCTGTAGCACAGTCTTCTGGTCTGAGTTGAGTCCAGAGATGCTCAAGTAAGTCTTAGGCAAATAGATCCATTAAACTTGCATTGGTCTTCACTCCGCGGCGGAAAGATGAGCCTTCCGCATGCATGCACGGATCTCGATGGCAGGATTCGTCCGACTTAAAGGTCGGTCAGAGAGGCGACACTGCGTCCGACGCGACTTCTCCCATCTAACGTCGCCGCTTCAATCCGAACAGATCCAGAGCGGCGGCCACCTCTCGAGCTGAGTCACACATGAAAACATACGAACTTGATGTACAGTATGGGCAGTATTTCGACAAATCCAATATTCAATCCGGTAAGTACAGCAGGTACGTAGAATACATCAAGCGACAGTCAAGACCGTCAGCTCGACCGTCAGCCCGCGAAACTGGCGGTCCGGCTTGTCCTCTCGAGACTGCGGAACAAGGTCGCGCGCGGAATTCGAAGTCTCACCGCGACCCGCGAGGAGCCCCGAGTCGGGCTCGATAAACTGGGTGCTGTCAAAGGTGGCCGCGAGGGAAAGCGACTTCAGGACGGCGTCGACCTGCGATTGGCACAGCGCCGGGATCGACGCGTCTGCCCGCGTGATGCGCAGCGTGTGTAAGGCGGGGAATCGGGGCGGTCCCGCGTTGCAATTGCAATTGCCGAGCGTGGACGACTCGGAGGAGATGATCATGATGTCGACGTGCGGAGGTTCAAAGAGGACGACGGTGAGCTGCGTCAGGAAGTTCTGCGCAGGCAGCGTGCGCAGGAAGTCGCAGTACAGCGACGCGTCCACCGTCAGTCTGTCGATGTCGCGCAGGCGCCGGCGCTCGGTGACAGCCGCCCAGAGAGTGGAAAAGATGGCGCGAACCGCACTGCGCGGCCATGCAGATGTATTGAAGGGCAGGCGGACGGAGCGTACGCGCTTCCCCGGGCCGGACGTGCTGTCGGTGGCCCGGAATACAAGCGCCTGTCCGCGGAGCGTGATGCCGAGGTCGATATCGCCGCCGATGTCCCAGAAAGTCCGCAGGCCGCCCAAAGAGAATTCCTCGTAAAGAAGATGCAGGGCCTTCACCTGCGGATGGCCGAACGCCGCGAACACCCAGTCCTGGCCCGGGCAGACGTCGGTCGTGCGGGCCACCTCGTCGATGACCACCTCGCGTATCCGCCCGCTGCGGCAATGCACAGCAATCGCAGAAGCAGTCCTCGTGCGCTCCGCGGCGTCCTCGTCTTCAAGCGCGAAGTTGAGGTGGAGAACGGCAAGCTGCGGGCAGGCGTCCAGCGCGCGCACGATCTCGGCTGTCGTGCAGACATGGATGGACAGCGTGGCAAGGTGCGGAATGGCGAAGCCGGCCACGGACGGCCACGTCGTCCCGGGCGTGTCGAGGTTGATATTCCGCAGGTTGGGGAGCACGAGCGCCCGCGACGTGAACGGAACGGGCGGCGGCACATCGTACCGAGAGACCATGTCGCTCGTCAGGCCGCGCAGCGCGGGCAGCGCGTCGAAGCGGTCGAGAAGCGCGGCCGGGAACTCCAGGCTCTCGGCTGCAACGTGAATGTGTTGCAGGCGCGCAGCGTACGGCGCGAGCACAGAGGCCAGCCGGCCCGCCCAGTCGACCGCATGCGCATGATCTCGCACCAGCACCTGCACGTTCAGCGACAGCCTGGCGTTTCCACTGCCAGTGCGTGCAAGGACGTTCTGCGTCACGCGCAAGTTGGACCGGAGGTCTTCCCGCAACGCCGGCCGGAGATGCGATTCCCAATGGATCTCGTCGTTGTTCGCGCATCGGCATGACCTGTGCGCGACGACGACAGCGTCAATGTTGCTCCAGACGGCGGGACACGAGATGGCGAGCGCGCGCCACGTCGAGCACACGTGGGTGACCGCCATCCGGTCTGTCTGGTGCAGCAGAGCCCAGACGATGCACCAGACCTCGGGCGGCACGCGGTTCTGCAGCGACGCTCTTGCGTTGTGTTGGCGGAGCGCCGTCACGTCGCGCTTGCGATCCCGGGGAAGGGTCAAGGACCGAATGGCTCCGTCGCCGCTACGGTGGTTGAATGAGCAAGTCGTACGGGTCCGACCTATCGCAGAACACACCTCGAGCGCGACACGACCAAGTTGCCCGTATGACGGGCGGGACGTCTAGTCGCGTATGAGAGCCGAGCCATCGCGAGCGCTGGGACAGGCGAAGAACGTATGAGGGGGGGTGCAGGGCAATGTAACGAGCGGAATGGTGGCATCCTTTTAAATGTCTGGCCAAACAGTTCTGACCACGCCGTCACGGGCCAATGCATGCTTCATCCGTGGTCAGGTCCGGCAATCCTGCCAAAACCGGCGGAGCGTGGTGCGCGTCGCCCAGATCGACACCTCTGCGTGATGTGGGCCGGCAATGTGATTATAGCGGGAGAGACCTCTGGACCACGGATACGTGGCAGGTTCGACCGAGGTTCGATGGAGCAATTAAAATGCAAATAGCACCAGATCGCACGACAGACAAAGCATCGAATAGCACTGAGCAAGCGAACAAAAAGCGCCAGAAGAAGAAACGTAGCGTAATCAAAGCAAATCCCGTACTCGCACGCCGTCAAACAAAACAGTGCGTGCATTCAGCAGCGACTTCACGCGCTCGACGCTCTCTGAAGGCACAACCACATCACCAAAGCGCCATGTACTGCGCTCCAAGCGCAGAGTGACGTCCGGCGAGAACACCCATAGCCCAGAATCGTCGCGCGGGCGAACGCAATCAAGGTCGGCATTGTCGCTGACGCGCAGAGTAATCTGTTTCACCCTCGGCGCAGGCGGCAAGGCGTGGAGCACGTCGTCCCAGAGCGCAGCCTCTACGGTCATCGCGGTCAGATACTGTGGAACGGCGTCCCAGTTAATACTTGCGCGCCCGGCAGGTACGGCGGGGAAGGCGACTTCAACCGCATTCACGCCGTCGTAGACGTCCAGCTCGACGGCATTGTCGATCCGCGCGAGCCTCAGCTCCAGTCCGTGTTCCACTTCCAGATGTCTGCACGCGCGGAGCCCCTGAGCAACCGTCTTCTCCAGATACCCCAGCTGGAGGAACTCGCGCCCCGGGCCGGAGCGCGCGAAAATGGTCAAGATGGTGTACTCCTGCGCTGCGGAGATATTGCTGATGCGGGCATTGCGCAGCTTGTCGAGCACGTCGTACATGATGTCGTCCATCGCGAATATCTCCGGGTCGTTCGCGTTGAGCCGCCAGTGAAAGCCGAGGTTGGGGAGCCTGCCGGGGGCGGACGCGGTGCAGGCTTTGAGGGCGAGGACCATGTCGTAGTCGCTCGCGAACGTGCACGTCAGCTCTCGGATGGCGGGCAAAACCAGAGGCTCTTCAAAATCTTAGGGCAACGGCCACGAGAGATAGGGCCCCATGACGAGGTATCGGAGCTCGGGAAACTGCACGCTGCGGCACAGGAAAGGGGCCGCCTCGTCGCGCGGACGTTGGTCCAGATAGCCCATCGTGAGATTGCGCAACGCAGGCCAGATGTCGACCGCGCCGAGGAGGGAATGCAACAGCTGCTCGTCGCAAAAGGCGATGTTGAGCTCGACCAGCCGGTCCACGCTCGGCGCAACGCAGAGTGGCAGCCGGGTAAGGAATAGTTCGTTTGTCTGCCAGTGCGGAGAGGAGACCGTCAGGGTGACGGGCTTGCCCTTGCTCAGCTGATTCAGAGCGACGCGCGCGGGACCGAGATTGGTAGCGCCCGCGCGGGCGAGCGACCCTGACGCCTCGCACGCGCCGCAGTCACAGCTCGTCTCGTGCACGGTGGACTCTATCGCAACATCTGTCCACAGCATCGAATGGCTGCGCGCCAGCGTGCGCCAGCCATGGCAGACGCGCGCGATCGAGACCATATCGTCGAACGCGGCATATTTCCAGACTAAAATCCAGAGTTCAGGAGGGACGCGTCCGACAACGGTGCGCGAGTTGCGGTCGTTCAGAACAGACGCGAGAGTTCTTTCGAGTTCGGCCCGCAGTTCTGAGACGGCGCGCTCCGCTGCGGCGGCACTGGAAAGCCATCGACAGTCAGACCAAGTCGTTGGCGCAAAGTTGAAAAACGCGCACGCACCTCGTCATGCACTCATCTCGACTTACAGTAGCAGCAGCAGCATGCTTCAGAGCGCCTAGGAGATTCTCTAAGCTATCACGCTTCATGCCTGGTGCGGACATGGCGAGAGTGGAAAAGCTTGGCACGAGCCTCGGAGCGCTTTCGTACTCCGACGTGATCACGACAAAATCGCCACCGACTCCGTCGCAAGTAAGAGATCCGCGCTGCTAGTGCACCTCGTGAATATACATAAAGATAAGTCACATGCAAAAGTGTTTGATTGTGGAAAATGTGGGACGGAAGGGGACTGATGAGATCAAAATCAAGAGCAGACACATGGCGAGAACGGGCGTATTGACAGTAATGGCCCCACAGCCAAGTGTCACACTCCCTCTAAAACTGATTTCCTTACACATAGAAGCGTCGCGGGGGTGACAAATATTGGTCTTGTCGCCACTAACTTCGTGCGAGCGACACTACCGACATCAGCGTTCATTTTTGGACACATCGTGTAAGGAGCGATGCAGAAGATAAGTTCCAATCCTCGACCAGAACACCCTCAAGAACGACAGTTCAAGCAATGAACAGGAATCGGACGCGCTCCGCCCTCGTAGATCTCACAATCAGATTCAGCATATGTAGCCGATCTCTCGGTGCTCATCAAGCGCAGCGAGACCTCAGAGCCCACACAGTTCGTCCGGTAATGTTTCTGAGTGGAAAACACGCGACATCCGAAATACGCGGCATAATCTCCGTAATCTTTCGCGATGGCGGCAAAGCGTCCGTCCTCTCCTCAGCGTCGAGTCAAAATTGCAACTTGGAGAGAGATGATGCCAGCGCGCGTATGAGGCTGAGGCGCGGAAGAAAGGTCGTTGAGCGAGTAATGGAGTTCCGGTCGCACCGCACCGCACCAGACCGTGACAGATTGATAGTATTCCTGCACGCACGAAGTCCGAGATAGTGACTGTATGAGAGCCTGAGAAGCCGGCACCGTGACGCACAGACCCACCACAGCTACCCGTGTTCCTTCCACAGCAGCGGGTCGCCGATGCTGGTCATGGCCCAGGGGACTTGAATCGTGAGTCGCGTCGTCCACTGGCAGTCTGATAGGGAACTGCCTCAGATGCTCAGGAAACGTATGATCGCGGATTTGCACGAGACTCACTACGCGACGTGGCTGAGTGGGAGAGATATTTGAGCATCCAACCACAAAGAGAACTGAGGGACGGAAATTGATGCCTTGCAACTACAGTGCGGAGAGTCCAGTACCGTCCGAGTCCCCGCGCATCAGCATTTTGAGTTCCAACTTGGATAGTACCACACCAAGCAGTCAGTCCTTTTTGACCCGTTTTTCCCCCTGGAAAATAGGTTGAAAATGCATCGGACAGGTATTCAACCTGTTTCCAAGGTGTTTTCCGCTTTTTAGCATTTTCAACTGGTTTTCCACACTTGAAAACAGGTTGAAAAGGAGTGGCTGCAGGGTGTGAGTAGTAGAAATAGCACTGACAGGCGCTCGGACACCGGCATCAAGCATTGTGGACTCGGAGTCCGCATTACTTGTGATTCAGCCTCCGGACGAATCTATGTAGCTACTTACTGCATGGCCGTCACGCTCTAGCGGGAGTAAAATGGGGGTGGGAGTGCCAAGTCACAAACGAGCCCTGGTGCTGCTTCAAAGCAAAGTTGAGTAGCCACCCCAATATGAGACGCAGCGTCTGCTGAGCTCGGCGAGCGCAAGCAGCGTCTCCCGCGAGTCTTCCCACCGCGCACTAGTGATAGTCCGGTAGTCTATTCCCACGCGGACGCCTAATCAGAAAAAGGCATTCCCCTGAAAATCCCCGAGGCTGACCTAAGCAGTGTGTGTGGAACACACGCGACTGGGCGCTCCGGATTTCAGGGCCCAGTGCAAGGCTTCTGGAATCTGGAATGTGGAATCTGCAAGGGAGCGCTGGCCGGACTTGGTAGAGAGCGATGGCGATGTCGAGGTGGGAGAGAGACGCCGAGCATGTTCAGTATGGCATTATGCTCATTGCCGGTAGGTAATCACACTCACACTTCCTGGCAGCCGCTTATTTTTTGATTTGTTCCGATTCGAGGACGCGGGGCTGGCTGAGCATTGAGCCGACGAGATCGGACGTTTCTGTCAGTGTCAGATCTTCAAAGTCGACGAAAGTTTTTCGCGCAGAGGAGGAGGAGGAAATGCAGGAGCCGTGCATATGAAATCGAAATAGGGCAATTGCAATTTGGTCGGGCGGGCTTGCGGGCGTCTAATTTGCCCGGACCGCGGGGCGATCGTCCTGGTTATATCTTGGCTTGGCGAGAAGACATCGGACTCCGCTTCCCCTCCTTCTCTTCCCCTTCTCCCCCTTACCCAGCCGACGATGCCCAGCACGACAGAGCTCGCGCTGACCGCTGCGGCGGTGGCGCTCCCCAGCCTGCTCCTCGCGCGCGCGGCGCTGCGCTCGTACCTCATGCGCACCTACACCGGCCTGCCGGACCTCGCCAACGTCGGCGCGCCCGTGGCGGCCAAGCGCGCGGGCACGGCGGTGGTGTGCGGCGGCAGCATCGCGGGGCTCGCCGCGGCGCGCGTGCTGCGCGACCACTTTGCGCGCGTCGTCGTGCTCGAGCCCGAGGCGTTCACCTTCACGCCCGCCGCGGTGCACGGCGAGGAGCACGGCACGCGCGAGGTGCTCGACGGCGTGCGCGGCGAGACGTACCGGGCCGTCGCGCACTCGCGCTCGCGCGTCTGGCAGTACTGCGCCATGCACGGTCCGTTCTTTCCAACCCCCCTTTCCCGCTGCCAACGCTGACGACGACGGGCGCGGGCAGTGTTCCAGATCCTGCTGACGCGGTTCCTGCGCAAGATGTTTGTCGGCTTCGACGACGTCGCCCTCGCCGCCGGCATCAAGTGCGTCCGTCTCTTCTGGTCTCTTCTCCGCGCTTGCCCCTAACGCCATGTGTGTAACGCTAGAATTCTGCCGGGCGACTTCCGGCTGCACCTGGCCAACACGCCGCAGCGCGTGCCGATGCACAAGTACGCCGACGCCGACCACCAGATCATCTACTCCTCCCGCCGCACCTTCGAGACCGTCCTGCGCCGCCTCGTCAAGGAGCAGTGCCCGACCGTCGAGTTCGTCCACGGCACGGCGACCGCGTTCAACCTCGACGACAAGGACAGCGCGATCCGCAGCGTGTCGTACCGCGATGCCGCGGGCGCCGTGCACGAGCTCGACTCGGCCCTTGTCGTCGGTGCGTAGCCCCTTTAATCCCTCTGAGCCTGCCCTTTAAATCGCTCGCCATGTCCCGCCCGCTGACGCTCCCGCCGTCGCGCAGACTGCACGGGCAACACGCAAGCGGGCCTCAAGCTCCTCTCGCGCGTCGTCGCGCTCCCCGCGGGGCTGCGCCAGGAGTACAACCCCAAGATGTTCTACGCGAGCCTCGAGCTGCCCGCGCCGCCCAACTTCGACGAGGACCTCAAGAAGGTCGGCATGGTCGACCAGTTTACGTGCGTCGCTCTCTTTCTTGCTTCACATCCTGGGTGTGTTGGATGGGGCGGTCGGAGCGCTGCACTGCGCGACGGGCGGTTGGAGCGCTGCACTGCGCCACGGGCGGTTGGAGCGCTGTACTGCCCGGCGGGTGGTCAGAGTACGGCGCGACGCGGCCCTGCGCGCAACGCCTATTCCCCATCCTCATTCGTCATGGCGAGGCGCTGACGCCATTGCCATTGCCATTGCAGGGGCGAGCCGGCGGACACGGACAAGATGGGGTGGTTCATGAGCCTGATCCCCGACCCCGCCGACGACTACCGCACCCTGCTCCTGGGCAGGCGCGACGGGGACAACGGTGCGTCCGCAGTTTCCTTCCATTCCACAGTTCACTTCTTTGCCATTCTATACCATACCATTCCCTCGCCGATTTCGTTTCTTGCCTTGCAACACACTCTTTCTCTTTACCGACAACCTTTCATTGCCGCCTGATTCATCCCCGCCCACGCCTCTTATTTCTTGCTTTTCGTTGGACGCCGTCCCGACGCCATCTGCTCCCGAGCCCCCGTGCTCTTCTTCCGTTCTCGTCGTCCCATCGCAGGGGCGACACGGCCCTGCGATGAGATGGGAGACGAGATCGCGCCCTGCAGTCTTATCGCGCCGAGAGCTGGGCGTTCTGCGGGACCCTGCGCGGCTGGACTTCCCCGCGGCGCTCGCTCGCCTGCTGCAGCTTCCAATTGCGTCACGGTGCGCGTCTGCTCTGCATTCCAATTCCCTCGCGGCGCTCCAATGCGCGTCTGCTGCGTATTTCCGATTACGTCGCCGTGCTCGCTTGCTGCACCTTCCAAATTCCGTCGCGGTGCTCGTCTGCTGCATAATTCCAATTACGTCGCGGCGCCTGCTGCACCTTCCTCTCTCCGAATTCCTTCCGCGCGACCCTGTGCCGTTCGCGCGTCTGTTGCGCGGGTGTTTCATGCGTGCGCCCGTCCGCTGCTGCTGGGGCTTCTCTGGCTACGCTGCTGCTTCTGAGGACTCGCATGCCATTTGCTGCTGCTGCTGCTCGCACGCTATTTGCTGCTGCTTCTGTGGCTACGCACGCCATTTGCTGTTCTTGCGATCGTGCTGAGGACGGGGATGGGATTTGCTGCTGCTGCTGCTGGGCTACGCATGCCATTTGCTGCTGCTGCTTCTGAGGACTCGCACGCCATTTGCCTTTCTTGCGATCGTGCTCAGGACGGGGATGGTGATGGGATTTGCGCACGCCATTTGCCGTTCTTGTGATCGTGCTGAGCTGAGGACGGGGATGGGATTTGCGTGCGAGCGCTGCTTGGAAGTGGAATGGAGGAGCACGCGCTTGGGACGGCCGGGAGAGTGTGTGGCTAGCGCGTGTGGTGCGTGGTGCGATGTCCCGGTCGCGGTCGTGCGAAGCTCTATCTTCGGTCGCGGTCGTGCGAAGCTCTATCTTCTAGCCTTGCATGAGCGGCTGTTTCGCATATCGCGATTTACGATGACGAGGTTTTTGGTGCGCTCGCTTCTTTGTTTGGGGGCTCGTGCGATTCTGAGCGCACGCGCGTCAGAGTTGCGCACTGCCGAGCGCACGCGCCACGGCGACGTGCGCTTCTGACTGAACTTGCGGCTGCACGCGCCGCGGTGTCCTGCTCGCGTCTGCTGACCGCACGCGATGCGGCGTTCTGACAGAACGCGTTTCGCGGCGCCGGAATGGGAGAAGACTATCTCGCATCGCGACTTCGCTTCGCAAGCATCTAGCTCGCACGGCGTGCGTCCTGTCTGGGCTGCACGCCCCGCGGTGCTTACTTCTTCATTCTTGATTCCGGATTGTCGATCTGGATCGCATAGAATCCGGACCTCGCTTCGGGAATGTCAGCGGTGTCGTACCTCGCTTCGGGAATCTCAGAATTCGCACCTCGCTTCTTCGCAGCGAACTTTGCCTGCTTCTTCGCTGCGCGTTCGCTGCGTCATTTGGGGCGGTTCTTTGCGTTCCCCAGCTTTCCTTACCGCCTTTCCCTGCGTTCGTTTCGGCAACGTTCGCTGCGTTGCTTCGCCACTGTTCTCTGTGTCCGTTTGCCACTGTTATCTGCGTTCGTTCGCCACTGTTTTCTGCGTTCCTGCGCCACTGCTCTCTGCGTTCGCCGCTGTTCTTCGTGTCCCTTCGCTTAGCTCAGGCTGTGCACGACCCGCTCGCTGTTACCTGCCGTGGCAATTCGCCTCCGTTCTCAGAGTTTATTGTGCACCCTTCTCTACGTCCCTTTGCCCACCCACTCGTTAGACGACTCCCGCGTCTATTTGCCCTTCTCAGCGCTGGGAGACATCGGACACATCGCGCGCATCACCATTTCCCGCAAGCTCCAACGAAGCTCGCATGCCCATACCAATCTCGCCCATCCTCCATCATTCCAGATCAGCCTAATTTTCTCTCGCTCGCTCTCACTTGTTTTCCTCCGTGACGCTGACGCTGACGCTACCTCCCACTCGCAGTCGTGCTCGGCGTGGGCGGCTGGGACTCGGAGATCCCGGTCAAGTACGACGAGGCGGTCGAGTACGCGCGCGGGCTCGACACGCCGCGGCCGGCGCCGGCGTGGTTCATGCGTATCCTGGAGCTGCTCGAGCCGGTTAAGGACCAGTGCAGGATTTTTCAGGCGAGAGTTTGTGAGTCGGTTTTTTATCTTTGGGGGTTTTTGTGATGGGTGGAAGGTGGAGTGCTGCGCCTCGATGGCTTGTCGGGGCGTTGCGCTTCGATGGCCTGTCGGGGCGCTGCGCTTCGCGGCACGTCCGAGGGCCTGACCACCGTGCAAGCCAGCCGCCCGTCGCTGAACGAGTGCTGATGGTGTTTTCTTTACAGCGAGCTGCTCGCGCATCTGCTACGAGAAGGCGGGCGATGTGCTCCCGCGCAACTTTGTGGCTCTTGGCGATGCGACGATGCGGTTGAACCCGCGCTTGGGGTGCGTTTCTTTCTTATTCGCTGCCACGCTGCCATCCGTCCTGCCCTTCACTTCACTCCGCTCCCCGTCGTTGTTTTGCCACATATCGAACCATCGCGCAAACACCGTCCTCTCCCTGTCTTGTCCCAGCAGCGACCACGTCCTTCCCATCGCGCAAGCGCCGTTCTCTCCCTTTCTTGTCCCAGCATCGGCTGACTCCCCCCTCAGCGAGGGCTGCACGAAGGCGACGCTGGGCGCGATCACGCTGGACGGCGTGCTGCGTCGGCGTGCGCCGACGGACGCTGCGTTCGGGCGGACGTTCTTCGCGACGATGGCGCCGCGGACGCAGGGGCTGTGGGACGCGGCCAAGTGGAGCGACTACGGGCGCGCGAGCAGCGTGCCGGCCGAGGGCGAGACGCTCGAGGAGGGCGCGGCGTTTAGGTGGTTCAGTCGGAGGCTTTATCAGGTTATGGCGCGGGTGAGTGCGGTTTTGGTTTTTTTGGAGATGCGAGAATCTCGCCTGGAGACTCTGCGGGATTCTATTCTTGCGACTCTGCGAAATTGGCGCAGAGTCTGCTCGACGCCGCGGCACATGTGTAGCAGAAAGCACCCTGCGCGTGTGATGGCGCTGAGCACCGTGCGCGTCGGGGACAGAGCTCTGCTGGCGACGCTGCACGCGACGCAGGCAGAGCTTTGTAGACGACGCCGGCACATTCTGAGTGCATCGTCGCCGCCGAAGCTGCCTGATTTTTGCACAACGACGTGTATGCTGATGAAGATTTGCACGTGCAGGACCCGAGCTCCGCTGAGGCGTTCTGGCTCAACATGCACTTCCTGGTGCCGACGAGCGACGTGCTCGCGCCGAGCACGATCGCCAAGGTGCTCTGGGAGGGCTTGTTCCCGACCAAGGTCGCCGCGTAACCTCAGTGTCTTGTCATACTCCTCTCCTCGTCGCTCGTTTTCTTCTTCTCTATCCGTGCTCCTGCTACCATCCATGCATCCACCTCATATTCACCTCTACCTGGGCTGTCCCACTCTCCTATTCGGCCGCCGAGCTCTCTCCTGTTCGGCTCGCCTCTCACCTCTCTCATGAGCATTGTCTCCGCATGCGCATTGCGCAAAAAATCCACCACGCTCGTTTCGTTTCTGGTTTATAATCGTCGCTCGTCACTCTCGGTCTCCCTCCCCCTCACTCGCACTGCACATGGTACAGTCCCGTGTTAAAGCCCTGCTTGGCCCACTTTCTGCTGCTCTTACTCGTATGGCACCCTTTTTTGATGTGTAGATTTGTGTTGCCCCCTCCCCCCCCCCTCTGGCTGGTTATGGCGGCGGCGGTGGTTGTGGTGGTGGTGGAGAATGTCAATTTGCGAATTTGGTTGGTTTCTTGTTCGCTCGTTGTTGTTCTGGTGGGTGGGCAAGCGGCACTACTATTGCCATCAGTGGTGATTCTGCGACTCTTCAGCTACTCTGCTTAGAAGAGATCATGTACCGCAAGTCCCAGGTGACAAGCTGCAGCATTTGAGTAGGATTCCTAACTGCTCTCTCGTCACTGCTTTGCAGGCTCCTGACAATGATTCCCCAGCTCTCACATCAGCTCTTGGCACATTCCCGACGACAGCAGCTTCTCTCAGCGCCCCGAGGCGGTGGGGAAACCTTCGCGATCGTAACGCACAGACGCGGGCCGGCCTCCTCCCCGTCAAATTGCGGCTCCACGCCTGGAAATACGCATCTTTCAACGATATGGTCTCCGTTGCACGTGTCTGTCATGCACTGGAGAGTCGTCGCGCGCTCGTGCTCGGAGCTCTGGACGGCAGTGGATATCTTTTGCAGCCTACATCAGGACGACTGCGGGTGCGACAAGTGCGAGCGCTTCATCGTTCGACCTGGCACGACTAATCTCGGGCATGCTCGCGCCGCGTTGCACATGCTCAGCAATGGGAGACCCGTACCGCTTACCGTTACGACCACTGAATCCTTTACCCACGAAGGGTTAAAGCAGTTGCAGCGTTGCTTAGAGCCTTGTGTCACCCGTTTGGTCGACCTCGATATAGCATACGGCGACGAGCAACTTCCAAGCGATCTGCTCGATCAATGCAGGGACTTTCCGATGTTGCGCAGACTCAGAATGGACCACGTCAGAGACGCTGAATGGCGTACAGGCTCTAACTAGGAACGATTATCTTCCTACGTGAGAGTCGGCGAAGGAGACTACGTACAGGCGCACATTGATATGACCCGTGCAAGTTTATTGGCACCAGCGTGGGTTTCCCCGTCTTAGAGGTGTTCGAAGCGGACTCCCCTCTGTCTTGGCCAATTCCTGGACCGCGAAGAGATCGCTTGCGCTCTCTCAGGATGTACCGCAGACGAATTCCTTCGCCTTGACTTTCACCGGCGCTGCATTCAGAAGCGCAACATCGGAAATTCTTCCTGTTGATTCAAAAAAGAGCTGAATAGATCTGCCTGAGGAAAGAGCTGCTCAGTTGATTATGGGGCACCGCACTCGCCAGCCAGTGTGACTGTCCTATCTCAACAAAGCCGTCGCTCTTTGACTAGACCAATCCCCATCACAAATATACCGCTCCAGTGAATGAATAAAACCATTGGAGTAATGTGGGATTCAGCTCTGCGGTCATTTCTGTAAATCCGCCTGTTCCCACCATGGTCCGCTCTTCATCTTCATTTCATCAGTCTCCTTGCTGCCCCTCATAAATCGGAATTAATTATATTCACAGTGTTTGGGGTGCGAATGCCTTTTATATAAGTTTGCGGGCTGGAAATTTACTTGCGGAGCGGAGAACACGTCGGAGAACGAATACGTTCGTGCCGAGCCTTTTTGCTCTCGCCATGTCCGAGCCAGACAAGAAGAGCAACAGCTTAGACGCTCTACTAGGCTCTTTGAAGTATGCTGCTGTTGCTACCGTCAATCGTGACGAGTACATGGCAAGGTGTGTGCGTGTTTTTTGCGCCAATGGCTTGGTCTGACTGCTCTGGCTTACCAGTGCCGCCGCAACGGAGCTCGCCATCTCAGAACTGCGGGCAGAACTTGAACTAACTCTTGCGTCCGCTCTACGCGACCGCAACTCGCGAACTCTAGTTGGTCGTGTCCCGCCGGAGCTCTGGCTTTATGTCTGGAACTACGCGTCCTTTGACGACATGGTCTCGATTGCGCGCGTCTGCCACGGCTGGCGCACTCTTTCTCATGCACAATCAAGGCTATGGAACTCAGTTACGATAGAATCGAGCCTGCATCACAATAGCTGCGACTGCGACGAGTGCGAGACCTCGCTCTCTCGCGCTGGCGTTACCAACCTCGGCCCCGCTCGCATCGCTGTGGAACAGCTGAGCAAAGGCCGACCCATCACTCTGACGGTTTCTTCCACGCACTGGCAGACCAACGAGACCTTCGTAAAGCACCTGCAAAGCTGCATTGGGTTCTGCGCAGCGCGGCTCGTCGAGCTCAACATCACCTACAACGACAACCTGTTTCCGTCCTCCGTGCTTGATAAGGTCGACATCTTTCCTGCGTTGCGCACCCTCAGAATGGTGTGTCTGGACCCTGGCTTTCTTCACGAGTCGAGCCCTTTCCTGTGCAGCGACGTGCAGTTCCCTGAGCTCAGAGCCCTCGATGTTGGCGACTATCTCTCATGGCCGGCGCCTGAAGACTTAGGGAGCCAACTGAATCTGCCCGCCATCATGGAACTGACGTGCACATTCGGGACGGCGTATGGGGCTCGCCCTCCAAGCCTGTTGGACACGAGGCTCCGCTAGGCTCGTCAACCTCGCGTTCCACTGGCGTCTGAGCCCTCTTGAACCGGGAATATTCGCTATCAATGACATGCTGAACGCCGTGCTCGACGAGCTCCGCAACGCGCGCATCACCAACATCTCAGCGGCGCTCGAAGACGATATCTTGGCGGTGTTTGCGCGCTCCAGGCGCGAGTACCTTCAGCTTGGTTATATGGAGAAGACGGTTGCGCAGGGGCTCTGCGCGTGCCGAAATTTGGAATTGGAGCACGGACTGGCGCTGAGGCTCGCGCGGTTTGGCGATGCCATCGAGCTGGACGTCTTCGACGGCGTAAATGCGGTTGAAGTTGCCTTCCCAGCTTTACCTGCCGGGCGCGCAGCTATCAACTGGGACACCGTTCCAGAATCTCTGACATCGCTATCCGTGGATGCTGCGCTCTGGGACGACGTGCTCCACGCCCTGCCGCCCACGCCGAGGGTGACCCAAATTACTCTGCGCGTCACTGACAACGCCGGTCTTGAATGCGTCCGTCCGCGCAGCGATTCTGCCTCATGGGTGTTCTCGCCGGACGTTACTCTGCGCTTGGAGAGCAATACACGGCGCTTTGGCGACGTGCTTGTGCATTCGGCGAACGTTGAGCGTGTCAAGGCGTTGCTGAATGCGGGCACTGTGTCGTTCCACGGGGTGCTAGTACGTGATTAAATTTTATTACGCTATACCTCTTCCCCCAAGCACTGTTCTTCCCCTGCTCAGTGCGACTCGGTGCTTTATCTATCGTACACTCTGGTTTTCCATATTCGCATTTTAATTGCCCCATCGAATTCGTCACGCTGCCGCGTTTACCGGTCCAGAGACCTCACTCGCTATAGTCGCTCTATAAGATAAAGAAGTTCCTGCAGTAACAATAGTTGTTATTTCGCACTGGCAGTGCTTTATGGATCGACTAGCCCTCATACTCAAAGTCAATGAAGTCTATGCTCTCCCCCGAGTCCCTCGCAGCGTTCATCATCTTACCAAACTCCTTCCTACCTATCGCCCACCGCACCCATACAGCATCATCGGTTTCCGACACGATGGCAGCGACAGAGCGCATTGGCACCGGCACGCGGTCCTGCGTGAACGGCATCACCCACGTCGGGGAGACCGGCGCAGCGCCAGGCGCCGACGCGAATGCAAGGTCGCCATACGCCGCGCTCAACCAACTTGTGAGGATTACCCACTGGCCCCCGGGACGCGCGGGGAAGAGCGTGCGGCCGGGATGGCGCGCGTCTTCCAGAAGCTCTGCGTGCAAAATGGGGATGTCGCACTTGAACGCTTCGAGCGAGCGGCGCAGGTGCACGGCGGTCTCGAGCAGAGACTGTGATGCAAGCTTCGTTGCCGGAAGCGGAGTGCTGGATACCGTCCCGACGGCGTTATGCACATAAGGGTGCGTGAAGACGTCTGGAAGGAGAGCACGGAAGTTGATTGTCATGTGCGGCGTGACAGGAGTGCAGTCTCGGCGATGTATGTGGGTGATCTGGGGCGGGTTATCAGCTTATAATATCTGCGCAATCGTGATTGAAAGCACGTACCCAAAGGATCCACGCACAAATAATGTCGTTTCTACTGATCCACTCTCCGTCGCCGCGCTCTTTGAGTCGCGCCATGGCTGCGGCCTTCTGTTCGTCAATCCACCGAGAAGGTATGCGGATAAACACCCTCTGCTCATATCTGTCCTTGAGCATGGCCCATAGATACAGAATGACGAAGTGGACCGCGGACAGCAAGCCTAATGCGTACCAACCACGACGCGGCTCCTCAATCCGAGGGACAACATCTTGCGGCGCGCGGATCTCCTTCTCTTTCAAAGAGAGGGGCGAGAAAGACACGGGCGAAGATACCACAGCCGCAAGTTCGCCCCGAGAAGCAGCGGCCCATGCGGCAAGCACGACCTTGAGACCGTGGGCATCAAAGGCAATATGGCTCGTGGTCACACCGATCAGCGTAGCATCGTTGTAGACAGCAGTGTGAACGTGCAGCACCGGAGTTCCAGGCACAAGAAAATGGCTTAGTGACGTTGGACACCCAGGACCGCGGAAAAGTTGAGCAAGAGGGTATTCCGGGACAAAGGTCGGAATATTCCGGTTTTCAACGCGGGGAGGAAGGCTGATTTGGGATTCGGAGAGACTAGCAGAAATGGTTGCGCTTGTGAACCTGTACGGTGTGCAGGCGATGTCTTCGGCCGGCACAACGAATGAAAACATCTGCAGGGAAAATCAAGGTATAATCAAGATCATAATAGCATGCTCCACACCTTTCCCGTTTTCACGAGCCGTGCAGCAGCCCTGGGACATTTTTCAAGGACTGCTGCTCTCAGCGTGCTTTCAAGATGTTCAATGGAGCAGCGCGCGTGCAGAACAAAAGCCACTGTCATCACGAGCTCAGTGGATGACAGATCCTCCGTGGCGCATCGATCGGCATCCGAGTCTGTGCTGTCCATCGTGGTTGAGCAACAACCGCTGTCACAGCGTTCGGAGTTTATTTAAATTTAGACATCGGGCTTAGCTCCGATGGAACTGTGCGGAATATTCCCTCCTACGATGTACAGTAGCGCTCAGTCTTTAGCATCCATACCTCGATCTCCATACCAGTAATGAATCGTATATTCGCAACAACATGATCGGAACCTCATAAAACATAACTCTGAGACTCAAACCGATACACTAGTAGCTAAGGGATACATACTCAAAGGTCATCTCATTCGTCATTGCATTCATCAGCGAGAGTGGGAGGCCTCACGCGGGGCAAATGGCACTCGACCAGCATCCACTCCGGCGCGCGACCATGTTCAACGTCACACACCTTCACATGAGCATCGCGTTCCTCCGCCGTCGCGAACACGCAGCGACACACGCACGTAAAGCGCGGGTATCCGTGATGCGGTAGCCGCTCGTGCCGCCTGAGCTCCAGCTCCAGCCCATCAACGAAGGCGCGCGGGCAGCCCTTGAGGCAGACGGAGAGTTCCATCTTTTGCGCGCGCCGTGTCGAGAGGAACTTTCCGTCGTGCATGACGAACTTGCGGGCGTAGAATTTGAATCGGGAGTTGCTCGGCGGATCTCGATCCGGGGAGGCATTCTCAGCTGTGCGCCGTCAATGCGAGAAAATATGGAAAATTACAGAGGGATGCATACCTCGATCTTCCCGCCTTTGTGATTTGCGGCGCTTTATGTTCGTTTCAGAAGGTGCAGCTTGCGCGATAACAACCGTCCTTGGCTATTTGTGAGATATTACAGCGTGCGGGAATATGCAGATAGACTCACGCAGTCTTCACAGCCGTCCCAGCTGCCGCGCCCGATGCTGAGTGCGTTCCGGCTTCATCCAGTGTCTCGAGTGAAGCGTGAGACTCCCATGTGGGTAGCGCAACGGGAGCATCGGGGCCGACTGATATCTCGTCGGCTTTCTTGTTGGGCGCAAGACCGGCACGATCGTTACCTCGCTGCGACGCCGCTCTAACAGTCACAGCCGGCGACTGCTCTATTTTCGCACGTTCCGTTGTCGTAACCTGAGCCTCAGGCAGGAGCGACGGAGTACACTGAGGCGGTAGCACCGTTTGCATAACAGTTTCTGCTACGTCATTGCTGCCAGTGACTGCACGAACATCCACTGCCCGAGGTGCGAACTTTTTGCAGGCGACGCCGGGCTCCGAGCCGTGTTCAATAGGAGTTAGCACGGTGCGAGGATGGAGTTGTTCGTGCTCCGACGGGACCGGGAGTACGCATGAGCCACAGGGAACTGGAGCGACAATGCCCAGCGGGACGGTAGTACCAGAAGTCTTATTACCACGAGAACGCGCTTGAGGTCGAGACGAACGCTGGCTCGCCCGGGCATTGGGCAGACCAATCGGGTCGTGTTGGTTCTCCTTCCGGGAGGACATGGAATGGGAAGAGAAAGTGGCCAGAGACCAGCCATTGTTCGTCCTGCACTGGTTAAATACCCATCGAGAGCGCGGCGTGGTAGAACGCCACATTGAATCACCATGCATAGACGGTGGTTGAGACCGTGGTGCAAAGTCTGTATAATAAGTCGCAGTGTTCAGCCCGGGCACTGCCACCAGCGTCGACAAAGAAATCGAAAAGTGTCGGGTGGCGCTTGAAGAAAGGCTACAGACTAGGACAAAGGAAAGGCTAGGACGCACGTTTCCACTCTAAAAACTTCTTTTGGTCCCGACCTGTAGTCCTGGATGAGGAAAGCGAGCAAGTTGAGCTCAAATCTGAACTTCGCACTTTTCGCGTTTCAGCTAGGGCGCTGCCTGTCGCGCGTTCCATACTTGACGGACCATACCATCGCCCTTGAGCTTTCGAGACGAAGACGTGAGCTTATGCATATCAGGACGCAGTGTGTGGCGGTCGGGTTCAGAAAGGTTTAAGGTTTAGTCGGGTCATTCCGAAACTTGGTTTCTTGCTGCTCGCTGCCCGAACATACAGACACGCTACGCTAGCGCAGAGTCGCGGCATATCTTTCGACGGCTTGACATGATGCTAGATGACTACTCGCTTTGGGATACCGTCTTGCCGCCGGCGGCGATGGCCGTTCACTGTGACTCTGCCAACGACTGCCAGACCCTGCACGCGCTTTTCGATGCACATCAAAGCTTTGCGCTGCTCGTGCGCAGTATTAGCATGAGCCCATATCTTGCCGCATTCAGCGCGATGTCCTCGGATTCGGTTCTTGCACTGGCGGCCCGTTGTCCGCATCTACGATACTTTCACGTCGTCGTGAACCAACAGTCTTCCCTAAAATCTGCGCATACAGATGGAACATTGCGACCATGGACCTTCAAAGAGCTAGTACGCGTCGAAATCGGATCCAGCACTGACGACACCATGAACGGTCCCAAGGATCCCTTCCTGTCTGAATTCTTTGCTCTGACGCCCAACCTGAAAGACCTGACGATCCGCGCGCCGTGGAAAATGTCGATCGGGCGCCCGCTGAACTTCCCCGTCTGCCTGTCCTCGCTGTACTTCCGCGGCGCGGACCAACCGTCGCCTAGCGTCGTCCGCCTGCTTTCCTCGTCCGCGTCCACACTGCGCCGCTTCCGGATCGACCTAAGTCCCCTCTCCGACGGCACGTCTCAAGAAATGGCCCTGCGAGCCCTTCGCGACGTCGGGCCGGCGGTGCACCACCTCGAGCTCGCGTGCGCTCCCAGTCAAATGCGGACCGCGCACTGCCTGACGCTCAAGCTCGGCACTCTCTGCGGCTCCCTCTCGCGCTTGCGCCATCTCACACTTATCCTCCGGAGCGGGCGCGAGAGCATCCTGCTCGAACAGTTTCTCGACTTCTTCCCCAGCCCGCTGAAATCACTGCGACTTGACTTCCGCGCCGCGCGGACCATCTGGACGCCGCACTACTGGCAACCGCTCGTGGACGCCATCACGCGGTCTCACGTGCTGCGCTCCGTGCGGGTAATAGAGCTACTGACAACGGACTCACACGAGGCGCGCGCCGCCTCCTTGTACAAAGAATGTCGGCGTCGGCGCATCATTCTGATCCACGACGCTGACTCGGACTGATCCCATGTACTCCATCGGTATGATTTCTTCTTCTTTTACCGTCATTCGCAAGCTCATTCCTCTGCTAGCTATTCCTTCGATGCAGTGTACTAGTCCACCGGCTGGCGGTGCACTGAAAATTTGCTAACCTAGGAAACCGAATCAGCGGCGCGTCTTTAGTGTAACATTTCGATGTTTCCGAGTACTGCCCGTGTACTGAATACCAACAATACTTAGAGGGAGACTTTTGGTCGTTTCGAAGGGCAATTGTGAACTATCGCGGAGCGGGAGCGCACGCCATGCGATGCTCAGCAACTAGGAATTGCGACGATCTGCGCTTCAAGTTCTCGTGATTAGCACGTTCCCGTAGCAGCCGCAATTCCAGCATGCGTCCGCGCGTGTGCCGGAGTTGCGACTCCTAACGATGCCCTTCTTCGTTCCAACTTCATCTCCTTTTCAATGATCGCCGTTGCACCCTCACCCTTTATCATTCCGATTGATGAGTTACTCTCGCCGAGAACAGCATGATACTGTAGAACTTCACCGCAACGTGGTGGAAAAACGCGCGGACTGGATCGTTGCATCAGCAGTCGCGCGGGACCTGCGACGAGTCCCGTTGTACGTCCCTCGCCTCATATGCTGCAAATCGAACCCGCTCTGACATATTATAACGCCCATAGCAGATGCGTCCAGGCGTCTAGCGTTCGATGACTATGCAATGCGAGGTGTTCATGCTTTTTGCGTGTGCGTTGCGATCTCCAGGTAAAGCCTTTCAAAGTTGATGAAAGTACTCCGGTTGACAGCCGAGGGCAACAGGGATACAATAACTTTACTTTCTAATCATTGTGATCTAGGACGAGGTCGCCAACAGTAAGTAGGTATCGCACGGCGCAACCCCCACTCCGAGCCGTTGCGCAATCCGAATTACAATGATACGTGCCTAAGTATTGTCACACTGTACAGCATAGGTAATCCATGCCCCTCAGCCAGTCAATCAAATATGATTGCATTCTTCCCAACGCGGTATGGAAGTGATGATCTTGGATGCTTCAACCGGAGATCATGCGCGTCCGGTGACGACCGTCGACGGTTATATAAAGCGACCAGCTCACCGCGGCAACCAGCATCCCTTTCGGTTCGTACCCCTTCGTACCCCTTAGTTTACTTCTTCTTAGACCGCCTTCAATGTTCGCCCGCACCGTCGTTGCATTGCTCGCAGCCTCGCTCGCCTGCGCAGCGCCCTCCGGCTCCGTTGCCGCTCGCGCAGACGACGATGTCGCGGCCGTCACCAACTTCCTCACCGCGTACTCCAATATGTACGCTGTCCCAATGATGGTCTTCTCATAACACACCCGCTGACGCGAAATTCAGGGACTACGAGGCGCTGAAGGCTGCCGCGACGCCCGACTTCCACTTCAAGGATCAGGCGTTCCCCAAGCTCATGGGTGCGCACATTGCGTACATCCGAATAGCTGTATAAGCTGACAGCCGTAATTAACAGATGGCGCCTGGTCCCTGGGCATGTTCCACTGGTTCATCTCCGACAAAGACAACACGAACATGGTCGTGACATTCGACCCTAGCACGATCACCGCCAACGCCGACGGCACCGTCACTGCGCACTACGTCGCCGACTACGACTTCGACGCCGGCTTCGGCTCGAAGAACCACGTCGTCAACCCCATCACCGCGGTGTACACCGTCGAGGACGGGCTGGTCAAGACCGAGGTCGACACGTACGACCTCGGTTTCAGTGGCTGGGCGGAGCAGGCCCTGGGCCCGACCCTCGGTCCCCTCCTGAAGGACAGCGCGGCCACGCTTCCCTTCATCCAGGCCGCCGGTGCTGCTAAGCTTGGCGTGTTCCTGTTGACGCACTCGTCCTAGACACCGGATCCGATGATACCAAAGTAGATTGGGCAGCGTGTCTGCGAGCTGCGCGTAGAACATTTTTATTTTAATCATACCTTTTACCCAGTTTCTTGAGCGTCTGCTCAGCCTATCGAATGTGTGAATAAGTCTCAGTGCGATTTGATAGCGTGGCAAAGGGCCAAACAAATCTAATACAACAAAAACACAAATCAACTATAAAACAGCGCACACCATCGCGCCCAGGCTAAGCAGCCATCTTCTCCGGCGCAGTCACCGCCTTCATGTTCGCCTGCACGTGCGACTCCGCTTTGCTCGGCACAGGAGTAGGGAACAAAGCTTCCCACAGCACCTTCGCCACAATACTCGGCGCCATCAAATCAGTCGCAGGCGCCAAAAACATCATATGATGCCACATCGCGCTGCTCGCCGCGTCGTCGCGCTCCAGCACGCGGTTCAGCCGGCTCTTGTACCACCGGCTGAACGCGCCCATCTGCAGATTCTCGCCGGGCACAGGGGTCGTGGTGTCGCGCCCGTAATCCGTGAAGCGCGTCGCGTCCCTGCGCCATTTAAGCAGGTACTCGGATCGCGCGACGTAGCAAACGCACCACTTATCCTGCGTACGGCTCGCTAACCGCTTGAAGAACGTGCGGCCGAACGCGTCCTCCTCCTTCGGCGAGCGCGAAAACGAGCGCAGGGCGCCGTCAAGAGTGGCGACGCCGACCGCGCACTTTGTCACTCCCTCCCTGAGCACCAAGCACACCATCAGCTTCATCTCCAAGATCTCTCAACACTCTGAGCCGCACCCAAACCGCGGGTTCAGCCTCATCGTAGCATCCCCGAGAGCAACAAAGTTCCTCGGGACCGCGTCGGGCGCCTTTTCATAGGCCACGCGCGAGCACGCATCTATGCCAGGTCCCGCATCAGCGAATGCTTCTGTACAACGCACGACGTAAGACCCTGGGACACTCACTAATGCGCGCTTCAAACACGACAGCCTTCTCCGCGACGGGCTCGAGCATCTCGCAGATTTCAAAGAAGAACGCCGGCATGAGCTTTTCGCCCCGAGTCCCGCGTGCATACTCCACCAGCTGCAGCATCTCACCGTCAGCTAGTTCACAGACAAAAGTCGTGGCGGGTATGTACCTGTTCAAGAGTAACGGGTGTCTCGCTCGCCCACCCTCCAGCGCCGAAAACAACTATGGGTTATGATTGTCAGCGCTCTCCAACGCACAGTGAAGCAATTCGGGGGGACTGCGGAGCTCTCGTCGATGGATAACGCAGGGTGGAGGATGCTTCGAGATGGAATGCTCCACGAGAAATGCCATAAATAACAGAATACGCACTCCCATTCTCCTTCCGGCCCACAAATACGCCCCGATTATCGACATCGGGGTCCGGCGTGTAAGTCAGCCACCACGCGCTACGGCTCGTATCAACTGCTTGCGGCGCGCCCATGCTCTCTGTAAAATGGCGTATCAGCTACTACGTTATTACGCGGTCGCCTTTAACCACGGGGCGAAGATGGTCGCAAAACTAACCGGGAGCGCCCGGATCAACGTTCATCCTTGCAAGCCTCTCCTCAAACCCATCGGGTATTGGGAACTCCAGCGTCGTATAAAACATCTGCGGGTCATACTGCTCGCGGATCGTGCCCAATTTCCGGGCGGAGGCGACGGGCAGCGCACGCGAGAGGAGCTTCAGCCCCGCTTGGGTGTTGCCCGTGCAGTCTACGAGGCGCGCAGGCAAGGCAGTACGGATGAGCACTTGGAAACGCAGTGGATGAATGAATGAAGAAGCACGCACCCACAACGAGCTCGCACGGAATATCAACCGCAACAGCGCCCTCGCCGCCGCTGCGCACAGCGACGGCATCCACGCAGCGCGCGTCCACGCTGAGTTTGAGCTCCATGACCGTTCCGTTGAGATATTCAACCTACAGATCCACTGTCAGAAATCCATCTCCAGAGCGACTAACAAACAGCAAGCACTCACATTTTCACAGCCTGGAAAACCCTTAACGAGCGACCGCAAAAAGTTCTCGAAGGCGCGGCGAGAGCAGTACAGTATCTCGGGCAGCCCTCCGCGCGCGGCGTACTCGCCGTGGGGGGCGCGCGCTTCCCATCCCGAGAAGCGCACGTTCATGTCGGCCGGGGCAATCCTGCGTCGCGGCCCATTGTATCAGTAGAGTCCAGAGCCATCGATAGAGAAGGAGTCAGGATCCCAGATTGAGTTAGCGGTAGACGAGATATGAGTGAGATGTGACACGGAAGAAGCGGCGGCGGCGGCAAAAGAGCGTTGTGGAAGACGCGGCAGACGGACGACGAGGCCTGTTGGATCGGCAGATCGACAGGCAACCGCGCGCGAACGGCGTAAAAGACTCTTGCCAGTGGTAGACTGGGATGGGATGGGGTGGCACGATAGAGACGGGAGGGATGCGGAGGAAGGGTCGAGACCCCGACTCACAAGAGTCCGCGCTCCTTTGCGCGCTCGTCGAAGCCGGGGAACAACGCGCGGAGAAACCGGGTCAGGAGCACCTGATACACTGCGCCGTTCGATCAGGTCACAGTTCGCGCTGGCAGCAGATAGGGTCGCGCCAACACACCGTGGATGGCGGTATACTGGTAAACGCGTGCACGCTTGTGCGAGATAGTCTCGTAGTCTCCGACGGTGCGCCTACCGGTCGACGTGTCGGGATAGGAGGAGGCTTCGGGTGAGAGGGCCCAGATCTCGGGCTCGACGACGACGACGCGCGCGAAGTGGTCGCTCAGCACCCGCGCCGACAGCAGGCCTCCGATGCTGCATAGGCACAGAAAACAGCGGGGACAACGTCCAGTGTAATGGTACGGGGTGATACGAATTCGCCGAGCAGGAGGAAGAAGATGAAGATGAGGGAGTGCGTCAGTGCCAGCTCAGCCCATACAGTACACTGTAGTAAAGACATACCTTCCGCCGCAGACAACAGCCGCACCCTGAATCTTCCCGCCGGCGCGAGAGCGTCCGAGGGCCGCGAGGTCCGTCACGCCCGTGTACGTCCGAAGCAGGTATGCGCGGAGAGCGCGCTTGAGCACGTAGTAGCCGACCACGAGCGTGAGGGCCGTGGCAGCGCGGAGATACATGTTTATCAGTGTGCGAGGGTCAATGCGCAATGTGCGGGGGAGGGGGAAAGAGGAAAGGAGCGAGCCGCGGTAGTGCGCATTTTTCAAGCCGGTCGGTAACTCAGGAGCACAAGGAGCGGATTGTTCCGACGGCGATCGACCCTGGATTTTCAGTCGCGTCATCAACGCGAATCAGAGCTGTGCTCACGACAATCCTAAGTCATACATATACGGTCGCGAGACCATGAATCATTGAATGCACCCTCTGCGCTGTGGAAGAGTGTTCTGCGCGTTATGTAGTAACGTAGCAATAAATTTCTCTGGCGACGGTAACGGAGCTGTTCGGCGGAGTGGCGCCGCGTGGGCGCCATCTGTAATCTGTAAGCGGCTTTATCGAGATCTCTGGGGTCCTGTTACTGACTTACCAACTCAAGTGTTACGCTCTGGACATGCGCGTTTCAATCAGGCGATGCATACTTAAGCACGCCATGAGACGCCATGCCAAAAGGTTTCGCGAGCTCGGTTATAGGTCTTCATGTATAGATAGACGCAGGTTACATTCACGCTGGAGGCCTCCAGGTAATACACCAAATCACGCCGTGTGTGCCAATAGCCGCGGCTTGCGAACGCTGAGAGGCCGATGACAAACACTTCAAGTTGTACTGTGGCAATGAATCGAAACGCCATGAGAGTACAGCATATGTCGTAATCATTGCTGCCTTTCAACCGAAGGTATTCAATTACGGGACCCCGTATACGGCGTTGACCATCCTCGGTGGGGCTAATGCGTAATGCGTTGTGCCGGCGTCGAACTGCCAAATGGCAACGGTTAGCCACACTGAAGTGCTGACGACTACCTAGGGCGTGCAATAATCATTCCCCTTCAAGATGCAGCAACTTCCTGGTCACTGGCCGCAGTTGAAGGCGCGGAACTGCACAGAAGCAGGTGAATCAGGGGCCCAAAGCTCACACATCTGTCAGTCATGTTACATGCACCCGATATGCTCCGCTTCATCGGCCGAGTACGAGAACTGAGGCACTGACGCTAGAGTCGACTATGAACGGTTGCACCAAATCTTGTACGCTACAAGCCATTCTTTTGAAGCTAAGCAGTCAACCTGTAACATCATCCTCCCATCAACTTCCGACGACGCATGCAATCGGGCACTCGGCATCAATATTTTGGTTGGACACTTTCGAGGAGAACTTAAACATTATTTCAGCGACAAGTTCATTCTTGACGCCCACGGTCAACGACAGCGCTAACACCGTTGTTCTTTTTCCAACTCCGCGCAAATCTGCTTCCTGACTCTTGCTTCAGAGACCGACACCCGCTTCATTACTTCTGCATCACGCTCTTTTCTTGTCTTTTGCACCCTGGCCTTCGCACGGGTGAACTCCATGCTGGACCCGAATTCCTGGTCGGTCTAGCGTATGCACCGCGCGGACCAGGAGCACGTTTACCAGAGCACCATTCTTGCACGAAGATGGCCTTTGCTCGATCCAGAAGAGCATGCAATGGAGTTCATACGACTTGGGCTAGCCTGTGGTCTTTTGTTCCTTGCCGCTTGTTTGCTCAGACGTGCTCGCCGCTGGTTCTGTCCTGTGTTCTTTCCAGCCACGCGGTTTCACCATGAAACACCCCGGTGCTAGCTCACTGCCAACCGACCGACACGAATCAAATCTGCCGACAAGGGCTCTACATATAGTGCTTCTCTTCCACATTTGGGACTTAATACGAGCGGGCTTCTGCACGTCCTGATATCCCTGGCCGCGCTTTTAATTTCTGTAGCAATAGCCTTTGCAGTTTCCCTGGATTCCCTTCGATCATCTTTCCCTGACGTCCGGAATTGCAGCTTTTCGAGCGGCAGGTAAATTGTAAGGTTGCCCTCTCCTTCCAATCTCTGGAAATATCGCTTCTTCAGTGTTCATGAACGTCTTATCGACGCTTGGTGTAGACTGCAAGAACGCATGACGCGGTCAGCTCGCATCTATCTTCGTCACCTGGTGCAGCCCACTCGATGTGGCAGATTGGCGTCCGCAATGCTGTCAAACACTCTCACGACGCACCCTGACGGGCTGCCGCACTGCGTTGGAGGTGCTGCACGCTTACGACCTAGCGCCGACGCACGTCTGTGAAACGCCAGAACCCCCACGGCAAGATCGCCTGCGCTGCCGAGGGTCTGAACCCGTTCATCTCGAGACACCAGCGCAGCACGGCCCCGCCTTCGTCTTCGCTTTTGGCCTACAGAAGAGTCTAGGTGCCCATTTCCCGTACTTGCAGCATGCTTGACACCTAGCTGGGACGAACTTAGCTCACTTGACATCGCCTACCCATTACCGTCTTCGGCTGCATGGCGGCGGGCTGTGCGGGCGGGATTCGTATTGTTTACAAAGATATCGCGACGCGGGTTCCCAGCGCGCCACTGCTGGGACCTGCTCCGCAGGATGATGAGCCTGCTACACCGGCGTTTGCTGCATTGGGCATCCAGCATCATGCATCATGTCTCGACCCCAGCGGCCGGGATTCTCAGCACAATCGCGAGCGCCCGTTCCTGGTGCCATTCAGTCGTGCCGTCTTCTCTGTGGCAGCCAATCGCCGACGCGCGCCTTACCCCGCCGTTTTGGTTCACGGTTCCTGACGTGCTGCTCGTGCATCCTGCACTACCATAGCGCATGTAGCGTGCGCCGATGTGGGCGTGGGCCTTCGAGGCTTCGTGTTCTGCGGTCTCTGGCAAAATTAGCCTCTTGGTGCGGGTTTAGCTCACGGCGACCCATCGCGGACATTGCAGCCCCGGCGCTTGTGGCCAACACGTGCCCGGTCCGGAAGGTGTCCCAGCGTGACGGTGCTATCTATGCACGTCGTCTAGCGTATACTGCTGTGGCGACCTGGCAGGGCTACAATGGGAGCGATTCTACGCGGCACGGGTTCTGGGATTGCAACAAGGGCGGCGGGCCAAACAAGACGCCAGTGGGACATCTGCAAGAACAAGCCACTCAGAGATTTCCCGGAGCCTGCCCAAGGAAGCATCGGGTGCGGTCGTCTGCTTGCGCGCAGAAGAAGCCCGCGCGCGGTGCAGTATTTATCGCGCGGTGGCCTCCGCCTAGCAAACCTTCGCGCGCCTCCTCCCACCTGCTCGCCCCATACCCCATCCGCCGTTCACCGCCATGATTAAGGACTGGCAAGACCCACAGGTGCTCTTCATGAGCGCTCGTATGTCGCCTTACGTCGTAGCCTGCTTTCGTCCATGCCAATGCACGCTCAGGCGCGTTCATCCTCGTCACGCACACCATATTCGGCATATACCTGTGCGTGGATGCGGTGCCCACGCGCATTGACGCGTTCTGACCGCACCTCAGTTGGGAATTCCTGCAAAGTCTCAACTTTGACTGGCAGTTCGTTACGCGCCGCCGACCGCTGAAGGCAGCCTCAATCGTTCGTCGTCGCGCCACGCTGTCGCCTACCATTCTGATGCGGCGCAGATATACCTGCTTGCGAGATACATGATGCTCGTCGCGCTCATTGTAGGCGTGCGCATCTGCAACGCGCTGAGTCCCGACATCAACTGCCAGGTCAGTACGGAATCGTCATAACGCACGCAATCTGACTGGATCTCAGCGATGGAACTACATCCTCCACGTACGCTGTGGATCCACTGCTTCTTCGGTGCCAGTGCTTACACAGTAACCTAACAAGGCCTGCGCCTATACCTGCGTCGCATTTACGTCGCTCCTTCTCTATATCCGCGTGTACGTCACATCCCGCCATACACTCCGAGTCGATTCACCTGGCCTAACCGCGCGTGCAGCGTCGCGCTCTCCGCGCGCAATATGTTCGTCGTCGTGGGCCTCGGCATCTTCTACGTGACCTACTGGGCGTTCGTCGTATACGGAGTGTACCATGTACGCGAAGCGTTCTCCGCCTTCGCGAATTTGGCTGAGAAGCGCCCGGTTCTCCCCTCCTTCCCCTATTCGGACGGCCCGTCCCGCTTCTGGCGCGCGCCCACTCGGCACTCCCGCATTGCTCCCGCGCTCTCTGGCCGCAGTCCGAAGCCGTCTACGTACCGGAGCTCTTCCTCTGCGCCGCCGTCAAGCTCACGGCGCACCGGCTCAACACGATCGTCCAGTTCAGCTTCGACTTCACGTGTCTCTGCGTCATGACATTCTTCCTCCTGCGCATGCACCACCACGACAGCGGCCGGCACGGCGGCTCTCTCTGGAAGTTCCTCATCCAGCAGGTGAGCTCTCTACAGCCTGGTCCAGGTGGGGCTGAGAGCGGGATGTGCACTGGCAGGACATCGTTTATTTCGCGTGCATCACATCGGCATACCTCTTCGCCAGCGTGTTCCTCATCATCAACCTGAACGACGCAGTATCGCAGGCGCCGAACGTCTTTGCACGTCAGTCTCAGTATCAGTCGCAGTGCCGTCATGCTGCAGCTCATCGCGTTCCCATCGACAGTGCTCATCACCTCCGTCTGCGCGACGCGCATGCAGCGCGGCCTCGTGCAGTTCAACGAGCCCAGGGGGGCGTACATCATCACGACCGGCACAACGCTCCCGCAGTCGCCCATCGGCGCGCGCTTCGTGCGCCGTCCGACGAGCGGGACGGACCCGAGCGGCGTCCACGTCACGGTCGACATCGAGGAGAAGGGCGACGCGTACGCGATGAGCAAGATCGAAGCGTGCGTCCGGACTCATCCGTTCCCCTCATCCCCTCGTCTAGACTAAGGACTTCCAATGCAGCGAGTCCGCAAGAGACCTCGACGACAGCAAGGACGAGTTGTCGGTGCGCAGCGCCGGGAGGGACCTCGGGCAGGTCTGAGGTGAATGGGTGTGCATATCACAGTATGGCCACCATGCTCGATGCGCGCCTTGTACATCCCCGAGTCCGAGTCCCCCGCCCGCATACCCACGCTCGTTCAGTCCGCTCTCGTCTCTCCCGAGTCCAAGTTACGGACCGATGTCTGGTTCCGCTTCGGTGCTCTAATGCGGTTTGCAGGCGCGCTTCATGCCTGTCGTCCCGGACTCATTCAGTGAAGCGAGCCCGCTTCAGTGCAGCTTTCGGGGCCATGGCTTGAATCGCGTCTGAGGTAGATCTGCGACGTCTTATCATCCCGTTTGTAAAAATGCCGCATAGTTGGCTTCGATGTATGTTATATGAGGAAAATGAATTGCTACGCTGCGTTACCGCACTTCAGCGTGTGGGTTTTATCGATCTCATGAGTGTAGTGTGATGAGACGAGAGCTGGAAATCGTAACACGAAATGCAGATACGTATAGACGGGTATATCAATACAGGACAGCTTATTGATCAATTCTCTGTGGTCCAACGGCTAAGACACGCGCTTGTCACGCGCGCAACCCGGGTTCGACTCCCGGCAGGGAAGCGTTTTAACTTTGATTTTTGCAGACTGCAGTCTGAGTCTCTGCAAGACTGACAATATTGGGCCCGTGGTTTACTTGTTTTTTTAGTCGTGCGTATTCTACGTGTGGCACAAGGGACAATTCTGAAAGACCGTCCTTCAGAACGCGCTGACGATATCTAAACCGTTACATGCTGATATTAGGCACGTGTCGGAAGGTTCCAAACCGCCCACATTGAGTAACGATGCGAGTCCTGGGAACGAGGCGCTCGAGGTGCGGCCGGAACCACTCTGAGAACTCCTCATTGTCCTTGACGTTCATGCCGATGATATCCCTTCCTTCTCGCGGCGCATTGCGCAGAAAATTGAGCAACGCCTGCGCGGCGACAAGATCGAAGCCAACGTCGAGCAGCTGAAAGTTGGGGCACAGAGGCTGTGAAGCGGATAGTTCTGCCGAGGATAATCTTTGTGATCACCAATATACTTAAAGTTAATACCAGCGACGACCAGTATCAACCATGACAGATAGAGGGAAATACGTGTCATTAGAGGCGTGTTATACACATGAGTGACATGAAAGCCGTGGAGACATGAGACGTGCAGAAAATCGGGAAAATGCAAAGGGATAGCGGGACGATGCAGCCGTATATACACATAGTTATCTGAATTCGCCAGCCGGCTGAAGATGAGCAGGGTATCATTCACTTCCGCGGCGACGATGCGGGGGACCCCATCATGACGGAGGACGGCCGTTCTAAGCGACTGCGCAAACGCTCCAGCTCGCGCTCAAGGCTGCAGGACAAGCTGTTAGTGAACACTCAATACAATACAATTGAACACACTTCAGAGCGCGCTGCTTGTAATCGTTTGCCTCGCGCTCGGCGCGACGCTTGGCAAGCTGAAGGTTACTTTCGGATGTTTGCTAGGAGAGCCCATTAATACGGCACCTTCGGAACATGGAACACAACATACCAACGAGTCCATTGCCTGCCGCATCTCGTTGACTTGCACTTCCGCCTCCTGCAACTTCTCCTCGAGCCTGACGCGCTGGCGCTCCGCTTCGACGATCTGGAACTTCGTATCTCGTTCCGCTGTACGATGAGCGCGGATGGTGTCCGTCTTATCTCTCGACTCTTGGGATAGCTTCGACTGCAGCTCCTCAATACGGCTTTCCAGTCGGCGCGATGCAGGAAGAGGACGAGGCGACGCTGCAAACGCGCGCGTCTCGAGGTCAACGATGCGCACGTTGAGCTCCTTGACATGCTTTTCCAGGTTTGCCTACAAAAGATATTCGAGACTAGACCAGGTTTATAAGAAAGGCACGCACATTCTGACGGTCCAGCTCCGCGTTCTCAGAGCGAATCTTGCTGAGCTCGATCTGGTACTCGCTCGCGAACGCCTCCGCCTTTTTGACACGCTCATTGGCCAGAGCGACCTTGTCCGCCTCAGCCTGGAGCGCGCTGCGTAGGTCCTGCTTCTCGAGGTTGAGGGCCTGGAGCACGCGGTCAGACGACATCTTGCTCGTATCGAGATGCTCTTGAGCAATATCGTGTAGCCGGGCCTCCAGTGCACGGCGCGCTTGTGACAAGGCGGCACGCTCGGCGTCCGCTTCATCCAGGTGGGCGCGCAATTCGCGGACTTGCGAGAGCAATGACACGATCTGCGTCTGCTGCTCTGCGTTGGCGGCGTTGGATGCTTCGTACGCTGCGGTGAGGTCGCCAACTTTGCTCTCGAGGCGCTCCTTCTCTTTCTTCCATGAGCTGCCACTGTAGACCTCGTCATCGTATCTGAGCTGGAGTTCGTCGTGTTCGGACTTGAGCTTGCGCATTTCGTCGCGCAACCGGCTCATAGCGTCGCGCTGGAATTGGAGCTCTGCTTGGGCGTGAGAGTGACGCAGTGGCGTAGATAGCGCAAACGCACCTTCGCTCAATTGCGCAAGTTCGGCTGTCATAGTCGGTCATTAGTAGGCATAGACATCCTAACAACGATTGGTGCACCTTGATACTTCTTGCGCGTCTGATCCAGAGAGAAGTCGCGCTCCGCCATCTCCTTTTGGTATTGGTGACGCTCGTCTTCCATCTCCTCCGCAAGACGTTGTCGGAAGAGCTCCATGTCGCTGAACTCTCGACTATCCTCTTCGAGCTTCGTCTCCAAGTCGCGGACGTGCTGCTCCAGATTCGCGATGCGGGCTTCGCCTGCCTTCCTCTCGTTGGCTAGGTCTGCGATGGTTCTTTCCGCGTCTTCAAGAGAACGGCGAACTAATCACGAGTGAGCATGTGCAGATAATGTCACGAATGCAGAATGACCTTGGGCTTCAGCACGGTCTGCTTTGGCCTTCGCGATCTCTGCGGCCTCGATCTTGGAGAGGTATGACTCGGCCTTGCGCTTCCATATTTCTGCGGCCTCTTGGAGCTCTGCATCGCCGCGTTAGAAGAAGCTTGGGCATGGCAGACAAACGGCTTACCTGAGTTGACCGTAGACGACGCGCCAGTAGCAACCTCGAGTTCTTGGAGTTGTGCCTGCAGCTTGCGACGTGCATCTATAGATAATGAATACGACAGATGCAAACGTGTGATCAGCCAGACATACTAGCTTCGTCGTTCTTGGCCATCATTTCAACCTCGAGGCGATCCGTCATCTCCGACAATTGAGCTTGCAGTTGCTTGCGTGATTGAAGCAGCTCTTGAACCTGACGCCGCTGATCCTCGAGCTCGGTCTGCGTGGTGCGTTGCTGCGCCATCTACAGAATGAACTATTAGCATCAACTCAACTCCCAATCCCCAGTCGTACCAATGCCTTGCGCGACTCCTCGAGCTTCGCGTAGCTCTCGCGCTCCTGCGTCATGGTCGTCTGGAACTTGCTCCACATGGCCTTGACGCCGTCCATCTGGGCTGCTTCGGCCGTCCGCCGCGCCTGCGCCTCTTCCTCGAGCAGCTCGGCGAGTCTGGCGTTCTCGCGCGCGAGCTTCGCACGATAGCTGTGGATGGACTGCGCCGAGCCGTCCGAGTTTTCGAGTTCGGAGGACAGGTCCTTGAGCGATGCCTCGAGGTGCTGACGCACGCGCTCGGATGCCAGCATCTGCAGCTCAAGCACCTGAACCTGTTGCCGTAGCTGGGACACCTGCCGCTCGTTCTTCTCTGAAGGTGGAGGACGAGGCGGATCGGGCAATGAGTCTTTGCGAATGCGGAAGTTGCCATTGGCGTCGATGCTGGACCGCTTTGACGGCGCGAGATTTGCAAACGTCCGGATTTCGTCCTTGGGTTTGCGCGCAGAGCCACGTGTCGCAAGTTCGGCGTTCATCTGCTGCTCGGCCAACTCGAGCTCGCGGAGAAGGCGCGTGCGGAAGGCGTCGTTGCTGCTGCCGCTAGTGCTCAGCAACAGCTTCCGGATTTCGCTGTGCTGCGAGTCGACGCGCTGCTTGATGCGCTCAGCGATAGCGCGGGCGGTATCGGCGTCCTCGACCATGCTCTCCAGCTGGGAAATCCTCTGCTCGTACTGGCGGCGCATCTTGTTCATCGCGTTCTGGTGGTCGCCGTCGCCCGCGATACTGGCAAGCTCTGACTCATAGGCCTCCTTGGCGCGAATGGCGGCGGTGAGCTGCTGCTTCAGGTCGTTCATCTGGGCAGCAACGTTCTTCGCCTCAGCCTCCATGCGGCGCGTCTGACCCTCGACGGATTCGCGGATCTTGCGCTCCTTGTCGATCTCGGCGCGCAGCTGGTTCGCCCGTTCCTCGGCGGCACGAATCTGCTTGTCCTTCGCGCGATTGAGCGACCGCTCCTTCTCGGCCTCGCGCGCAGAGTCTTCCGAGTCGGTAAGGAGGCGCGTCTTGACCTGCTGCAAGGAGCGCAGCTGGGACTGAACAGCGCGCAGTTCGGCCTGGGTATCGAGCAGCTGTTGGTCGGTTAGACGCTTGGCTTCCTCAAGGACGTGGACGTGTTCGACAATGGTCTTGTCCTGCTTCGAACGCAGGTTCTGGAGGTCCCATTCGCGGTGGTGCAAGTCGTCCTGTGCCTTCTTGAGCTCGCGCTCGAGCTTGACTTGTCGGTCCTTAAGCTTGGCGAGCTCTGAGCTGTTCTGCGTAGCCGACTTCTCGAGCTGGGTACGCTTGGTCCGCTCGTCCTCCAGCTCCTTGCGCGTCGAGTCCATCTGGCGAACCCACGATGCCTTCTCGCGCTCGACCTGGAGCAATGCATCCTCGAAGTCTTGATGCTTCGTATGCGCGGCCGCGAGTTGCCGCTCAGAAGCCTTCACAAAATAATGAGCTAAACGACGAAGAATAAGAGAGGCGAACACATACCTCCTTCGCTTTGACGGCCTCAGTTAGCTGACTGTCTAGGTCGACTTGCCGCATGCGCAGAGCCTGGAGCTCAGACTCGGCTGCCCGACGCGCCTTCTCGGCGTTCGCGACCTGCGCCTCAGCGTCCTTCGCCTTCTTCTCGACGTCCTCGGCCTTGCGCGTGAGCAAGTCGCGGCCCTGCTGCAGCTCATCGCGCTCGCGCTGCACGGTGCGTAGTGTCGTCTGCGCCTCGCCAGCAGCCTTGCGTGACTCCGCGAGCTCCTCGCCCATCCGGGCCGCCTGTGCACGCAAGTCGGCGAGCTCAATCTCGCGTGACCGCTCGACCTCGCTGCGCTTCGTGTCCTCGCTTGTCTTGGCATCCATCGCGGCGCGCAGCTCGTCGAGCTCGGCTTGCAGCTTCGCACGCGCGGCTGCCACACGCTCGCGGTCGTCCTTCTGTGCTGCGAGTTCCACGGACAACGTCTCGCCCGTAGACTGCAGCTCGGACACTTGCTTGAGCGCAGCGTCGCGCTCCCGGCGCATCGAAGCGACTTCAGCAGCCAACCGAGCCGAGTCGGCCTCTTTGCGCTGGATCATGGCGGCGTAGTCAGTCGCGGTACGCGTGAGCTCGGCCAGTTCCTCCTTGGCCTGTCGCGCCTCCTTCTCCGCAGCGTCGACTTTGGAGCGTCCAAGGTCCCTGTAGAAACCGCGTAAGCACCCATAAGCAAAGAAGAATCCAGAGAAGCTCAACGTACCGGGTCGTGACTTCCGCGGCGAGTTTGGCCTCGAGCTCCGCGACAGTCGCGTCCATGCGCTCCTTAAGCCGGGCCTTATCCTCCTCACGCTCAGCCAGCGCCTGCTTGAGATCCTCCAACTCGCCAGACAGCGCGCTGACATCCGCCTCGAGAGCGACGACCCGCTCGTCCGCCTTGACGCGCTCCTCGTCGCGCGCAGCCCACTCCTGCGCCTCGGCCTCGAGTCGCTCAATGACCTCCGTCGCAACAGCCAGCTCCGCCTTGAGGGCCTTGTATCGCTCGGTGGTATCTGCAAGCTGCGCCTGCACGCGCTCGAGCTGGCCGTCGACGGTGTCCAGGTCCGCCTGGAGCGCGAGCACGTCTTCCTCCAGCTCGGCCTGGCGCCGCGTCGAGCGCTCCAGTAGCGCCTCGCGGTCGACGCTGCGCAGCCGCTCGGCGTCAAGGGCCTCCTCGACGCGCCGCTTGTCCGCTTCGAGTTCCATCTTGAGCGTCTCGAGCGCTAGGCGCTCCTTCGCGTCGCGTTCCGCGCGCTCCTTGGCGAGCTCCAGCTCGACGCTCTTGCGGCGCAGCTCCTCGTCGTTCCGCGTTGCGGCCAGCAGCGGGCGCACCTGTGAACACCAGACTCCTCGTCAGCATACCAAAGAAAAGAACAACGCGTGTAGGAAAACAGACCTTGGTATACAGCTGCCACCACGGCCACTCCTTGAGCGCGCCATAAAGTCTGGCATTCTCCTGAATACGGCGCGCCGCGACCGCGCGACCAAGAATCTTCTTCATCTGGCGGCGCGCGACCCACTTGCGCGCCACAGCCTGGAGCCGACCAAAGATGTCGTACAGTAGCCCATCGCGGCGCTCCTCGAGCTCGGCAAGCACGCCGGCCTTGAAGAATACCTTAGTGGTACCGATCCGGAAGTGCGCCTGGTCGAGCTCGAGCGCTGCGAGCATCCTCGCGGCAGCTTTGCGTCCGTCCATGTATCCAGGCGGGAGGACTCCGGGCACGAGGACCTCGTATCTCGAGCGGAACTCGACGAAGGGCAGGCGATTCGGGTAGCCGAGACGCGCGATACGGATGCCCTCCAGGACACCATTGCACCGCAGCTGGTCCAGGACGAGCGGGACGTCGACGCGCCCGGGGCGGCGGAGCGTATTCGGGACGATACAGCGCACGAAATGCGGCTGCGTCGCGCCGAGCTGCGCCATGAGGCTCGCGAGCTGCTCCTTATGGCGCTGCGTCACCGTGCGGAATGCGCCCTTCTTCACAACCACGCCGCCGACGCGCTTCGCGCCATCGCCCTCCGCAAAGAGCTGCGCGACGAAGCGCTCGGACGACACGCTCAGGATGCGCGTCAAGTTGTCGTTCAGCGGGTCCTTGTTTTTTGCGAGCCAGCCGTCCGTGCGGTACTCCACGCGGCCCGCGTAATGCTGCACCACGAAGCCCTGCGCGAAGCGTGCGGGCACGTACTTGCTCGCGCCGGGGTGGTCGCTGTTCGTCCAGAGCGCATGGAGCTTGGCCGTGAACGTCGCGTCCGTCGCCTTGGGCATGATGCACTCCTCGTCCAAGCAGCTCAGGATACCCGGCCGCGCGCCGGACTCCTCGATGAGGTCGATGGTGGGCTGGAGGTCGAGGCCGAAGTTGACGAACGACCACTCGATGCCCTCGCGCGCGTACTCCTCCTGCTCGAGCACGAACATGTGGTGGTTGAAGTACTGCTGCAGGCGCTCGTTGGTGTAGTTGATGCACAGCTGCTCGAACCCGTTCTCCGTGAAGATCTCGAAGCCGGCGATGTCGAGCACGCCGATGAACGTGCTCTTGGGCGCGGGCCGGTCGAGCGCGCGGTTGATGCGCTCGACGAGCGCGCCGAACGTCTTCTCGTACAGCGTCTTGCAGAGCGCGCCCAGCTCGTCGCGCGCTTGCTGCGCCGTCCGCGCCTGCGTGACCCACTCGCGCCCAGCGAGCACGCGCGGGCTCAGCACCGCCCGCCCAAAGTCCGCCGTGCTCACACCCAACAAATGGCACGCCTTCTCCGCCTGCGCCGGCTCCGCAATGCGCGCCGTCTCGCCCGACCGATCGCTCACAATCGCGATGTTGCCAATGTGCAGGATCGCTGCCAGGATCCGGAACAGGTCGAACTGCTCCGCCTGCGAGAAGCCCACGACGTCGAGCGCGGTCTGCAGCAGCCGCCACTCCTCGCGGTCGTCGACGCCGTCGATCAGCCGCCGGCTCTTGTTCAGAAACTCGTAGTCATCCGCGCCGCCCTCGAGCAGCAGCGCGTCCTTCAGCGCGCCGCCGCCCTCCAGCAGCTGGTAGAACGCGTGGAACGAGCGCTCGTTCTCCGCCCGCGCCACCACCCGGCTCTTCTCCAGCAGGTACCAGTCGATGTTCGCGCCCGCGATGCTGCCGTCGCCCGCGAACGTGATCCGCACGAACTTGCCGAACCGCGACGAGTTGTTGTTGCGCTGCGTCTGCGCGTTGCCGAACGCCTCCAGGATCGGGTTCGCCTGCAATATCTGGCGCTCCAGCAGGCCCAGCTTCGACTTGGCCGTCGTTGTCGTCGTCACGCCCGCGCTCGGATTGCGGAACGATGAGCTGCGCGGCAGGCCTTGCGCGGGAACCACCGCCGTCGTAGAGCCCGCGCGAGAATGCGACCCAGCGGGTGTTGCGTCTGTCGCGATGGCGGCCAGGTACTGAATGACCTTCTTGGTGTTTTCAGTCTTGCCTGCGCCGGATTCGCCGCTGTAGATTGAGTCAGCAAAGGATGCAATGAGGACAGGACAAGCGCGGGGACGGGACCATGACGCGCGCGTTATGGCACTCTGCGCAGCGTGCGTCTGACGCGCGCCCCGCTGTCGTGGACGCAAGCCCAGGCGCGTGCACCTTAGCCTGTGCTGCAAGGCGAGGAGCGACGCCCGCAGCGCGGACGCTGAGGAACATGCGCAGGCAAGTGCACACACGGCGAGCTCCATCTGGGCGCGATCCAGAGCGTGCGCAAGCCACTGGACGGCGAGGTCGACGGTCGTCATGGACAAGCAAAACGCCCTCAGCAAAGTCGTGACGACTGGCAGTACGCCCGCGCCGTGATTCGAACCCGCGCGCTCGGGAAGGAGGGAGGAGTGGGTCGAGCAATATGGGGGACACGCAAACTGACTGCGCGCACTGGCTGCGGAACGGAAACGCATACACGAGAAGGACCGCGCGCACAGGAAGAACAGCGCAGGCGGCAACAGACGCAGAGCGCGCGCTAGCCGCCGGGCGGCGAGGTGGACGGATGTCGTCGACGACCGTCGCAACTCAACGCCGCATGGTCATGACAACGCGCAAAATGGCAAGCGCTGGTAATGCCCAGGACGTGATTCGAACCCGCGCGCTCGGAAAGAAGGGGAGGGAGGGACAGAATGGAACGGACGTACGTAATAAGGATGGACTGGTTCTCGCGCTCCTCGCCCATGTTGACCCACGCCCGTTCGGCAATGGCGAAGATATGTGGCGGGTTCTCGTCTCGTCGACGCGCGCGGTACTGGGCGACGCTCTTGTCCGAATAGAGGTTGGGCAGCTGCTTGTACGGGTTCATCGCGACCAGGAACAGGCCCGAGTACGTCTGCGGCGGCGGTCAGCGCTGTATGCAAGGCGGGCAGGGCGGGATGACGTACGTAGATGGCGTCGGAGCCGTAGCGCAGGCGCAGGTTGTGGACGACGGAGGCCTCGTTGAGGAAGGTGAGGTCGGCCATGTCCTCGACCCGGTCGAACTTGGGCGGGTTCATCTTGCTCAGCTCGTCCAGCGACACCCTCCGTATCTGCACCGGGCGTCCAATCAGAAGTGCATACAGCCACCCCGGAAGAGACGGACCTCGCTGTTGGCGGCAATGACGACGTCGCCCTGCTCGTCGTCCTCCTTGGTGACCCAGCCGGCCAGGTAGCCCTCGCGCTCGTCCGGCACCCACACCCATTTCTTCTCGTTGAACTCGGCCTGCAGCGCCGCGTCGCGCGCGTTGTCCGTGCTCATCGACGGCCGCGGCAGCGCCATACTTTGCTCGTTGTCGGGACGGACGCGTCGGCGAGGGATGTTGGCCCGCCTTTCGCACTCCGCCCGCCGTTTTCGGACTTGTGCCCTGGAGAACGGTGGCACTGGCACACCGCAAGCGCCCGTCCTGCTTGCTCGCCAGCGCCCGTGCGTTCCCATTGCCTTTCATTTCAGACATCGGCGGTTATTCACTGGCGTCTTACGCTCTGCTAGTTGTCCACTACACTAGGCAGCGACGCGCTCGCCAAGGCTCAGCTCGTGTTGCGTCCAGCACACGATCCTATCCGTACAAAGTGCTGAAGCTGCTTTGAAATCGTTCCAAGAGACTATTTCGGACCAGGTTTACAAGGCGAAATAGCAAAAACAACTGAACTGGAACGGCTCCGAGTCGTAATCGTGATGCTAGCGCTCCCGTGCACGCGCTGGGTCCTAATCAGTTCGAAACGCCCGCCCCAGCTTCCTACCTCACTGAGCGCCACCGTGCACTGAGAGCGTGCGCAAACTTACGACTCGAGCTCTCCACCTTATGGGCGCTCCCACGGTTCATACCTCAAAGTCATCGGGGACACCATGGCACTGCTGCACATCGCGCGCTTCTGCGGCAACGTCGCGTGCGGCGCTAGCGACCTCAACGAGGAGTCCAAACCTGCGACTTCTGCGCCCGTGTCCGGTACTGCAGCCGCGAATGCCAGAAGGCAGACTGGAAGCTGGGCACGGCAGGCATCACATACAAGATGGTCTGTCCGATGCTTGTCAGGCTGATATCTGCGCAACATGCTCTTGCATGGGATGACGGCCGGCACACGGAGACTTTCACGCGTGCGTTCGAGGACTGCGACTTCGACCCGCGCGATGCGGATATTCTTCATCGGTGGTCGCTTGCGCGCGGCATCGCGCCTGCTTCACGGTTCTCCCTCACATATCCCGGCCATTCCTGAAACGCGCGTTATATACACATTTATGACCTTTGAATAGTGATGTTGCGATGTGGGTGCTAATGAACGTATTGTATGTCTTCGTCACGACGTCTCACTCTGAGAAAAACCTGAAATAAAAACCCATGTAATTCGCCCCCAATAAGTTATAAGTATGTGCGATCCACAATGCAATGAATAGAGGTTCCTAGTCATCCTCATCGGCGCTCGGGAACTCGCAGGTGGAGGTCTGCGTGAGCGTGAGGTTGGTGGGAATGGTGAGCTGCTCCTCGTCGAGCTCGACGCCGCGCTTGCAGTTGTTGCGCACGCAGGGGATGCACTTCTTCGCGGACTGCGCGGCCTTGATGCGCTTGTCGTTCTTCAGCAAGTTGTAGCTCGGCGCCATGCACTTTGCGTCCTTCTTGGCGGCCGTGGAAAGGATGCCGAACTTCATATACGTAGCCAGCTCATTGTAAGACGTCGAACATACGAGGAAATGTGAAGACTTACACGGCTGGCCCAGGTGAGACAGACGTTAAGCTGCGCGAAGTTCTCGACGTAGTTCGTGTTGGCGTACGAGTCCGGGACGCAAGACGACTTGGCGACGCCGTTCTTGAAGCTCTGCGAGGAGCTGAAGCCCTTATCGACGGTGTGGCTGACCTCGTGTATGAAGACGCTGAGAAACACCCAATCTCGTCATCCACTCGCTGAAACGCCGTGGAGTAGAGACGTACGAGGTGCCGCAGTCTCCGTGGAACCGGATGTACTCGCCGCTGAACGTATAGGCGACGCAGCCCTTGTCCCTCTTGACCGCGACCAGGGTTCCGCCGTACGAGCGCATACCGACGGGGACCTTGGCCCAGCGACGCTCCAAGGTGTCGAAGCTGTGTAACAGTCAGAACAAAGAAAAAAAAAAGTGCACTGGGATCGCAGACATACGACATGTTGGCGTCGCTGCAACGGCAGAGCAACCACGGCTTGTCGCAGTCGTTGTACCAGACCTCCTTGCCGGTGACCTGGTTATCCTTGCAGCCTGCGCCACGAGCGAGCTGCTTGCAAATGGAGTTCGCAGAGAGCGCCTTGCCGGCGCGCTTGGTGACCTTTGCCGAGGACATGTTGTCGAGCTTCTTCAGCGGGACCTTGAGGCCATCGTTGAAAAGGAGAGACTTCCCGAGGCCAGCAACAACGGTTTGCGCGCTGATAGCAAGAGCGATGATCTGAAGAAGAAGCATTGCGAGAGCTCTGGGAAAAAGGAGGTGAAAAACCAAAGGGGAGCGAAGACGGAGAAGGGGGAAAGTGCCGAGTCTGAAGTCCCGATGAGAGGCTTTTATGCTCGTGTGACATTGTTCTAACGATGACCATTGCAGTATTATCCTTGAATGCCCAGCCACGTGTCGTTGCTAGCAAGGCGCTGCAACTTGGCTGCGACAGGCACAGCCTCGGCTTTTCTGCATGCAGTAGTTGAGTTTCACTGAATCCGCCCGAATCGTGTGTTTGCAGCTCTTGCTGTCGTGCTTCATCGAATTTTCCCTTAATCATGGAAGGAACATTTCGCCCTGTAGGGGCGATTTGTGCTCTCTTATTGTGGACTTTGTCCGCGTCTATCAAGTAATCAAGCTGTCACGATTCGCCCAGCACTTCCTCTTTGGGATGCACGTGGCATGTCGCGTCGGTGTCCGATCTTTGCCACGCGTCGATGCCATCAGAACTTCGTCCAGGAATCGTGAATAATATAGTCCTGTGACTCCTTCCTCAGCCTGCAGCTCATGGAACCTTCGGACCTAGGCTCACATTCGGAAAATGTTTTTTGCCTTTCTTCGTCAGTGATACGTAAAGTAGCGCTGAGTTTCAGTGTCTCATGAAAGCATTACGCAGTCGATTCCTCGGTGTGCCTTGCTTATATAATCGCACGCTTGAAGAGAGAGGATGCAGCGGGGATAAATGACTAAGTCCCAGGATACGAGGCAGTGATGCATATATCGACGGACGAACGGGCTGCGACGTGCGTCCGGAAGCTTTGCACTTGCTGCTCTCCGACCGTACGGGTTCCCTCAGACCGGCAGGGGCGCTATTGTATGTAATAGACTACCGGCCATGTGGGATAAGAAGGGCAATTCCCTGCGGATCCTATGGTAGTGCTGCTTCGGACCTTCGGAGAATACAGCGAGGATTCGTCGGGCGCCCCGCTTAATTCGGCCAATTTCCCTCCCGAACACCGAACGTTTCATTCACAAACACCTGCGCAGCGTACGTGAGCGTGGCTCAAGATTGATTTGCACACTCTACCATGATGTGCATGCGTGTCTGGCGGGAAAGGCGGTGCGATTTGCTGTCTACCCAGCATCTGTGCTGCTGGCCGAAGATCATCAAAGCAGGGAGAATGGACTGTGATGCTACACTGTTAGTGTTACTTACGCCGAGACGGTTAGTCGTGCACGGTTTCCCCTCGACTGAAGTTCGCGGACGTCGCCAGCAATTGTAAGTCACCGTCCGGGTCAAACTTGGAGCATGGAGCACCGTAAATAAGCCAGTCGACATGGACCGTGCTTCGAAGCGTCCCGGTACAGGATGGCAACCGCCCCTCAGACTGACGGTGCAGGATCCCCGGCCGCGGCGCTGGCGGCGTTGCAACATCAACTATCTCTCCTCAACGAATATAGTACGTCGTCAGAGGTTGGCGTGTTGCTCTGTTCGACTCTCTTCGGGGTCTTTGCTGTACAGCTCTATCTGTACACGCACCACGCTTCCAAAAGGGGTTCGAGGGACTCGCTCGGGCTTCAGCTTCTCGTACGTTCCTAGTCCACATTCATTCCCTGTACATCTCATGCTATGCTCCTTCAGGTCGGCTGGGTATGGTGAGTACAGATCAAGGTCAAGGAAGACGGTGATTGTGAATATCGGACTAGCATGGTCGAGACGGCGCACACAATCCTCCTCTGGTTCTACTTCATCCAAACAGGGAAGCGGAGCAGGTTCGAACCCCTCAAGCTGATCGAGCTCTCGACGGCGCTGGTCTTTGTGTACTTCACGAGTGCGCTTATGGGAGCCACCGTCCAGGTACGCATGGGCTCAGTACTGACGGCGCCGACCTTGACGCCGATGTAAACAGTCGTACTATGCCTACCGCCTTTACCGCTTCTCCTCTTCCCTCCCGCTCGCCGCGCTCCCCTTCCTCGGCTCACTCGCGCGGCTCGGCTTGGCCATCGCAGGCACGGCCGTTACGTTCCGCCGGGGCGAATTGACCATCCTGGACTTCATGGAGCGGTGGGTCTGCTGCGGCACTATTTCCGTCGGCAAAAACGTGAGAATAATTTGCGCACGGGCAGATTTGGGTGGTGCATGAAGGGCGTGTTCAGCGCGTCCGTCGCGGTGGACGTGTGGAACACGACGGCACTGTGCGCGATCCTCGCGCGCCGGCGGAGCGGGCAGATCCAGGCGTGCGTTCACTGTGACATGGGTGGCGGAACGGCTGACGAGGAAGATCAATAGGACAGCGCGGGTCATCGACAGACTCATTATGTGGAGCGTCGAGACGGGCTTTGTCACCAGGTGCGATGCCTTCTTCACCGCCGCAGAGGCAGCAATTGACGGGAGTAGTATTCTGGCCGTGCTCATGCTCATCTTCGTGAGTACCGAACACAACAGAGAAACGACTGCCCAGATTGACAAGAACGCCGTGAATAGACATTGCTGAAGCGATACTGTCAGTTCTAGCACCCCACTTCGATGTTGCCAGCCCGTGCTGAAACCGCGCTAGCCGTTATACCCGGCCTGATCCATGTCTATCCCAACAGTGAGCCAAGGCGTCTCTCCGCCAGCAGCTAAGCTGAAGACGTTTGCTGACGGAACCACGTCGCAGTGTTCTCACTGTCGCTACTCATAACGTATGTCGCGGCGCCCGTGAGAGTGAGAGTGACACTGAACACCGTGACTTAAAATGACAGACTGAACGCGCGCGATGGCATGCGCCAGACACTCTACTCCTCTAAGCAGTGGACCGCGGGCAGCAGTTTCCCATCAGGCTCGCAGTCGCGCGGGACGACCGCGACGTTCTCCTTCGGCGTGCGTTCCCCCCCCTTCCCCTGTCTATCCCGCCGAGAAAGTAGAACAGTAGCTGACCCGCACGAGTAGACGAAGGATAGGGAACGCAAGATGCAGGATCCCGAGCGCCAGAACCCGGGCAGTCTCAGATTGGTAAGAAACCTCGAACAGCAACAGGAAAACTGTCAGTGAGAAGGCTGATTTGGCGCGTGGCACAGCAAACGCGTGTGTCGGTGTCGCCAGGGAGTGGTCCCATGCAATTCGAGAAGATGCATGATGATGATGACGAGGAATGGGAAAGGGGCGGATATGCCGTCTGAAGCCGAAGATGAACTCGTCAGGATCGTGCATCGAATCGCAAAGTCCGGAATAAACAATGCGCATAGTAGCCAGCGAGGAAGTAGCAGTCGGCGCCAGAGAGCATATACTGTAGGCTGAGCTGCAATCCAGGCAATCCGAACCGCGCCTAAATCATGAATGAGGAGCGAACATCTGAGAATTGCAGGTCGGAAAAGGAGCTGCAAGCTGTACTGCCATACGAGTACAGTGGACGCAGGAAGGACCAGGCAGCCGTGGCCACTCATGAACCCGAGGAGACCGCGTACGGGATGCGAGCCAGCGAGAACGAGAGCTTGATATGCACCTTCAGCTGCGTAGCGCTCGGGGTCGGGCTGCACGCACTTGAAAGGATATCAGGATAACAAACGCGCGCATTCGAAAGATTTTGGAAGGACCTTCGCGACGGAGCTGAACTTTATTTATTTGCGGGAGTCATCCGGAGGTCGGGCCGACGAACGAACTGCTCCTTGCTCCGAAGATCCTTACGTAATTACTGTCTGCCATGGCCATTAATACACCTGTACCTTACCTAAATACTCTATAAGTATAGGCAGGATCTGAGTGAGATCCTGCCTATGCATAGAGCGATTTCGAGCTCTCCCCATAGCCAGCTGGATTTCCTCTATAAATCCAGCTGGCGGGGAGAGGTCCTGGGCCAGCTGGTAGCGCGCCTGACTGTCGGAGGTGACGGCCGGTGTGTCCGACGCCGGAACATGTGTCAGCCACCGGCGTCACACCGGGGGCAAAGAATAGATTGTTGAAACTTCGACAATGCAAGAATGTGGGACACGGTAACGCGCTTGACTTCCGAGGTTGCTTCCGTTGTTCCCGAAGGCTCCGACTTCATGAGACGCGGGTTCGAGTCCCGCAAAAGCACTATTTCTTCAAGCTCAATTTCTGATTCCTCTTCCAAAGAGGCACTTGTCTATCTCACAAGAGCTAGTGAACCAGAATTCTAATAAGTTGGCATTATATTCAGAGCATGTCTGTATCTGTGGGCGAAAAATAATTCCATATGGTTTCCGCGGGTCCAACACGTGTGTGAATCGTCCTTTCACAAATGCCGCCCGCCGCTCGTTGCTCTTTGTCCAGTAACCCCCAACGTCTGCCGCCACCGAACATCCATTCTACTTCCTACTCGCATCTACACCGATGGAGGTTGGGCCAGTTGCTTCGGGTGCCTCGGGCAGCGCACAGAAGCGCCCACGCGATAGCCCAGGTCCGACGGGCCCGTCCAAGCGAACAAAGGCCGACTCCGATGCCGCTAAGAAGAGCAAACGGCGGGATCAGACGGGCTCACAGCAGCACCGTATGACAAAGGTCTTGACACTTACAAAGGATGCAAGGGATCTGATTGTGCGTAATGTGATCATTGTCATTGACACCGTGTTTCTCAATATTTTTGCAGAAGGCGTTTCAGCTGCACCTGCGGATCCTGTGGTGCATCGTTGGAATGGCGGCCACCCCTGTTCTTCCTGAGGCTGCCGATGTTGCTGTATTCGACCAACGCTATGCGTCTATTGAAGATGTTATGGTCTATCGAAACAACCCAAACGCTCAGACGATCTCGAACGACGACATGACCTCGCGTCTCATCGAGTTCAGGGCCGACCATGTGGGCTCCAGCCGAATGGCTAAGCAGGCTGCGAGAGTTCCTGACCACGGTCTCAAGTACACGCTTGGCCTGCTCACCAGGTTCGGACTTCGCACATGGCGTCCCAATTTCCACGAAGACGCCTACTCGCTTTATAATTCTGCCCACCGTTTCATTGCCATCGACACATTCCGGCAGCTTGGTGTCAGCATGTGCTACGACTTCATGGGCCTCAACAAGGAGCTTCTTGACGACACGCTGCTTATGACACGAGCCTACGATCACTTCGTCCACCAGTATATGTACGACAAGTGGAAGAAAGAACAGAAATATCCCGGCAGCGCGGAGGATGACATGAAGCGGGCGGTCATTCTTGCGCGCCGCAGGAAGGTAAGCACAGCCATTTTCTAGTGCTATTGCAAAAATATTGACGTTCTCTAAGACAGCCAGCGGCCGAGTGGAGTATCTAAAGGCGCGCCATTACCCGAAACGCATCATCGATCTCGTGGGCAATTATGAGGGCACTTCAGACGACGAGGAAGGTGAAGCAGAAATTATTGGCGGAGGAAAGGTGCCAGCATACCTCCGACTCGTGAAGGAAGGCCGCTCCGAGCTGCTGACTGCATTCATCGACTGGATCGACGAGCGGCGGCGAGCTCTGGACGCACAGAAGGGCAAAGGCAGGCGCCGAGCCGGACCGCAGGAGCGCCCGCGTGTTCCGCACCCCGACAAGAAGGTGTCCGCAGAGCCGCTGCCAGTCGACATTGCGATGGACTACTACAGCCCCGACTTCTACAACGAACTCGACTATGCCTTCCGCTGAATTTGCGGAGAAGACACTCCTGATTGCAATGCCCGATAGCCTCGACGAGCTCAAGAAGGAGCCTGACGCCAATCCACCACCACTTTGGCGCAAGTTCGGCAATGGGAAGGACAAGCAGTGGATGGAGGAGTACGGCAATGCCATTTTGGAGGCGTACCACATTCCACGCACCAAGGCGGAGGGTGCAACTGACGCGGACGAAGAAGAGGTGGTCGACGGCCAGCTCGTGCTTAACAACGCGCTCCAGTCACAGCAAGACAAGTTTGCAGCTCAGACGAAGAGCGCCCTTGGGATTGCGACACCCAGCACGAATCTGACACATCCTGGCACAGGCGCAGGACCGAGAACGGGCCTTTCGGCGGCTCGACGCGCTGAAACAGCACCCGGCACCACCGGTTCTGGCGCATCCGGAAGCTCTGGCGCGACAGGCTCTGGTGCAACACGCCCTGCCACGAGAGGCGCCCGCCCCGCTACTGGATTAGGTCGTGGTCGCGGCATTCAAGGTGAGGCGTCGCCACACAGACGAAAATCCATGCTGATGGATAGCACCCAAGGCCCACCCAGCAGCGCTGCTGGCCCGAGTAGCGGAGCGGGACGCGGGGCGGGACGTGGAGCCCCTGTCCCGTTCCGCGGTGGTGGTCCAACCTCCCCTGCTCGTCCAGCTCAGGGCCGTGGAGCGGGCGATGCTGATGTCAACATGGAGGAAGAAATCTGAACCCAGACTGTGAGTGATGACATTGACTGTGAATGACGAATTTGCGCCTGGCGCGCACCTCTATGCATCCCATCTGTGTCCCTGTGTCCAATCGTTGTGTCTCTTTTTTGTCGCCATGTAAGCCGTTCTGCTGCCCTGGAGTCTACTAGATCTGGTTAATTGTGGAGATCACGTGTAACATCAGCTCTGGATTCAACGGAATACAGTCGCTGATTCTGCACGAGAGCCCACAGGATGCTGCAACTCCAAGTAACTCTGCCCGCCATGCAGCATGCTCATCGGTCGCAAAGCATTGCTATTGCAAGTTCAAAGTTATGCTGCATCGTGGGAACGATGTGCGGCGGCGGGCTGCGCTCCGCTGCGTTGTTGTTGTTGGTAAGTTCGTGCTCGAGCTCGTGCTGGGGCTCGCGGAACAGGTCCATGGCGGCGTCCGTCTACATACACAAGGAGCGTGTCGCGCGCGTCAGTTGCCGTGCACCTCGATAAAAGCAAAGTGGAATGCCATTGCGTACCTGAGCGGGCTCGACAGAGAAGGTGTAGTTGTAGTGGGCCTTGGGCGGGACGGTGCCGTTGCTGACCGCGCTAGCGGAGCTTCTCCTGGGCGGGCGTGGACTTGAAGCCGGGCGCGGGCAGCTCCTCGATGCTCCTGCGGACGTCGGCGACAGCGGGGTCAGAACTGACTGGATAACTGCAACGAGGGCAGAACATATGCGCACCGGCCCTTCTCGCGGTCGAGCTTGTCGCCCATGTTCTTGGAGAGCTTCTTGATGTTGAGCTTGGACTTGGCGTTGTCGGCCTCGACGATGAGGTTGTGCAGGTGCCAGAGCAGCGCGTGCGGCTCGAAGCTCGAGTCGCCGAGAGAGAGAGAGAGCAAGTCAGCATCCCGGGCCGGAGACAGAATAGGAGTTGCCCACTTACCTCTCGCGTCGCACACCGTCCCGTCCCGTCTCTCCTTCCTTCCCGTGCCACAGCCGCGTCGTCGTCCCGTGCCAGCTCGCGTGCTCCGCGGGACCACCACCGTCTCCGTCGCCACCCACAAGCCCAGCGCTGGCACCCCGAGCCCACCGTGCTGCAGCTGCTCTACTCTAACGACATGCGGAGCTTTATCCGCACAGACCGCGGCGCTACATCACGGGCAGTACATCCACGACCACCACAACTCATTCCATCCTCGATGGAACGACCCCGCGGCCTCGACCATGCTCTGCGCGCTGGCCGGTGTCCGCCGCACAAGACTCCCTTCTCGCCCTCGAACGCCTCAATTATATGTGCTACAAATTATATGAGCGCGTGCGCATCAATGAGGGCTACGCGTACATACCCTTGCATTTGAAATATGAAAACAATCTGTGCAAGTCGCGACTCGTTAGCTTTGCTCGACTGCAATGTGAAACTGACCTTTGCTTGCCCCAGGCACTGCGCTGGACCTCAGCCCGTACACCTCTGATCCCCTCGACTTGTTTGAAGCAGCAGGCCCGAGTTCGCGACCGCGAAGAACCTCTGCGCGCTGGTCGGTCACACCCGGTCGCGACTCTCTCCTCGCCGTCGAACCCTTTAATTATATCCTATGCAAGTTATATCAGCGCGTGCGCGCGAGTTAGGGCTTTGAGTACGTACCTTTACCGTCCAAATATGATGACATTTATCTAAAAGTTGTGTTTGACCGAATTGGCTGTAGGGCACGCAGAAAAAATACAATCAGCGTAGGGACGCCGCGTTGGGATCTTCTCAATGCAGGCTTTCGATAGGTATGTGCCGATTCACTCAATTCGCCTTGCTCGTTTGCTCACGGCTTATTCTGGTTAGGTCATTATCCTGTGTATCGTGCGCTTGCGATAGGGACCCGGTAGCCGCTATAATTGGGCTTGCGACGATCACAGGGTTCACTCGACTCAACGCGCGCCGTTCAGCTGCGCGGGCAAGACACGGTTCGACTTCGGCGACCTCGGATGGCCACGGCGACGACAAAGCTCGCGATTGTCAAAACCGCGCGAAATCCCGGCTCATCAACGCAATCCACGCCATGCCCGCATGCCCAATATGCCGCTCACGAAGTATCAGCGCTTGCAGAAAATTCCTAGGCGCTCGAAAACTTCGGCTCGCTATTCGGACGCGCACCGACTCCACCACCGCGCGCACGCGACAATCGCGGCATTCGAGCGCATTTTCACGGAGGCCCCGTATGCCTCGATGGCCCCCGTGAAGGAATATCGCCCCGAGTCGGCGGGGACGCTGCCGACTCGGACGGTGTGCACCCGGAGCATCGAGCTGCACCGCGGACGGTGCGCTCTTTATTCCGCGATTCGCGCTCATGCCATCGCTCAGGGACATATATTGGATCACCCCGACCGCCCGAAGCGCGGATTTCAAGGTATGAATTTGGATCGTCCGCAGACGACCGGCGAGCGATTTGGGCTGACGACTTCACAGCTGCGTTCGACGACAGCGGCGCGCTCGCACGATCACTGTGCATCGATACGCTGCACGCAGAGCACGCGGTTTGGGTGATACAGCCTTTGGCTGACCCGACCAACTTGGACACGCAGCAACAGCAGTGGAGTGGAAGTATGGTGGATGTGGATGTGGATGTTCAAGCGTGGTATAATGTGAGCTGCTTTCTGCCTGCTGCAGATGCCCGTTGGTAGCGCAGTACAGCGTCCGAACGACAGATGGCGAGCTGCTGAACGGACGGCAAGTTGCGAAACTTGCGCACAGAATTAAGCGCCTGTGCGCAAGTTTCGCAATCTGCCGAACAATTGCAAGGAAATTGTGTGGAAATTTTGGGATGAGATTGTAAGCCCAACTAAAAATTATTACATATAACAGGGCCTGAAATAAAGGTATTGAGCTATAAATCTGGGTTATTCAAGTTCAACTCCCATATCAATACAACTTTTCCGAAAGTCCACGTCTGGACTTTCGGGTGTATGCACTCTTTGGCACCGCTCCAAGTTCGACACCATCATCACCCCCTCGCTGCCCGCCTGGCACAACAGCAACCGCATGAGCCCGTTGTCATCGTCGAGCCCGATGGCACTGTGGGCAAAACTTGTGATGGCTTGGTACGTTTTCTCCAATTTGAATCAGCGTACCTATACTGATCATGCTACTACGCCATAACCGCAACAGCCAAAGCTCCACCCTGACATTTGCAGGCATCGGGGTACGAGGCCGACCGCGCAGCGGGACGTTGAGGCTCCCGCGAGGCTCAGTGCGTGCGCCGCTACGGCCGAGTTGTTTCCGGTCCTCACGTCGAGCCAGAGCGCGCCCGCCCGACCTCCTTCGCGCGCCTTGAGCATGCCCAGCAGCCCGTATCAAGTTACGGGCTCGCTGGGCGTCGCCGGGTTCTCCAGCGCCGGCGACATGCTCGCCGGCGCTGAATTATGCTCCTCGCGCCGATCCAGCGCACGCCGCCCGGGCTCGTTGGCGCGGAACGGACGCGCCCAGCAAGCCCGTATCAGCATACGGGCTTGCTGGGCGTCAACGGGCTCTCCAGCGCCGGCGGCATGCTCGCCGGCGCTGAATCCCGCTCCCCGCGTCGATCCAGCCCGCGCCGCGCGACGCCATTGGCACAGACCGGACGCGCCCAGCTGCTCGTACCGGTTACGAGCTCGCTGGGCGGTTGGGCGCTATCCAGCGCCGGCGGCGTGCTCGCCGGCGCGGATTCCCACTCCCGCGCCGCTTCAGCCCGCGCCCGCGACCCCTTTGGCGCAAACCGGACGCGCCCAGCTGCTCGTATTGAATTACGAGCTCGCTGGCCGGTTGGGCGGTATCCGGCGCTGGCGGCGTGCTGCGGCCGGGCGGATTCCCGCTCCCGCGCCGCTCCATCCTGCGCCGTGCGACCCTGTTGGCGCAGACCGGACGCGCCCAGGAGCTCGTACCGGTTACGAGCTCGCTGGGCGGTTGCGAGCTATCCAGTGCCGGCGGTGTGCCCGGCGGCGCGGATTCCTGCTCCCCGCGCCTTTCCATCCCGCGCCGCGCGCGACCGTTGGCGCGCAAGGAGCGCGACCAGCAGCCCGTATCAGCATACGGGCTTGCTGCGCGTCAACGGGTCCTCCAGCGCCGGCGAGGACGCCGCCGGCGCTGATTCTTGCTCCCCGCGCCGGTCCAGCGCACGCCGCCCGGCCTCGTTGGCGCGGAACGGACGCGCCCAGCAGCCCGTATCAGCATACGGGTTTGCTGGACGTCAACGGGCACTCCTGCGCCGTCTCTTTGGCGCGGAACGGCTCGCCCAGCGGCCGTACCAATGTACGAGCTCGCTGGGCTGGTTGTCGCTGTCCAGCGCCAGCGGCATGCCCGCCAGCCCCCGCTTCCGCTCCCTTCGCTGCTTCAGCCCGCGCTTTCCGGCCCCGTTGGCACGGAACGGTTATGAGCTCGCTGGGCGCTGTCCAGCGTCGGCGGTGAGCGCCCATTTCCGCTCAGCGCGCGCCGCCCGACCTCCTTGGCACGGAATGATGCGCACGGGACGCCACACCAATGTACATCTCATTTCCTTCCACGATTCAATGAACTAGTTACAACATACATCTCCTGCCCGATACCAAATGTTCCTTTTGGTCTGGGATACAGAGGAACATGGCAAATAATATGCGAGGGTTCGATTATATACTGAATGCCAGCCATTCCTCGGGAAATGATTCGAGCCTGCATATCCGCAAGCGGAGGTCGATACGGGCTCTTGGCATCATTGACCTCGGTCAAACCGCCATGGACTTGCACCAGCATGAAGGTGCGTAGCTGATTGTCCATCGGCATGGTCCAGATTTGCTCAATGAACCCGCTGCACTTGATCTGATCGTGTGGGACATAAAACAAAATGCTGCTGTTCCCAAGGTGTGCTGCCTGGATGCCATAGGTACGATTGTCGATCGTGATGCTGCGAAGCGACTTTGCCCTAGGTGGTAGAATCTTGGCCATTGGCGGGTGCGGCATAGCGTCCCAGCTGCGCCAGAGTGGTGTGGGCTTATTGACATGGCTAAGGATGATGTTGTAGTGCTCGGATGAGAGTAGCTTATTCTCCGCGTTGATAGCTGCAGTTTCGCTCGAAGATAGTGTTGCCGAGGGCGAGGCACCGGGAAGGAGAATAGCACTGACTTTCCGAAGAGTCGCACTGTTCTGTATCGCATCACGAATAAGTGCTTCCAGACGGCCTCGCCGGCAAATTTGGCGCAGCATGGTAAGATCCATATCATCTATCTGGTATCAGTAGCGCATTTGTTCAATCTCAAGTAGACGCACAGTAATGATTATTTGTAGGTATGGCAGCCAATACCCCATTCTGCCTCTCATAGGCAAATTCGCTAAGGGGTGGAAGAGGACCCCAGAACTTCAGTGCGTCGCCATTGTGCATCGCAATGTGATCGTTTGGCACGGAGTGTTGATTTGGCCACAGCTGGTGGCGCGACTGGCGATACTTGACATAGTGGGTCATGTAGTCGTCAGCGAGCGCGTTAGAGGTAGAATAAGACGCCACAATGTTGGTGGCAGCGACCAGGTGCGCAAAGTTCTCCAGCATGACGAAGCGGCGGCGACTGTCGTCTGGTCGTGGGCGCGTCAGGATCTCAGGCACGATCAGGGGGAAGATGACCGTGAAGAGTATGAGAACAATGTCCGCCTTCAATTTCCCATGAGAAGCCTCGCCCAGATTAGCGGGGGGTCGAGCTACCCATGTTGGGAGAGCAACATCTCGAATGCACTCTCGTATCTCGCCCAGCTCCGCATCTGTGAAGGCGCAGAGCTCGGGCATACCCAGATCCTCAAAGTTGGGATCTGCCCGTTCAGTGTCGTCGGAAATGGTCGTATCTGTCATCTCAGACGAGGAGGGCACTGAAGGCGAAGGCGGGGATTATCCTGCATGAGTTCGTCGGCCGGGCTGTCAACCGAAGTTTGGGATGCAGAGCGACTTCGTCGAGGCTGGGAGGGACCTGTGTCGCCACTGGCTGATAGCTCTTCGCGGAGTGCCTCTAGCTCAGAGTCGTAATCACTCGGCTCATAGTCATCGACGGATTCGTGATCCTCGACCATGGCCTCGTTGAAAGCTTTCACGACGGAGTCAGGTGCACCGATGCCCCACATGACACGCAAGTGGCGCACAAGAACACCTTCAACAGTGTTGTGCATGAACCCAACAACGAGTGAGTCCACTGGATTCCAGTAGCTGAGGAGATGTAATGGCGACCATCGCACACCGGTGGCAGTGGTGATATTGTTCCGGAGCGCAATGGTAGTTGCGCGCCGCCATTTCTGTGCGGCATCTCGAACCTCCGCAGCAGTACGTTTCGTATACTGTTTCCAGTCTAGGTTGTCAATATCCTCGGAGACCATGGTGCAGTATGAGCATAACATGTCGGCTGTTGGAGCAACGTAGCCACAGAGCTTCCGAATTGCCGGTAGGTCACCAATGATGGGCAAGATAGCAACGCGGACAAAGACCCCAGCAGGGTGTAGCGCGTTCAAGATGGTTTTGCCCGCAAAAAGGTCAACAAGCTGCTTGACGAGTGGCTCGACGAGGTTCGACATGGTTACCACGTCTGGTTGGAACGGGGAGGCATGATGCCGGCGAAGAATAAATTCTCGGCAAGATAGCGCAGCTCCGGAGGGAGGTTCATACACGCGAGCATGATGGCGCCGCATGAGACAACTTTGCCCGCAGTTTTATTGCCGAGTGGGTTGAACCAATCGACGTATAGGCTGAAAACAAGGTTGTATTTCGACAACGTGAAGTCGCCAAGACTGCGCCATGCAGGACTGTCCCATATTCCTCGCATGACACCGTCGGCAGGACCAGGGTGAAAGCTACCATGCAGTTGCTGATCGATAGCAGGCCGTGAGAGAAAAAATGAGAGCCAGTCCGTGAATGACTGAGTACTGTAGAGGCAGCGCGGAACATCGATACGCCCGTGACGCCGCGTTTGGCGCTGCCGCATCAACGGTTCACCGCACACGCGTGCACGAGGAGACTCTTTGTGCGTGCAGGCATCTGGAATGCCAGCAAGAGAATATGCTGTAAAACACCGTGGACATTGAACACTGCGAGTAATAACGGGCTCGATCCCGAGTCGGCCAAGAATCGTACGCTCGTCGTGCGGTATGTCAAAAGCCGGGGGGGTGAAGGAAGCATTCACTGCCCGCAGAGCCAGATTAAGAAGTCCAGCAATACCAGCCATTGTCAACGATAGAAGACCAGAAACCCTGCGAACAGTTGTTCGGCTGGCGCCCGTACAGAGTCGGAGCCAGAGTAATAGAACACAGCAAAGAAAGACAACATTAGCAATCTCATCGGAGAAGTCTTCATGTGTCAGAAATTTACATTCACAAGGAGTTCAAGGGCTCACCCAGTTGCGGTTTATCAACATTTGTCAAACCCTGGGGCTGTACTGCATCCAGATTGGAGGGTGCCGTGGCAGACGCACGGTCTCGGTCTTTCTTCTCATGATCACGCCGAGTGTTGGGCGCTACAAGCAGGCCAATATGCGTACCCCGCTCATCCGTGCATGTAGACAGGCTGCAAACTGAGCATACACAAAGCACGCGAGACATCTGGAGGAATCAGGAATACGGCATATCTGCTGCAGCTATCGCCATCGACTCACCACGACTTGGTAGCTCAGGATAATCACGTGATTAATGGCTGCTGTTGGTGTTCAAACGGCACAAAGTGCACGATCGTGCATTCAGCAAGCGACGGCAGGGTAGGAGGAACGGATTGCAGTTGACGAAGGTGCACACTTGTTTGCCGAACTGATCACTCGGCGCTTGCTCGACTCGATTACATAAACCACATGCAGCCGAACGAGGCTCGGAGGGCCAGACTCGGAACCGGAAATTTTCGGGCCGAACACTTCCTCTGAGCGTCCAACAACCTTGCATTGTTGAACTTTCGACAACCTGTTCTTTGCCCCCGGTGTCATCACCGGCCCCACCGGGCACGCTGTTTGGCACCGCTGTCGTCGCCGTCGTCGCCGTCCTCGACGACGACGACCTCCCAACTTCGCATTTTCACTCCGGAAAAAAATTGTACATAGGAAACTTGATATTCTGAATTCAATGGTGTCTTTTAAAAAATATAAAGGGCTGGCCCTTGCCTCAAGGTTCCTTTACTTGTTGCAGTCATGTTGCAAGGTACAGTGAGCTCTCAAGGAATTTAGTATCTTGCTATTCTCATTTTGCTTTCATTTGCTTACTAGTCACTCAAGACACTTAAGACACTTAAGAACTGCCAGCTAGTAAGGGCAGGACAAGGTGATGCATTGACTGGGGACAGACGGACAAGTGGGCTGCAAGCACGACAGACATGGCAAGACACATGTAACACGAGGGGGCAGGCTATTGACTAATCCTCATCTCCGGTGCCGTCGTCGTCCGAATCGTCGTCGTCGTCGTCGGGGTCGTCCGACGGGGCGTCGTTGTCCTCCGGAGGGGTCTTCTTAGCGTGCTTCTTGCTGACCGGTCCGCTCTTCGCACTCCGTGTTTTGCGTGCTGCCGCAGTCTCGGTTGCAGCGGGCTTGGCGCTGGTGGACGCGGCGTCGGTGTTGGTCGTCTTCTGCTTCTTGTTGCGCGGGCCACGCGGGACGTTGGCGTCGGACCGCTTTTTGCGCTTCTGCGGGCGATGGTCCGCCGGGTTCCACTCGTCGTCCGGGACTAGTTCCCAGTGGCACGCCTGCGTGAAGAGCGCCGTGTAGAGCTCGCGGATCTCCTCAATGCCGGTGATCTTCCCCGGCTGCTCAACGACACCTCCGTTGGCGGTCCAGCCGACGAGCCGGACCCCGTGCTTCTTGACGACGGAGTCCTCGTAAGACTTGTAGTTCATCTTTTCTTGCGGGGGGGCGGCACGATCAGCGTAACGACGCTCGAGAATTGAATCTGCGCAACGCAACATGTCAGTAAGCTGGTCATCGCATGAAATGGCCACGCACGATATCCTACTTGCACCAGGCGGCGCACGTCATTCCTGATGTCGTCCTTTGACCGGCCCGCCATACCAAGAACGGCTGAAGATGAATGAGCCAAAGATGGAAGCTGCGAGGGGAGCGCGCGCGCGCGCACGCAGAACATACCTTGTATGCCGCCCAAGGCCCATAACTCGAATTTGCCAATGATCCAATCGAGAGTCTTGCCCACAACAATGGCGAAGAATTGTAAAATATCGGGCGAGCACACGTAGAAGGGGGTGATGAGTTGCGTCTCACCGGAGCGCACCGAAAAGAAGACGGACTTCGTGCCCGTGCGGATTGATAGCGCCTCCATCTGCAAGACGTCAGTGTCTGATAGCGAGGGCAGGCAACATGGGCGCATGCACGAACCTCGCGCCCTATCATCCGGTACGTTGTCGACGCGTCCTGTTGCTCGGCCTTCAGGTTGACGCGCTTCTCGATGTTCCGCGAAGCCTTGTACTCGCGGTATGCCTTGACCCAGCCGTCCTGCTCCTCCTTTGAGAAGTCCCGCCAGGTGCGCTCTTCCAGGAGGATTGCGGCGCGGATTTCGGCCAGCTTCAATCGGCGGCCGCGTTTCGCAACTTCCTCGTCTGAAAATAAAGAATAAGTTGCTCATCCCAACACATGGGCTGCGTTACATACCTGAATTGAACTCCTTGGAGCGTACATGGACGTAGGCGTCCCATATTCGCACCGTCGTGGACACGCGCCTTCGGTTGATGAAAGCCTTGGACTTCGAGCCGCCGAAGACCTTGGCTCGAATATAAGACTTTGACCTGCAAGGAGTCAGTGAAGGCAAAATATAATTGGAAAATGTACAAAACAGACCTGCCATACTTTGTCGCGAGCTCGTTGCAGCGGTTGACCAGCATGGTGACCAAGTCCTCGACCTCTTGCTCGAGCTCATGGCCACGACTGGCCTGTGCCCGCTTTTTGTTCGGATCCGTCGGCGGCCGCCTCACGGGCTTGAAGGGCACCCGCCTGACTGAGAACATGGCGGGCGGTGACGGTGTTGAGAAGAAAACGGTTGGTCGGACTTGGACAAAGTTCCGAACATCCCGCTCAGGACGGGCAATTTACTCAGAATTATTCCTAATTTCAGCTTTCAATACTAAGGATACTGTCTGCAGGATGGAAAGCAATTTATTGGAGGGGGATGATGGGATAGCCCAAGTCACGGTCTTCACAAACGGAGGTCACAACTTCTGCAGCATGCCGAACACAATAACCTGAGTCACACAGGGCTACGTACAGGTCTGTCTCGTCATGGTCGTTAAGAATGCGGACGAGTGCGTGCTCCTCGTTCTCCACGAGTGCCAGGTGGGCCAGCGTCGAGGGCAGGTTGGGGCCCATATGGATGTCGGGGTGCTGATCCTGGACCGAGGCGCCGATAGCCCTGGCCACGCTGTAGAGCTCGGCGCGGCGTTCGCTGTACGCCACAGGTGCGCTGATAGCACGGCACGCGTTGCAGGTTGGAACGGCGGCCGTCTTAGCAGGGCGCAGAATGCCACGAGGCGCGCTTGTCGCGACTTCGGTGGTGCTTTTGCCGCGCGAAGACGTAGACGTCGAAGCCGCGCGTGACGGCGGCGTGGTTGCCTCGTGGGCGGCCGCATGTATGCCCGCGTGCTTGTTGCCTTGCGTGCCGCGCGAGGCGTGCGTCGTGCGGCCGGAATTGGACTGTGGAGTGGAGGCGGCTTCGGGCGGCGTGGAGGCAGCTTCAGACGTCTCGTCTTGAGAGTCATTCGAGTCGTCGCCGTCGTCCTCGGAGTCTGGGGGTTCGAGAGGCTCCTGCGGGCCGAGCATGTACATGTCGTGCATGTGCACTCTGTGGAAGCGCGTGATATCGTGCTGCGTCATCCACGGCCAGTCCGTAAGAAGACTGCAAAGGAAACATTCTCCGCGTTCCGCCGCGGCCTGGACTTCCTGAACGGATGGCACCTCAAAGCGCACACTGCGCCTGGGACTGGTGCTCGAACGAGCTGCAGTCGGTTCTGTGGCCGAGCGAGCAGCGGTGGAGCCTGTCGCCGCTCTATTATGCGACGCAGGTGCCGGCGTGCTGCCTGTAGGTGCCCGCGGGTCGCGTGGTACGATTGGCTCCCACTCCTCCGAGGTGGGCGGGGTAGGGCAGTCAGCGGCCTGGGAGCAGGTCTGACCGCGGTGTTGGCGGGCGGCTCGCCCGCATGAGAACGCGCTGGCCGTTTTTTTGGTCTGTATCGCAGCCTGTGAGCCCTATAATATAGTAGATCGAGCTAGACTCACCTTGGAGCCCTCCGTCAAGGCCATGATAAGCCCAGGATGTCCTTAGCACGCTATGAAAGCGTTGAGCACAAGACGCCTATAATCGGGTCAGCGAGGTTGCGCAAGCGTGCGGATGGTACGTACCAGCCCTGTGCTCGCGCAATAAGGTGCCTCTGAGGGGTGGACGCCGCAGCGGCGTACGGATGCGCGGTGAGGAACGAGGTCAACCAGCGGATCGGCTATTTCCGCACCCTCTCGCCGACCAACCACTTGCATTCCAGGTGGTTGAACATACATAGCATTAATCTAACGGTCGGGGCGCAATATATTGTGATCCGAGAATACGATTTTAAATTCTTATAAAAATCGAAGCACGCATTCACTGGGTGCCACAGCACCAAGTTGCTCATGCTGCCCTGCATTTCACGGCATCGTGCAATGCTATGACTTCAGGATAACACGGATTGAGGATTTTGTATCCCAACAGTCACACTTGAGCTATTAGACTCTCGATTAATTGTCATCACGATTGTGTGAGTGTGCGAGCACTGCAGCTCAACCCGAGTTGAGCCTGCATGTTCAAGCAGTACTCGAGTGCATTTTGACCTCGATATTGCATAGCCCGACCTAACGCAAACACGCAGCAGCATTGACATCAAAAACACGGCCCATTTTCACTCGGAATGCTGGGTGAGTGCTACTCATTCACCCGCTACTCAGTTGCAGTGTGGTCCTTCGCAAGATGCCTCCCTGTCTCCCAGACTTCGGTCAACTAACGCGATGGTCGATGCACACAGGATAGAGCAAAAATAAGCGACTATATTAACTATCTAATCTAACTGCTCGAAGAAGTCCTCGATAGCCTGGTAATCCTGCGCTGCTTCGTCCTCGTCGTCGTCCTCGTCCCCATCCTCATCCGCCGTACCCTCGTCGTTGTTTCCCAGGTCACGCAATGGTTCGTGGGCTGCGCCTGCCTGTCCCGCACGCACACCAGGCACGAGACAGTCGGTGAATCCTGGGAAGCGTCGTACGAGCTTGCTGAGCCTCTGGCGATGCAAATCGTTGGCCCTCGCACGACGCTGCAGTGCCTCGCGTAACTCGCAGGCGAGCAAAGCGTTGGAGGTCGATGTGCTGTCGATAACGCGCCTGAAATGAGCCTCTTCATCGACCACTGCTGTGACGAGACGTCGCATCTCGGACGCGGCAGCGAAGAAGTTCCTCGCGCGCGCGCGAGCTTGTGGAACTTCATCGCCATAAGGCGATTAGCAGGCTGAGCCCACGCCCGATGTTCAAGCTCGCCGCCGCGTGTATGCCGCAGGAGCTCGAATTCCTGGAGCTGCGTCCACTCCATGAGGGTGGCGAAGTCGACCTGCTGCGCCGGTGGTACCAGGGCAGCAGCAGCGGCGTTGTATTTGGTGACAGCCGTGCGTATGGCCCGTGAACGCGCCTTCAAACCCTTCCCAATCGTTTCCCGAAGCTTGTAGCCTGGCCAAATGTGAGCATACAAGACTTTAGAAAATGGATACCGCACCTGTACCAAAGACGTGTGATTTTGCCAGCTCGAACATCCGTTGAACCATAAGGAACTCCAGGCGATCGAGGGCGCGCCTCCAGTTGCGCTCTACAGTCTTTCGTTGCGCGGCCGCATACATCTCCGAGTCTGGCGCCCATTGTTCTTCGATGCCCAGCGCAGTTTCCAGCGCCACGGCCGAGTCCAGCGCCGCGGTGTATTTCTTGTACGCGTCACGCCTGGACTTGTTGCGCTTGCGAACCTCCGCGCTGGACAGCTTCTCACGTGCGATCTGGCGCGCACTGACAGGTGCTGGTGGGACGCCCTCCCTGAACGCGTCAAGGCAATCGTTCATGGTTGACCTGCAAGCTTAGTTAGCACGAAATGAGCAATAATCGAAGCACCTACTCAAGAATAGCGAGCTCTTCGAGGTGCTCGACGTAATCCATCTCCAGGACGTCCCGCTCGGGCTCGGTCTTGAGATTCTCCAAGTATTCGAGCTCTTCTTTCAACCAGCCCTCGACCTGGGCGTCCGTGAAGCCCGTCGTGTCCTGGAACGCCTTCACGGGAACGGCCAATTCGGCGATAATACGATAGGCCTGCACAACGTTATTGTAAATGAACTTGCCTGCGACAGCGTTAGAATGCAATCACAGGGCAAGGAAAAAGCGCGTACTGAGCTCCGAATACTTATCCTCCTCCCATTGCTTGAGGAACAGGTCGAGGAATTGGACGTAGTGGAAGTGCGACGCGTGGCGAACCAGTGGTGATACCGCATTAGACGCCGAGAAGAATCTCTCGCACGTCTCGAGATCTTCGAGGCCGAACCCCTTTCGATACAACGGGTGGTGCTTGAGCTGACAGAGCCGGTTGTGCCCATAGCCATGGAACGAGTTCAAGCCAAATGAGACGTTGGCTGAGTGGGCGCGCGCACCGAGGCTGCTGCGCGACAGAGTGCCCTGGAATGCACATCCGATATCGTAGCCGACATATCGTTCACGCAGCCCAACGGAGAGCAATTTAGATACTAAGCCGAGCCCGTACTTTGCGCTATAATGTGATTAGCAACAGACACAAAGATATGAAATAATGGAACGTACAGCTCACCGCTCCGTACCATTTCCGTGTACCAAAGAGCAAATCCGTGCCTGCATACACAGACGAAGATGCCCGTCTGCTCGAATAGCCCAGGCGCGGTCTTGAAGTGTTCCGCCTTGGCGTTCTTCCACCGCTGAGAGCACACCGATGGGGAGGGCGCGTCGTCGCCCGGTTCGCCAGATTCGTCGACTGAATGCCATAGCTGTTCGTCCGTTTCGCGTGGGCTGGTTTATATGAGCAATACGGAAGATCGTGTGTGCATGAGGACATACCTTGCGACCTGGTTGAACACGCCGGCCGACCTCGTTGGCGTACAAATCGATGTGCGCCGAGGGCACCTCATAGGACGAATGAAAAGTCCTCTCGTCTGCGCGGCCGGCGGCGGCGCTGCGCTTTAGTGACTGGCCACCGTCCATGGCAAGCATGCCGCCGATGGTGAGCGGTTCTTCGTCTTTGAGCTGGTAAAAGTGAGTGTTGTATTTGAGCGCGTCGGGTTGCGCACACGCACCTGATACGTACAGCTTGCGCACGCGTTGAGGACCCGCCAGTTTGGGGCATCGCGACCAAGTGCCGTCGCGACGCGCCGGTCAATCTCGCGCCGAACGGCCAAATAAACGTCCAAGGCCTGCGCGGTGCTCGCGCAGGTGCGGGCGATAGGGACACTGCAAGAATTAATTAAATGAGCAGGTTAAATAGTAGAAGGAAGAACGTGCATCGTATACTTATCGCAAATGGCGCGCACGAAAGGCTGTATGCCGATTCTGGGTGCGTGACGTCGAAGCCTGTGGTAGAACTCGAGGAGGCCGACTGATACCGCGACGGAGGGCTGCTGTGGAGTGCAGGCAATGAGCCCGATGCGCATGAGCGCTAGAACAGGCTGCTCGGCGGGGCGGTAGAAGACGCGAAGGTCGCGAATGAATTCTGGGTGCGTCAGTATCCAACCAAAAATTATAGAAATGCGAACACACCAGTATCATGCACCGCGTGTATCGTGAACCAGCTGTCCGCATCCTGTGCGAAGTCCTGGTCCTGAAGTGCGGGGTCGGGGACTGACGGCGATGCCTGGTGCTTCCATTGCAAGTAGGCGTCCGCCAACGAGGGCGTGATGGCGTCCCCACGCCAGCTGCTCGCTATTTATCTGTTCTGCCCGGCTGCGGTTGTCCACTCGGGCCTTGAACGGGACGCTGTGCGAAGTGCTAGTCAGCAGATGTTGCCAACAGTGATAGATGCACGTACCTCGGCGTCAGAAAGCCCGTCAGGCTCGTGGCAGTTGATAGCAAGGCTTCCTGACCCTCTGGGTCTGAGCCAGCACTGGGGTCTGGAAAAAGCGGGTCGAGGTCGAAGCAAAACGGCTCATCTGCGTCGACCCAGCCGTCTTCCGGCTCTTCCACAGGCTGACGCACACGGGCAGCATCAAGAGCACTTCGAATGCCTGGGAGTGTTACTATACCGGACCGGGAAGCGCGCACCCCCCGGGAAGCGCGCACTTTGAGCAATCACTTTCTCTCAGTTGTATCCCTTGACCCAAACCTTCGAAAAAAATAAAATACAACTGGCTAGGTTCTCTAAATCTCAGATCCAAATGACCGGGTGTGAGCAGGTGTCATCGAGCGTGGCAATAATTCATACCCTGAGGCCAGTTGCACATTCACTTGCTCATTGACTTGATCCTAGTCCATAGGGCAGCTCCTCCCGTCCAATCTTTTGCAGGGTGCATTATGACATCCTACTTCGCATATAATGCCCATCTCCGAGCCATTCTCCTGCTTCTTTGGCAAGATCGTAGAAGGTGCAGTGGGATTGCCTCGGTCGGCCTCGGTCCGTCACCGGCGGTGCAAAATAGTTCCGGGTATTCCTCCCGCTTGTTTACGTGCGCTCAACTGCCAATGGCACCGTCACGCACCCAGAAAGGTCGCAGGCCATCTCCGACGGCTTCGAAGCGTACACGACACAAGGCTCTTCGTGATGACGCGGAGCGCGAGACAAGGATCCAGGCTGCGCTGGCGGAATGCCGCTCCCTCGTGTTGGCTGGCGAGCGCATTGTCTGGACAAAAATCTGCAAACAACACCAGGTTGCTCGAAAGACCCTGACCGAACGCTGGAAGGGTACTCGTCTTTCCCGCCTGGAGGCGCACGAGAAGCAGCAGCTGCTGAGTGCCGCTGAAGAAACTGCTCTCATTGATTGGGCCTGCCTTCGCAGCTTTGCTGGGATGCCACACTCCAAGCAGGCATTGGCAGCTCAAGCCTTCAAAATGACGGGTCAGACACCAGGCAAACACTGGTGTGGCCGCTTCTTCGAGCGTCACAGAGATCGTCTACGTTGCTGCCATGCATACGGCCTCGACCCCAAGCGCGCTAGGAACTTCACCCGACCTATCGTTCGTAAATACTTCGACGACGTATGGGCTGTCATCCACGAGCACGGCATCCCCATCGAGAACATCTTCAATATGGACGAGAAGGGCATACAAATCGGTGGCGGGCGTAACGGCGACCGCAGGAAATATTTCTTCGCTCGTGAGGATATGCGCCGATACCGCATGCGCAGCGACAACCTAGAGCTCATCACGCTCATTGAGACCACCTGCGCTGATGGTACAGACCCTATCCCGGTTAGCATCATTGCGAAACCTGGGGACCTTGGCACCGACTGGTTCTCGCCGGATTTTCCTCACCGGGACCGCATTGGGTTGTGAGTAGCTCATGTTGCCATGCAGCACGTGTAAATGATACTCACCGGATAAAACAGTGTAGCTGCATCCGAGAATGGGTGGACCAACGATGTGCTCTGCACGGAGTGGTTCAAGCGCGTCTTCGTGCCCAATGCCAAGCGCCACAGCGTGTCAGGAAAGCCGATCCTGCTCATCTTCGACGGCCATGGCTCGCACCTCACCGACGAGATGAAGAAGCTCGCGTTTGAGCATAACATCATCCTCATGCTCCTCCCGTCCAAGACGTCACACATGTTGCAGCCTCTGGACGTTGGCATCTTCAACCACGTTCAGCGGTTGTGGGAGGACCGCACCCGTGCACGTGCTGTCGCGCTCGACCCAATTACCAAGGCCGACGTCATTCGCGAATATCTGGACATTCGGCAGCATGCCTTCATACCAAAATACATCGCGGACGCCTGGCGCCGTGCGGGCATCCACCCGTGGAATCCAGACATCTTTACCGACGAACACTATGCGCCAGCCACTAATTTTTCGACCAAGGCGCACGTTCCAAAAGCAGCAGCGCAGGCTGCCACCGTTCCCTCTTCGCCGTTCACTGCCCAGTTCACCTCTGAGCCAGAGGATAACGGCGACGAGGCAGAGGACGATAGCAATTTGTCTGACTGGCACAGCGGCCCCGATGCGCCAAACAGACAGGGCAGCGCAGATCTCGACACAGACGAGGAGTCGGACAGTGGTAGCGACTCAGACGAGGAGTCGGACAACGCTCGCATGTCCATCTCCCCACCGCACACGCCGCATGCGGAACCGCCGCATACGCCGCCACAAAGTCCATCGCCCGTCCCTTGGCGCATTGCAAATCCCCCTTCGAGCGTTCGGCGATGGCAGGAGCGCCAGATGTCAGAACAGCCGACACCTTCGCGCAGTCGCGTGCTGGCGCCTCTCCGCGCGTCATCCCTTCCACCCAGCTCGCCGCCCCCGCCCAGCAGCCCAGAGCCAATACCGGCAACGCCTGCAGTGCCAACAGCCCCCGTTCGCATCCCCCCGTTACCAGACAGCACGCGTGACGTCTATCGCAGCTCCAGCAGCAGTCTATCGGACAGGATTCGCCGCCGTCCACTGCAACTGCCCGCGCCAATTGCGCCAGCTGCACCAAGTGCTGTCGCCGCTCACAATGGCCCCGTCACGCGACGCCGGCTGGCGCTCGCGGCATCCGCAAGTCGTCAGGAGGTCGAGACGCAGGACCAGACGATCATACGACTGCAGCGCCAGCTCTGGGCATCTCAAGAACTGGTGCACCAGCTCCTCGCCGGCAAGCAAGCTGCGGAGGCGCACCTATCTCTGACGGTGCTGGAGAATGAGCGCTTGCGAAATGGCAGCGAGGCCGAGGTCGCGAAGAAGAGCAAAAAGAAGAAACGCGGCGAGCCGTCGACCAACGTTACGATCAAGAGCGGCATCTTGACCGCACCGGGGATGTGGGAGGAGTTCCAGCGAAACCAGGAGGTTGCTCAAGCCGAAGCAGAGCGTGTCGAAGCGCAGAATGCGGCCAAGGAGCAGGAGAAGCGTCGGGAGCAGGACGAGCGGTACAAGATCACCCGCAACCTCGCGTACGAATTCACCGGCACTTGGGCCAGCTACAAGAACGGAAAAGCTGCCAATTTGCGCACCCTGGCGGAGGACTTGAAGATCCCGCTGAACAAACGTGACGGAAAGCCCAAGACGAAGGCGGCGTTGTCGAAAGAGATTGAGGACCGATTTGAGGCGGAGCCACACCTCAAGACCAACAAACGCTATCGCGCGCTCTGGCCGTTGGCTACGCAGCATCCCGCGCTGTCCCAGCCGGGGTGTAGCGATTCAGGATATGGATCTGGTGCACAAGCCGGTGGCAACGTGCAGCACGACGTTAGAGACGCCGGTTCCACTGGTACGCATTTATTGCGGCATACCACTGGCTTTTGATTCCTAACTGACGCATTTTATGCTGTCTACGATGCAGGGCACGACGCTGCATCAGCTTCTGCAGTTGCAGGGCCAGGACCGTCGTCGTTGGCTCACCAGGAGGAACGCATCCGCGCGCGTGCACTTGCGCAGCAACTGCCGACAACACAAGGCGCATTCCTTGCAGGATCCCAGGTGCGGCATCCTCTGTCAATGCCATATGCACCGCTTCCGCCGTCCACCCCGTTCAGTTCCGTCTACGGCCTGCCGGAGTGGCCACCGACAAGTGCGACAACGCCCGCGCATCTTACGCCCATCTGGACCGCACCTTTCACCACCGACGAGCGCCGCAGCGCGGCGCCATCATCCTGGCCTACTCCTCTTCATGTGGACGCGACGCTGCGGCCATACCGGCAGACTGGCTCATCCGGGCTGGTTGCAAGGACAGACCGAGTGTCCGTCCGAGCACCATCGCCGTATGACCTGCAATCGCGACCAGACGTACGGGACGCGCGCACCCAACGTCAAGAAGCGCATCCAAGAGCCATGGAAAGGCAGGAATCCCTTGTGAGCATGCATTGGCCAAGATCGGGATGGCCGAATGGTGACAATGAGCCGAACTGGCCGCCACAATAATCCTTGCTTTGCATGTACATTACCTCTTCTTTTTCTTACATTTATCGAATTTAAATTGTTATATAGCATATATTGAGCTGTGTCCGAGGCAAAATACTACGTGTATGGAGAGATCGAGCATCCGAGCTGCTGGCCGAGCTCGGACGATGCGCATCACACGCCCACCGGAAGTGCGCGCTTCCCCGTCTAGAGCCGGCATCTCTTCCGTACCCGTTGAGTCCCTTCGAAAAATTCAAACTATTTGGATTCTACGATAATAAATGAAGATGAATCATGTTCAGAAGAACCGAGGGTCAGCGGGCAAGTGAGAAAAGCGGCAGGCGAAAGTGCGCGCTTCCCGGTCCGGTATAGTATCAAGGGCTGAGCACGTGCGCAGGGCAACACATGCGCACCTTCGAGCGTCTTCTGACGCTTCCGAATCGCGTGCTCGTTTTCCTTTTCGATGGTGGTCAGGCTCCGAACGTTGCGGCCCTTTCTGTGACGGGGTTCTGCATCTGCCCCAGGAGGGACATCATGTGCTCGTGTTGCGTGCCAGACGTTCTTGCGAGAAAGCACAGACCGCGGCCGGCCTGACATCGTTGTAGGATAGGGCACCTGTACCTTACCTAAATACTCTATAAGTATAGGCAGGATCTGAGTGAGATCCTGCCTATGCATTTAGCATAATATTTTTTAAAAGACACCATTGAATTCAGAATATCAAGTTTCCTATGTACAATTTTTTTCCGGAGTGAAAATGCGAAGTTGGGAGGTCGTCGTCGTCGAGGACGGCGACGACGGCGACGACAGCGGTGCCAAACAGCGTGCCCGGTGGGGCCGGTGATGACGCCGGTGGCTGACACATGTTCCGGCGTCGGACACACCGGCCGTCACCTCCGACAGTCAGGCGCGCTACCAGCTGGCCCAGGACCTCTCCCCGCCAGCTGGATTTATAGAGGAAATCCAGCTGGCTATGGGGAGAGCTCGAAATCGCTCTATGCATAGGCAGGATCTCACTCAGATCCTGCCTATACTTATAGAGTATTTAGGTAAGGTACAGGTGCATTAATATTGATCCCAGTGACGCACGGACTTTTTGTCAACGGAGACCTGATTTATTATGCCAGAAACTTTGGACGCCACAGTTACGGGACCCTCGAACCCCGTAGTGCTGCCCATACTGCTTCATCCTGGAAGTCTAATATGTACTCTATGTATATGCGAACCCTCAGTGAGTCACAGACAAGCCACAGCATCACAGCTTGCCGCTGATGTCGTTTGACCGCTCCCACCGTCCGACGCGCCAGGCCCGGAGAAAGAAAGGTCAGCCGAAGTCGGCGTCGAAATCCGTGAGGTGGCATAACAGCTCTCAAGCTTTGCTTTCGTGAGCGATTCACCTCAGAACATTGTTTCATTTTTTTTTCTGATCGAGTATTTGTAGCTCCTCTCTACAGTAGCACAATATAAAGCGACATTCATCTCGAATCGTAGCGAACTTCATCCGCTAGTTCCGCCAAATCATGCAATCCTTCCTCCAGGATAACCTGCTTCATCTCCAGCGTCCTCAGCCGTCCAAACCCGAAAGTCTCAACGATCAACACGACATGCGACGCCGTCAGATGAATCCCCGCAGGGGGGCCATAAAGATGGAGCTCCTGTACGTTGGGGAAGCGCAGACGCAAGCCTGGGGAGAGCATGTCGTCCAAATCGTCCGTAGAGAAGAAGCGCAGCGTCACGCTCTGGATGCTCAACGCGTTCCGCAAACTGAAGATGAGATCTTGTAGCAGCGATGTCTCGACGTCGAGGCTGGCGATGGACGCAACGGGCAGCGCGTTCCACGGAATCTCGTCCAGACTGTCGTCGTATGGCCACTGATACGCAATCGTGCGGGAGTCATCTCTAAGTTCAAGCACAAGCCACTGCTCGTCCTCATCCTCAGAGTCAGCGGTTATCAGCGTCGAGCACGAGACCTGGACAGGCGCAGTGAATGATTTCAGGACGAGGAATGCGTCAGATGTCGGCGTCTCAGATCCGTAGATGACACGGATATTCGTCGCCGGTGCATTTTCGAAGGTTTGCGCGAGCCATAGTTCAACATCTGAGCTCACGTCCTCGAGGTAGATGTTGGGGATGGTCGCAAGGCGCGAGAGGGTCGAGGTTTCCCACTCGTCGTTCGACTCCTCAGACCAGTGAGAATAGATGCGAAGCGATAGCAAGCCCGGGCATGCTTTCAGTGCACCGGTAAGCTGCGCAGGGTCGTAGACCGCGATAGATAGGTTGCGCAAGTGCGGCATGATGGGCACCGCATCTCGCTCACCTGGCTCAAGATCCCATTCAAAGCCTGCTGAGATATTGAGCTCCTCTAACTCCGGGGACGCAAGCCCGTGCAGGCATAACGGCTCGCCTTCCGAGTCGTCTCGGACGTGGGCGCAGACAACAGAGAGCTTTCGCAGCGCGGGGAGTGAGAGTAAGGTAAGCAACTCGGGAATGAACTCTTGGCAGGTAACGCTCGAAATGTGCAATTCTTTGATCCTGGATGAATGCCTGTTCAGCACACTGGCGAGATGATCGACGAATTCCATGTGGGTCCCGTAGTTGAGGTTGCTGACGCGTATGCAGACAGGAAGCGCCCCGCTCCGAAGCAGCATAGGTTCGAGATAGTGAAGAGAAGAGACATATTGTTTCGGTTTTTTTTCTTGCTCTAAGCATCTCATGCACTCCCAGAATGTGTCGTCGGGGACGTCCTTGATCTTGCACGGCAAATAGATCTCGGTCCATAAGGTCGGGGAAGAGAGTGCTATGGTGCGCCAGGAGTGGCAGACACGCGAGACGCTGAATCGGTCTTCTAAGGGGAGCAAAGACCACGTCGCCGTCCAGAGCTCGTTCGGCAGCGAGCAGCAGGCTACAATTCGCGCGTTCCTGGCACGTAGACGAGCAACGAGCGCGTTTTCGAAGATATTTCGAGCAGAATCACGGATTCTACACAGTATAAGGATGAGAAGAGGTAGAAAGATTGAATGCTCGGCGACTTACTCTTCGATGACATTAGACGGCTTCCGAAGATCGACGCCTTGCATCGCGAGCGTTGCAGCGCCGCGAATAGCTTGCTCCACTTCGGCCTTGAGGTGGTGTGAGTCGGAAGACATTGCGAGGACGCGCGAAGAAAATGAGCACAATGCAAAAGTTCGGGACCAAGGATGTACCACGTATGAAACTCCGACTTGTCTCCGATCGTACCTCAACTCATCTGTCTATTATTTCGCGAACGGCTCGATTTCCACTTAATGCTCAAAGAAAAGATATATATATATATATGGACCCCAGCGCCAGTCAAGACCAATAGATGAATTTCAGGGTGGCTGTAACACTAAGCTTCATCCTACTAGATTTCATAAATGACATGCGGAGACGTTATCCTTAAAATGTCGTTCTCAATGCAAGATCTGCTGTCTTAAAACCAGTGGACATTTGAGCGAGATATCCCAACTACATATGGTCTACGATATCGCTCGGCCGTGCGAGCGCGTGTCACAGCCATTGAAGCGCCCCACTCCCTTCTCGCACCATGATGAGTATCTTCTGTCAGTTTGCAGCACCCTAATAGCGGCACACGGCGCGTTCCCAGCAGCATAGCTTCCATGACGCGGCGTTTTCTCCCCGGGAAGCTCAACAGTACAGATCGCATTGTTGTATGCTCGTTCTCCCGCCAATCCTCAGGTGGTTAAACAGAAGTCATCGCCACCTGCCGCATTCCTAAACACGGCGCCTGGGTAGACAGGCAGCACATCGATCGGCCGCGTCGACTCTGAGCAAACACATACTACGTGTGTGCGCTAAGCGACATCTAAAAATTACATCAATGAGTAAGCTAAACTAGCAAGCAGCGTTTAAGTCCAAGGGTCCTTTGTCCAAAAGAGCGTTATACTTCTTTCTACTTGTGCGTGTAGTCATGGGGTCGGAACTACAGTCGCCACAGCCGGATCCAAGTCTACACGCCGATGTAACCCAAGCCCAACGGAAAAGAAGAACGTTACATGAGTTCCGAGCTGCTTACCCTCACCATTTTAATAAATCCACTCAACCGTCCAGCGTTGGCCCGTTCAGCACGGCTTCTGCCACGTGTTGCCTTCCCACGAATATGCGAACCTAGAGCACGAGTGAAGGTTAGCTGTCATATAGACAAGAGCGAAGGGGCGGACGCACTTCAATCTGGCCTGGATAGTACCACGAGACCAGGGCCTGCGAGCTGTGAGAAGAATGAAAACAGCGAAGGCGAACGGCACGCTTACAATCATAATATAAAAGAAAACCATCGCCGAGCCCTCCGCCCAGTTCGTCTTCGCGTCGGCCGTGACGAAGTTGACGAGGAAGCACGCGGCGACGACGAGCGCGACCTCGAGCAGGTCGAAGAGCAGCAGCAGCGGCTTGTGCGTGCACCACGCGACGAGCACGAACACCGGCATCCACACAAGGAGGAACTGAATGCTCAGGTCGATTGAGATGCCCGACGCCACGCCCTCCGGCTCGTCCGAGTCGCCGTGTTGGTGGTGTCCCCTGGTGCGAAACCGCTTCGTGAAGTGCAGCACCGAGAGGAACGCATCGCCCGCGAAGGAGATGAAGGGCAGAATCACCAGGCCGAAGAACCTGCGCCAGCCTTTCAGCTTCAGCTGAACGAGGAGAGGGGAACGGACGCACTCTTCGGAGAGGTCTCTATGTTCAAGCATCTCTTCGAGTGACTGGATGAGCTATAACGAGGCACGGAAGGTATAAGCCTTAGACGCGGAGACGGCGAAGGCGAGCAAGTGAAGCGGCGAACGTACATATTGGGCAGTAACCGCCATGAGCGCCACGCAGATGGCGATTGCAACCGTGCCGAAGCCCGGGTGCACGGAGCTGTCGCGCTCCTCGCGCTCGAGCGTGCGCTGCCGGAGCACGCTGGACTGCCGGTGCAGCGCGCCCCGCTGGCCCGGCGGGTTGTGCAAATAGATGCGCGAGCAGACGTAACTATCATCCCGAACTCAGTCTCAGAGGGCTGAGATAACAGCGCAACGCGAACCTGATGAGTAGAAGCACTGATATCCCGCGACTGAACTGTAAGAACTGGCCGCGCCGCGCATCAGTGAGAAGCGCGAGGTACTCCGAGTGTTGCGCGAGCTCGTCCGTCTCCTCGTGCTCGCTCGTGTTGAGGTGCGTCACGTACTTCGTGAGGTCTTCGAGGTTCCCGCGGTCGAGCGCTGCGAAGAACGCAGCGGGGAGCACGAGCGACATCACCCCGAGTGTGAGCAGCGTGTGGTTCAGCTGAGTCTTGCCAGAATGCAGCTCCTGCTCAATGATGCGCGCGCCGCCGGTGAGGAATGCGACCCCCGGCACCAGTAGTACATGCAGCAGCACGACCCCGATGACGGTTATTTGGAGTAAACGGTAGCTGTGCGGGAAGCCACCGTGTTAGCGTTTCATCGCCTTTTTGTAACGAATGCATACTTGTCACGCGCCAATAGCGCAATGGCAAGGGCGCCTTCCACTGCACTGTGCGTAATGAGTTTTATGTCGTTGGACACGATGCCGAACATACTTGCTGAGCGTAATTAGTAGTAACTCGCCGAGTTCCTGCAGCAACGCTAAGCAATGCTCGGGGCAAGAGAAAGTAGAGATGACTCACTGCACCGAGATAAGGTATCATCTCCTCGCCCAACCATTCGAAACGCTTCTGAAGCGGAATAATAGCAAGAAGGTTTACTGTAGAGTGTCAGCGAGCCGCGTCGTGGCGCTGAGGGACGACTTACAAGCGAAGCGTTCCGGTGAACCAAAATAATGCTCTCCCTCTCTGTTCTTGATGAAGTTGCCAGCCCAGGCGACGGGCAAGAAGACAAAAAGCAAGTTGACGGACGTGTGTGAGCGCAGGCTCCGAAAGCTCTCCCACACGGTAGGTACCCTCCGTCCGACGCCCTGGAACCGATGCCACCTGGAGCGCGGCGGGCGCTCGTACTCGGGCTCGAACTGGACGTGCATAGACCTTCGGGCCGCTGTAGTGGAGGAGCGGCCATTGCTCGCGTCTGAGCGCTCGCTGTCCGTAAGAAGCTGTTGCGTGCTGGTTGACGGCGTCTGCAAGGAAGGCGGGTACGTGGGCAGCGTTACAGACCGCATGCTGGGCGTTGCTGCTGGTGCTGTATCGTGCGACCTGCCCTGCTCCACGTCGTCCAGCACGATATTGACCATGGGAACGTCGGAGGTGGTGGTGAAAAAGAAGGAGAATCCCGGACCCCGGTGGTGATGCGGTGTCGATCTCCAAGATTAGAAGCGCGCACATGCCGATCGCTTAGCAGGCGCTACGGGCAACCAAGCCGAGCCGATAGTATCTAGGATCCAGAGGTTGCGATGTGCGATACGATGAGTTCGAGGCTGGCGCTGGCGCTCTGCAGTGTGAATGCATGTATGCCTCAGAAAACCCGAGCATTGGCGCCCTAAAGCCTCCTTCCACATTTGTAAGGCTGATAGGGTCGATGCGTATCAATCAAATCAAAAAGAAACACAGCTTGGACACAGCGCGAAGCAGAGAAGGACGAAGCTATGAGCCGCTAACTCCGACTTTCATCCTTGACCTTCTCCGCTCACCAGCCCGCGCCGTCGTAATGGCTTTCTAGGCGCATGTTATCTCCCGTTGTCGCTAAATGGCTGTGCGCTGGCCCAACTTGAGGCTATGAATACTGTAATCATTTGGCGCTCACCGCGCAATGATTAAATCTGCTGGCAGGCCGTGTTCTGTGCGTCGGGGTCAGCTTTGTCCCAACTTTCGGCGGAATGATCTCGAGCCTGGTCCCAGACTGGACGTTGGACTGGTCTCATCTTCCAAAGCGACGCTTTGCATCCTTATCACTTGTCGACGGCGACCGGCCCCGCGCAGCTTCCGCAGGTCAATATGACCGCCCGAGCATGAAAGGGCCCTTGCTAGTATTATCTCTGTCCGAGCTACCAATAGTTCGCCTCGCAGGCGGCGCCCCTCCACCTGTACAACCACTCTGACGCGCCGATGATAAGCTTTGCTTTTGTTTTGTTTTTGCTCTGGTCTCGGGAGCGCTTCTGGACACAGTCGCGGCACTGATTTGCTTCGAGCGCTCGTCATGCGGAAGAAGCTCCCCGCCCCTTCTTGTACGGTGATTTGGCAATAGTCTTGATATGGCACCACAAGACATCGTCCTCTATGGCGTGACGCCCGTTCCTATGTCGTCCGTCGAGCTGATGCACGTACATCTCTCCGTGCCATTGGTCAGAAAGAGGTTGATCGGGTAGTCCAAACATCCGCGTCAGCACTAGGTCAGCACATTGCTCCCAATCTGTTGCTGTAAGCTTGGACTACGCACGACACGGCGAATTGCAATTCTGAATCTGACATGCCTTCGGAACGCGCCACTTGCACGCCAGTGCAACCAGGATTGGCCCACATCTGGAAGCACAGCGGGCCGGAGGGTTTAAAAGCATGTCCCTGCCTGGATCGGGTTTCTCACCGCCTGGGGATGTACGTATCCGTGCCCGTCCACCTGAAAGTACCCCTCGTGGCCGCTGGCGCCGCCGTGGGCCTCGTGCTCACGTACCATGTCTTCCGCCGTTTTCTTCGCTCTTACTTGTTCAAGCACTACACGTGCATCCCTGACCTTGAGCACCTCGGCACGCCGCGACGGGGATCCAAGCTTCCAGGCACTGCAGTTGTCTGTGGCGGCAGGTGGGCATTATATATTCATTCCTTACCAGACGTGTGACCGTGACTGCACCAGCATTGCAGGACTCTTTGCAGCGCGTGTCTGCTCCGACCACTTCGCAAAGGTCGTCGTCGTCGAGCCGGAGGCCTGGACGTTTACGTCCGAGGCGCGGGAGCCTGCAGACTTCGAGACGCGCCAGGTTCAGGGGTCCACGGCCACGTACAACACGCTCAACCACAAGCGAAGCAGGGTCTATCAATACACCGCAGTTCATCGTGAGATCTCCCCTCTCCATTTGCGCGCGCATGTGCGGTGTTTGACGCGCATTTGCAGTGTACCAGGTCCTGCTTCTCCGCTTTGCACGCAAGTTGTTCCCCGGTTTCGACGCTATCGCTCAAAGCTGGGGGCTCCTGTACGTAATTTACCCACTGCGAGGCCATGCAGCAACTAAAGGTCCCTCGTGGACAGGATCCAGGCTGGCAACATCAATGTCAGTCTCTCCGGCCACATGTTGCATCCTCCCAGCCACGAATATGATGGCAAGCTTCCCGAAACCATTTGGGCCCCACGACGCAATCTCGAGGCCTTAATGCGCAAGCTCGTGGGCGACGCAAACCCCTGCATCGAATATGTCAATGGCACCGTAAGCGGGTTTCAGTTGGCGTCGGACGGCTCCGTGAGTGTTGTCAACGTCCGGCTGTCCAACGGCGATGTGCGCGACATCGCAGACTGCTCCCTTGCCATCGGTGCGCTCGCAATATGTCACAGCATCTCAGCCTGTGATCTGACCATCGCGGTCGCTGTCCCCGCGCAGATTGCACGGGCATCTCGCAGACTGGCCTCAAACTTCTCTCGCGGGCTATCCCCGAGTTCCCAAAGGGCCTGCGCGAAGCGTACAACCCCAACATCGTCTATTCGACATTGGAGTACCCCCTGCCGCCCAAGTTCGACGAGAACCTGCGCGCGCTGAACATCCCCGACTACGATACCGACCGCGCGGGCGGCATCTTTTCCTACAACCCTGATCCCGACGTGGACAACCGGCTCGTATCGCTCATCCGCCGCGACGCCCACGGAGGTTAATCAATGCTACTATTCTAGACTGGAATCCGCATGCATCCCGTGCTAACTTTATCTTGCGTTTGCAGTGGTGTTTACCATGGGCGGCTGGGCGGTCAATATGCCCGTAACGCTCGAGGAATGCCGCACGTTCACGCAGGAAGTCAAGAACCAAGCTCACATCCCTGAGTATTTTTACAAGGCGATGGACCTGCTTGAGCCGGTTGAGCATCTCGGCACTGTGTACGAGGCACGCATGAGTGCGTAACGCGCTTCTTGCTTGCTTTCTCGGAGATCTATTGACGAAGCCCAATAGCTGCCTGCTACAAGGTCCACTACGAACGCGCGCTTCATCTGCTTCCGCGTAACTTCCTCGCCATCGGCGACGCGTCCATGCGTGTAAACCCTCGCTTCGGGTGAGTGGGATGCTGTGCAGTAGTTTTCCACGCTGACCTTCGTCCAGCCAGGGTGTCACGAAGAGCGCTATGGGGGCTATCACCATAGACCACGTGCTTCGCCGCCTGGCGCCATCGCACAGCGATTTCTCGAAAGTCTTCTTCAAGCGCATGGATTCCCTCACGGGGACAGTATGGTGCACCGCATTCTTTTACCATGAGACGTGGATTTGCATCTGAACCGTGAGATCAGGGACGGAACACGGTTGGCAGATTATGGCGCCCCGACGACGACGCCCATTCCAGGCGAGTCCCTCTCCGATGGTCGCTTCATACGCTGGTATCGCGGGCAGATGACGAAGGTCATGAACAAGGTCAATAGCTATCGCAGCGGTCCTTCATATGCAATGGGCTCTGATCGCGATCGTCGTAGAACCCCGCCGCGGCGTCCGCAATGTGGCATACGCTCATGTTCCTAGCTCCACCGTTCGACCTATTCTCCCCTTCAATAGTGAGGAGTATTATTTGGGAGACCATATGGCCAACAGCATGATGTGAATTTATTGTATACCGTAACGTAACGCGAACATAGAACATTATCAGATGAGCAGGACAGACTTGGGTGAACGACATCATATACTCGACTCCTTATTAGCCAATAACTACTAACTGCTGGGAAACGCAAAGACTAAATCCACATCAAATTTCCTAGCAGTCCATTCAAGTCCCTGAGCTTGGACTAGCAATTATTTAAGTAGGGTTGCGTGTCGTGGCCAGCATGCTATCAGGGAATTAGTTGAACGACTTTGATTGAATTTGACTGCCTGAGCGTACTTTGCCCACGCAGCGACATCGACTCTCGGGCCACCGCCTGTTCCGACGAGCAGTTGTTGACCTTTACTAGGCGTGCCATTCGCGACGACATAAAGCCATCCCGGTCCCGGAGGATAAACCGTCGGGTTCGGCGGCATCGTCACGACGAGCGTAGTACTCGATGTTCTCTGCGCGTTTAGCCACACGTGTCGCATATTCATGTGCAGCGCGTGCGTAGAGTAGCCGAGGTCCATGAGTGCCACTAAAATGCGATACTGTCAAGCGCCTCGTGCGCTCGAAAATCGTGGATGAGAAGAGCGCACCTTTAATATCGGTAATCCCTGCCGGCATCGTCACTGTTAATGTCACGTTCGTACCAAAGTTTGCGTTTCTCGGGAGCCCCGTAAAGGTTGGACGCGTGGCTGTCATCCACGGCGGGGACAGAATCTCTAGGCGGTACTCCGTTGCATACTTGACATTGCTCACATCTTCGTTGGGATTGGATCCTGCAATAACGATTGCACCGCTGGGAAGCAGAGACGCCACGCTGTGGTAAAGGCGAGCGATGGTAGAGGTCGGTAAACCCGTCGTGGAGAAGCGAGAGCCACCCGGGGCCGCAGGATCGTAGATGACTGGGCGGAATGCGGGGTTGTCCGCATTCGACGCGCCAACTTGATTGCGAACATTGCCATATCCTGAATCGACGGAGGATGCATTAGTGCGGATTGATGACTCTACGCGCACATGCCTGAGTACCCCGTACGCCCGCCATTGACAATCAGTAAGCGCCCGTCTGGCAGTTGTACCTGCAAGACATTGAGGGGCGTGCAGGGCAGATATGACGCGGCTCACAGCGTCGGGCATGATCCGAGCCTCGGGCATCGTCTCAACCTGCCAGCCAGCGCGGATGCCCGGTACGGATAGTTCCATTCTCGCGCACTGAGCGGAGGCGGGATCCTGACTGTTTATGGCGGCCGTCGGCGAGTCCGAGCTTGTTGAACCACCGCAGATAAGGACTGTGGGCGTATAGTCGTTGTCGGGAGACAGTGGCAGGAGCACGCCCGTCCCGGCCATGGGATACGAGACGCGAACACCATTCGGGAGATTCGGCAAGCGGATTTCGAGATCCAGGCGCCAATCGTATATCATCGCCTTCCTGTCAGTCAGCAGCTCAGCCGATCGTCGCACAAATCCGGAGTAGTGCATACTATACTTACTGATTCGCAGCTATGAAGATCCGTCCGGCGGGCAGCAGGATCGCAATGGGGAACAGATTGGCGTTTAGAGTGTCCTTGAGGAACTGGCTGGGCACGGGCGTTCCGTTGTGCCCGTTAACGTTCTTGGGCGGCCAGAACTCAAACGACGGGACGTTTGCCACCGCCGAGTTCTCGAAGACGCCACTTATGGAGCCACCGACGATGAATACGGAGCCATCGTCAAGGCGGACAATGCTGGGATACCAACGTGCGGTGCCCAGACGAATTCGATTCGGGCTCTCGAAGAACGCGCACTGGCTGGCAGAGTCTGCGCACTGCGAAGGCGTAAACATTCGCAGGCCCTGCGCGCCATTCTGGTCGCCGAGGTCGGCATCAAGCACCGCGTTCCCGCCAACATTCAGGAGCGTGCCATTCGAGAGCCACGCGCCGCCCGCACAGAAGGAGTTTGTCACCAGGTCTACGGGCCGGACGGCGTTCGTGTCCGTGTCGTAGAGCGCCGACCAGGCGCTGTGGCCGTTGATCAGGAGGGGGTTTCGCTCGACTTTGTCGACGATGAGAAGCTGGTTGGGAGAGACGACAGTAAGCTGCATCGCAGCTACCCCAGTCCGGCCGGGCTGCGTGAGGTCCCAATTCTGGCGTCGCGGCAGCTTGTGGACTGGCCCAGCGATGAAAGAAGCATCGAGTAGCAGCGAGCGAGACTGCCATCCCGACGCAAGAGAGGCTGAAGACAGGGCGAGCAGGACAGCGACGCGGCTGAGTCGGACCATGGCGCGACCAACGTCACAAATACTGAGGGTGAGATTTATATGAATCTCGGCATGGAACGTGAAACCGTCGGGTACAGTAGGCAGAGCGGCAGTGGGTGCTATCCCGTTCTGTACAGCCGCCGGACCTTGCGGCGAGCGCGCAGTCGCTGGCCCTGCTAACCCTTGCAGATCGCGAGTCGCGAACTGGTAGGTAAAAGGCGACAGCAGCCAGGCAGGCACGAGCGCTGGGGATGTCAGGCACAGCAATCCGTCAATCGAAGGCGCGCAAACAAGCAGACGACGCGTCATGGCTGGCTGGCAGGGGAAGCAGACCTCGAACACGCGGCTTCGGCCCATTGGCGTGCCGATGGGGCATTAGGGGGAATCACAGTGGTCGAAACTCGTCGAAACGCGTCGAAACGCGGGTAGAAACGGTCAGTCGAAACGGTCGGACCGTTTCGACAAGTTTCGACCGTTTCGACCGTTTCGAGTTTCTACTCCGGGAGTCGGAACGCTCGAAACGTTCCGTCGAAACTGGTTGACATCTATGCCTTCCCCTTTACGAAATATTCATCCCTTTGATTCTTACTCTTCGAGGTGCGATTCCATGCTACTAAGGGCCTCAACAAAGCGTGCCAGCTAAAAGAATGTAAATTTCCGGAGGTCGGTTTTGCAAGTTTCGGCCTGCAGTTCCTGGGGTAGTCACAGTTGATTCTCACGATGTTTCTGTTTCTTTCAAGAGTTTCGACGTCCCGTTTCTAGCAACGTTTCGACAGCTGTGATTCCCCCTATTTAGCAGGGAGCAGAAAACTCGAGATCTATCGAGATTAGGCAGTCTATGCGCTGTCCCATCGGCTAGCTGTCGTGTTTGGAGCACCTTGCAGTAACACTGCACATGTGGAAGGCAACGGAGCCGCCGATACGGTGAGTCTAGGCGACTGTCAAACTGAGGCCACAGCTCATTGGAAAATATAGCAGAAACGAGTAGAGCTCAGGAGAACAGGGTCCAATGGCCATTACTGGAAGTAGATGATAAATCGACGCAGCGTCTTGCGTAGCTAGTAGCTACTCACCTCAGTAGTCGCCGGAGTCTAGACTCTAGACTCTGCTATCTGTGTCAGTCCGTTCGCCGCGGCTATTAAGCCACTTATAATGGAGAGCCACATTGCAGAGCCGCGCAACATCTACTGTGGTCTGGAGTAAGCAACAAGCAAATCGGCAGGATGAATAGGAAGAGCCGCGGCGGCGGAGCTCGAAAATGTCTTGCTCCCGTCCTCACTCGTTTTCATCCACTGGCAGTTGCATGTGGGTCTGCAGATGACGGTGAAACATGCCTGAGAAGGTTCAGTCTCTGGATATTATTATCATGGCCCGCTCGACTGCGACGATAACCGAACGGTTTTATCTGACGAAACCAAGGTATCGATTTGGAGCAAGGATGTTTCGCGTTGTTCGACCATGCGAAGCCTGTCACCTGGCTGGACTATTTAAGCTTTTGCCTCTCTAGAAGGTAACAACAAGGTAATCAAATGCGCTTTATCAAGACATTGCCATGCACGCGATTATGCGATGTTCTTCCGGGAGCCCCGAGTACGGCGCGACCTCGCCAGCACCTCTCGAATGCCCGACGCTGGCGAGTGTAGCGATAAATATACTCTCGCGCATAAAGGCTACGAGTGAAGCTGCGTGGAGCCCCACGGGGTACTGCCAGCAACATCTCATGCGTTTCTCAACTGCAGGAGCACTCTTCGCGGCGAGCGGCGCCTCGGCGCACACCATCTTCCAGCAGCTTTACGTCAACGGCGTCTCTCAAGGACATCTAACGGGAATCCGAGTGCCGACTTATGACGGAGTGCGCTGCGTTTCACCGTGCGTCAAAACTGCGTTAACTAATCGTAAGTATTTTCACTGCAGCCCATTACCGACGTGACATCCAACGATGTCATCTGCAACGGCGGGATCAACCCCCTGAACGAGCCCTTGTGCGTCCTCATATCAACTTGAACTCGAATATCTACGAGCTTACCGCTATTATTCTTCAGGCCAAAGACCGTCATTCCTGTTGCTGCCGGTACTCAAGGTTAGCATGGTTACCGGATTGGTTGCGTCGACTCGAATACTAAAGTGCCATCGAAGTCACCGCCGAATGGCACCACACGCTCGCTGGCGCAGACGCTAGCGATCCAGCAGACCCTGTCGATCCTGGCCATCTAGGTGCGCACGGTCTCGATGCTGTCTGCCTTAGGCGTCTCATCCAAACGCAGGACCCGTCATGTCCTATCTTGCCAAGGTCCCCGATGCCACGCAGGCCAATGTTACGGGTCTGCAATGGTTCAAGGTCAGGTCGTTTGCATGATCAATCCGCCTGATTTACTCACGTCATACCAGATATGGGAGGATGGCATGGATGCTAACGGGTATCGTGTTTCATCATCATGCATATGTGTTGCGCGTCTGACAGTCTTGGGAGCGTATGGGGTGTCACTCGCATGGTCAACAACAAGGGCAAAGTGACATTCACTATCCCAAGTTGCATTCAATCGTAAGCTCGCCTCACTTTCACGATAATCTCGAACGTCGCATGCTCACTGCCGAAAATCTTTTCTAGGGGCCAGTACCTGCTTCGCCACGAAATGATCGCACTGCACGGCGCATCCACCTATCCAGGGGCTCAGGTACCGTCTGCCGTGCTCTGTCACCATTATATTCAGGTTGACTAATGAGTGCAATCGCAGCTCTATGTGCGCCTTTTGCCCGAATTCAGGGAAAAACCTGCTCACTTCCGGGCAGATGGAATGTGCACAGCTGCAGATTACGGGCGGAGGCAACGTCCAGCCCGCCACCGTCAGCTTCCCCGGCGCCTACAAGGGCACCGACCCAGGCAGTAAGTCCGATACCACTAAGAGCTGCACCGTGACGGCCACTCAACGTGCGCAGTTAAGATCAACATTTACTACCCGCCCCTCACGAGCTATGTTATCCCAGGTGAGCCCGTCAGCAAAATCAGTACAGGCGCTTACCCACCTGCCCAGGGCCACCCGTATTCTCGTGCGACGCCAGTGGAAGCAGCCCAGCGCCGCCGCAGAGCAGCCCCGCTCCACCGAAGAGCAGCAGCTCGACGGTGGCTACTTCCACGCCGGTCGTTGTCCCGACGTCCACAGCGTCTGCTCCGGCTGCGACCCAGACCAAGTTTGGCCAGTGCGGCGGCCAGGGATTCACGTGAGTTTCCTCCTAAATGATAGCGTCGATCTTGTTGCTCAAATTCCTCCAGTGGACCAACTGTCTGCGCGGCTGGCTCAACTTGCCAGGCAAGCAGTATTTACGTGAGTGTAGACATCCTCCTCCCCCTGATGCAACACTGAATGGTTCCCACAAGTACTCGCAATGCTTGTGAACGTCGTTGGTTGCGCTCCACGGTGTTCGATAATTTTCTTTGTACCAAATATTCAATCTATCACAATCAAAGCCACATGGGAGAAAGTCTACCTAAGTACATGAGCATGCAGACGATGATTATGACGAACGTGAGATAGAACGTAGATATGCGAACCCCATCCCAAAGAACGAAGAAAAAACAAAATATACTAACCTATACCTAAGCCACTCCTCAACATACCCCGCCGTCTCGCCAGACGTTCGACCCGCCAGCACTAGGTGCCTCGCCCTGCGTCCACCACGCCGCCGTCCACTTCCGCCCGCTGTACGAAACAGCCTGTCCGCCGATGTATACAGCGTTCGGGCTGTACGCCAGAAGGCCAGCGCAGTTACCGGTGCCAGTGGAGGGCGACGATGTGATGGTCGGAACGGACGGGCAGGAGCAAACCGCGCAGCCCGTTGGAGAGGCCGTTACGGTCGTCGTTCGCGTTGTTGTCGTGATACCCGGCGTCGTGCGTGTCGACGTCGGCGTCACCGTTATCGACGGAGAGCCCGTGTTGATAATGGACGTGGTGACCGTGCCATTTCCAGGCCCGAGTCCCATGTAGTTGCGCACGTTATCGTATTTCGAGCCTTCGCAGGATCAGGATCCACAACAGAACACTGCGCGAGCGACGGCGACGTACCGGGATACGCGATGTGGTTCTGCGAGGTGTCGAGCGCTCCGAAGACGCTGCCCACCGTACGAACGAGGTTTCCAGTGCCCTTCTTGTCGCCGCTCAACTGGAAAGTCATATGAGCGTGGTGCGAGATTAATAAAAGAGGGAAACCGGAACGCACCTCCCAGTACATCGCGCCGGCAAGCCCGTTCCGCACGGCGTACTGTGCCTTGGTCTTGGCAATATCGGGCGTGTCGAACGAGATGAACTGCTTCTTGGTCGCGTCGAACGACCATGACGCGACACTCGTCATGTTCTCGAACCTGGAATCCAAATCGATGAGCTTTCACGCGCAGACTGAAAATGCGCCGAGGACGCACACGGTGGCGCCCGAGAAAGGCAGAACAGCGTAGTCGTACACGCCCGACTCCCATGTACCCTGGCCGATGCCAGCGAACGGGCGTCCGCGTCCGAGCGTGTTCTCAAACCCGCGGCCGTAAAGAGGCAAGCCAAGGACGATCTTGCTCGCCGGGGCGCCCCGGGCGATCCACCACTTGACAGCGCCGTCGCCCGTCGCGTCTTGGCTGGGCAGGCCGTTGTCGTACAGATTGGCCAAATCGCCGGTCTGCGCATGGTCATGAGCACGCGGCAACTTGATTCGTGAGGACTGTGGACGTACGACGGACGACCAGGAGCCGGAGAAATCGTACGTCATGAGGTTGAAACTGGCGCTGAATGAGCCTCGCGCGCGTAGCCGTGCGAAGAAGGCACGTACAAGTCGAGCAGCTTGGCCAGCGCGGGCACGTCAAAGTTGGCGGCGGTAGCTACACCCGCGGGTAGCGCCGCCGTAACGAGATAGGGAACGCGGTCGCCTTTGCGAGTGGCGAGGTCGTCGAGAGCAGTACGCAGATTGCTGATGAGCGCCGTGAAGCCCGCTTTCTGCGCCGCAGTCGGGTACTCAAAGTCGATATCTCTGCAAAATTATATTAGTGAGCGTCGAATAATGGGAAATAAAGCGGGATGGAAGCGTACATTCCATCCAGCGCAAAGTTTTCCACCATCTTCACGGCGGATGCCACAAAATTGGCGCGCTTGGCCGCGTCAGTGACAAAGCTGAAGTGGCCGCTCTGGCTGTACGTCCATCCGCCGACGCTAAGCAGGACCTTGAGGTTGCGCTGCTTCATCTTCAAAAGACTGGTGCAAGTCAGCTGACGAGGAGGAACAGAGGACGAAAACTGACTAGAGCTGCTTGAAACACCCGTAAAGGTTGTTCCCAACGTCATTCCAGGAGTCTGTCGGGTAGTGCCTCTCGATATCTGCGTAGGTATCCGAGAGCACGAGCTCGCCGGTGGACGGGTTGGTATCGGCGAACGAATATAGGATGTGAGTGAGGGACGAGATGTCGATGTCGGTCGGCTCTAGAGGCGATGGTCAAAGAGATGGGCACAAAAAAAGACCCTGTGCGCACGGAAGTTGCGACCGTAGATGCCCCAGTTTGTCTGGCGGAGGTGCAAGCCGTCGCGGTGAGCGACGTTACAATGAGAAAGAGCAGAGAACGCACAAAGTAAGCCATCTGAATCTTCCCTGTCGCCGCACGCCCCTGTATGGCCTTGGAGACGGGAGCCTGGACTATGTTCTTCGGCTGTTTGAATCGCGTCGGCCGGTGGTGCACGCGTGTTGCGGATGTTGTGGTTGCGCTCGCCAGGAGCGCGGAAAGCAGGAGCGACAGTTGCATACGAGAATACCGCACAGCGGGGATGTGAGCAAGAGGGTGGGAGAGGAGCGCGCAGGTTGGGGTTGGGTGACGGCCTGGCTATTTGAGCTCGCAGGTGAGGCTGAGCTTGAGCGACTCGGACCGAATCCATCGTGGCTGCCCCGCCACCGACGCCGCATCGGAGCCACGTGACATGAGATTACTAGACGTCCTATGCGCGTAGCGGTGCCTGGCACCAAGCATGAAGCAGTTTTTTCCATGATGCGTTCAATCTCATGATCCGTCGGCGGAGTTCTAAACATTTCCAAACTTGCCTTCGTTCAGTCTAACCAGAGCAAAACTCGAAATTCACTACGAATGTGGGCCCGTTCGTGCGATGATGGAGTTTTTCTCCGGGGTAGGTTCGGTCACCGGTGTGTCGCAACGTGATTGCCAATGCACTAGACACCGTACAATACTCGGGCAGTACCAATTTCCAGCTGTGCCGGGGGATTCCGGTGAACCGGATACCGCACTTTGTGCCAGTAATCCGCTTCAGCGGAACCCGCAGAAGTGGTCATTCACAGCTGCGGACCGCTCTCTAGCGAATTGTATCTAGGCCCGTATATCGTCAATATGCACCGGTTTAAACCGCTAAGAACCGCTAGAATCCGCTGAGAAGCGCTGACTGCACGTCGGAGCAGCATTGAGACCAGACCGCTGACCAGTGTTGAGAATCCGCTTAACAGCGCTGAGAATCCGCTGAGAATGTGACAGCGGTGTGCATTGCCATCGTATGACAAGCAAACGTTCATCCGCTTGGGTCCGCTCGAAACCGCTTCATTCCGCTGTGGTCAGACTAGCACTGGACAAGCACCTCGCACGGTCTCATACATGACAAAATTCTACGGTCCGCTGAACAGCGCTGACGTCCTATATTTAGTCTGCAAATTGGCACCCCAAGTAGAAGCAGAATTTACCTCCGCTATGTCCGCACTGACGTCATACTTTCTGGCGCTTCTGCGAGGTCGGGCTGGACTCTTGTGCCGGAGCACAATACACTGACAATGTAGATTAGTAGATTATCAAACTAATGCCAGACTGTGCTTACAGTCACTGTCAAATATATCCCACTCCTCAGCAACCCCGCACTTCTCTGCGGCCTCGCGTCTAAGGCGTCGTGTTTCCGCGACCAGTGTCCCATAGAAGGAGGCTTTTTGGAATGCATAGGCTGCTGCGCCTCGTGCCTCCCGCCAGCACCTGAGCTCTTCTGCTGGCTGGGCAAGCCATGGTGGGATCTCGTCGTCCGCTGCATATTTGTCACGTGTAGAGGCTGCCAGAGCCTCCACATTCCTGGCTGTAGCTTGCCGCTCTTGGCTGATTTCAAGCCATATTTTTTCCATTCTGGAGAAGTGCCGCTCGCAGCGCCCAAACTCAGCACCAACGATGGCCATTTGCTCTGCCCATCGGCGATGATGGCCCTGCATGCGAAAGTAGAGCACTCGGTTATCTGTGCACGTCAGCATGCAGATAGTCGGATCATAATCACGCTCACCGTCATCCGTAAGGAGTGCCAGTTTGGCCCGTTCCTCCTGCGAAACCAAACCCACATCCAACTCCCCGCGCCAAAACCACGCCACATCTACCTTCTTCTTTTTTCCTACATTCAGGGGCTGTGGCGAGTCGGTGGCTGGGGGATGCGCACGCAGCATGCTGATGTCAATATCACAGTAGGTAGTATCCTCTTTGCGCAGCCCGAGAGAACGCAGCGCTGCTAAATGCCCCATATACACCTTCATGTATGCCTTCTGCTTGGACTTCATTTTCTGCAGATATGCACGAGCTCTGGTCTTGCCGACGGTGGTATCGATTTGGTCCCGAGCTTCATCGGCGGAAGCACCAAAGGTTCGGATGTTGAAGCGTAGGTTGGTCAGGGCGCCTTCCGCGTGTGCCTTGCGCAGCTCGTACTCCAAATGAATGAGGCGATCAGGGATTCCATGCTCCTTTCGCCCAGCTGCATTGAACCCCGATGGGAGCATCAGCGGGATGTCTTCGGCGCTTACAACACCGCCGTCATCGTTATCCTCGCCGCTCGCCGCAACAGTGCCTTCACCATCTGCGATGGCCTCCGCAATAAATGGCATGTGAGTAATCTGAAGCCGGCGAAAGCTGATGATGCGCTCCATAAGGCTACGACGTTTCTGCTCGATGCTTTTTGCGGCATCATGGTCCTGTTTGTTTTCCCGGCAATTTTTAACTTTCACCCGCAGACGGGCTCTGGCCAAGCATTAGTCAGCTCAAAAACTGGGAGTCACATAAACTTACTGGTCTTCTGACAACTGAACACCTTTTGCAATCATCCCCACCGCACCCTTTTTTCGACATTGCTGCGGCAAAAGTATGCGCTCCTCTGCTTCTAACCGAGCTATGATATCTCTCTGGCTCGGTCCTGGGGGCATTAGTGCCAAACCCTGCAGTTTGTGTGATACGGTACTCACTATTTGCCGGATCTACACAGTAGCGCCCTTGAATACTATCGCCGACCACGACGGCTCTCTCCGATGGGTATTTTTTCTCCCAGAGCTCTCGAGTCTTCGCTGGTATGGTCGCAGAAAACTCGTCGAAAGCTTCTTTTGTGCGTTGTATGTGCTTGTGAGCTTCTATGGCCTGTGAATGGAGGTAGTTGGCTAGAAGGCTGTCAAAATCCTGGTTTTCACGCTCCTGGTACGTACGAAGGCCGACGGTTTTGTTGAAGTTCCAGAAGTTGTGTACATCGTTCAGAATGTCATGTCGATGACCGGCATTCGCGTCTCGGCAGATTGCTCCCGCCAGTTTCGACTCGGCCCACGGCCGCTCCACCCCTTCTCCACATGCACGACCGGCGCCTGGCGTGTATAAAAGATGAAATAGATACTGACATTTTTCGCAGTGGCCCTGGATATGCATTTTTGGGATAACCCACACGAGCTCTTGGGCTATGCGCTGCATGTCCTCGCGGCTTGGGAATTCTGTTTTAAGACGTCGGAGAATGTTGATACACAGAGAACAGGCTCTGTCGCTGGAAAGAGCACGAGGTAGCTGCTCGTTGGGTGTAGGACCCTGGGCGTGAACCCACCCAAAGTCGATCATATAATACCTTCGATAGAATCTCAATCCAGCATAACGCAGGCAAAAAAAAAAAAAAACCTACTTCTCGCCCAACTTCAGATCTACCATCCCCATTGCCGGGAATGTACTATGCCGGATGCAGCAAACAGCCGACAGGCCTGATACTTCGCGTTCGCTGACATCTTGAATCTTGTGCATCTTATCGTATCCCGGGCAGGTACCCGCATCCTAGACTGCTCAATACATGTCACACCATGGACAATCACTTATCACACCTGGGAGATATTCTTGTTTGCTTGAACATATTCTTCCCATTCTGCCCTGCTGGGCAGAAACGCCTTGCCATCCAGGAGAGAAGTATCACCAGCATCTCGGCGTTTGACCTTCAGATAGACTTTGAAGGAAGCATCTGTGCCGTGCCAGAGGATAAATTTGAAGCTGTGAGCGACTAGTCAGCCGACGGCCAAGGGATACCATTCTATGTTACCGTTGTTTTTCGTCATTGACCAGAGACAGCCAGTCGGGCTGCAAGTTGAATCCAGGCTCTGGGCACGCAGGACATACAACAGTTACAGAGCCTGGCCAACGATTGTCCGGCAAATGACTGTCAATGCTATGTGCCTGCCCACTGCGCAGCATCATTTTGAGCACCCGCCAGTATCTTCCAGTACGAAGAAATGCGTGATAGCCTTGCTGCACAGGGTCTGAGTCAGTACGAATGGTGACGCTAACGCATGAATCATACTCGTTGGATGCCACGTTGATTTTTCTGGCAAACCGCCTGCCAATAATCCCACGTCGATTTCTTGCTCTGAAGCGACTCCAAGTGCCAGTGGCTCATGAGCTCAAATGTATAGGCGAGGGTTGGTCGTGCAAAAGTACTGGGCATGAGGCGAGATCCGACGAGCTGATCCACGAGATTGGGAAGCTCCTTGCGTGCACCACGGCAACGGCATGGCACCGCGACCACCGAGTGCTGGCCGTTTAAATGCACAACATGCATCTTCCATTCTGCAGCGCCCATGTCACCAAGCTCTTCGTGCACGGTGGGACAAGGCATTCCATGGTGTCCAAGATGCAGCTTGACACCAACGTCGGTGCCGAGCGATGCTGGTGCGAAATGTGTTCCGGTCCATTTCTCGATGGCGTGGAATGGATTCAGCCGGTGAGCATCCCCGAAGCACATAGCACAATGGGTGGCCGATCCTGTGCAGTCTAGACATCTGAAAAGACGGGGGCCTGCAGCACTACATGCACATGCTTTTCCCACACTCTCATCCCACTCGAGCCCCATCAATCCTGCTAGTAGTCGAGTTTGCATGCTCTCGAATTCGGCGTTGTACTCTGACGATGTCTACAGCCGGCTCAGACTCCACGATACATTTCTGCAGCAGACATACCTTGCCATGGCCAGTCCCAGGTCCAGTTTCTCGCCCGGCCCTTTTGCGATGCGGTGTCTCAGGGATCTCCATAGTAGCTGCTTCGGTCCCAGGCTCCGCCCATACAGAACCTGCTGCTACAGTATGTTCTAGGGAAGACGGTGCCCGGTATGCTACGGTAGATATGTTCATCGCAGCAGCCTTCCGCTTACGAGGGCTAGTAATATTACATGTGATCGGTCGGGTACTTGTCATAGGTGGGTTGGGCGATGCTGAGTCAACACTAGTACTGCACGGGATGGAAGGTGAGGCTACGGGCAAGGATGTATCTAGAGGTGCCGAAAATATTGTCTCAACTATTTCGGGCGCCTTGCGGCGGCTGCGTTTGCTCATAATAGGTTGTTGCCTAGTATAAAGTTTGTTTTACGATGATGCTCCTTCGAATGAAGGAACACACAAACCAAGCCCCAGAATCAGGGCTCAGTAGTCTGGTCGGGATGGTGGTGGTACGTGAGAGAGAGGTGCCATCGGACATTCAAACTTAGGCATGCGTTGAGCGTCAAAATCGCAAATCCATCAAACATAACATTCATCCCGGCAATTATTCGGCAATCTAAGGCGGCTCGGTCTCTAACAGCCAGCATATGAAATACCTTGTGCACATGCTCGGCCAGACCTCCTGACCTCAGGTTTAACCGGCACGCTGCGTTTCCCGCCAGCACCCCTCTCTTTGCGAGCCACAGCCTGCCCATCCTTATTTGCCGGCGGCGCGTTGTCGGCCGCTTTATCTGCTGAGCGTAAGCGCTTGGCGACATTGCCTTCGGCTGCGCTGCCCTCAGGCACAGCCCGTCTAATCTATGTTAGTGGCAGGTGTATACAGAATGATATGACGCACTTTGTTCCATAAGCTACTGTGTTAGAGGGCACAGGTGTCAGTGGTGAGAACTGGTCCAAGTCGAGAAGCGGCGGGCGTTGCGGTGTTGTGATGACTGTCATATTACCAGTGGGCCCCGGCGACGTTGGTTCTGGTGTTTCCCGGTGCTCCAATAATTCCGTGGGTGCAGGTGCTGCTGGGAGCTTGTCGGGTCCTTGGCCCGGCAATGTCGGCGGTGCTTGCTCGTCGATAATGTGCACGTTGATTATGCCTGATGTCAACGCCCTAGATGTCGAAGCTGTCTCCATGTCAAGTACGTCAGTGGTGGGCGTAGGCGTAGGTGATGGCTGTGGTGTGGGTGATGGGCCTGTGGGATCTGGGACCACATTGTCTGCCGGCACGCCATCGGTGCTGGCGGTGTTAGCATCCCTATTGACCGTAACGGGTTCGCCTTCTATGACTGCACATTGCACGTTAGTCACTCTGCAAATAGTATGTGTGCCTCTCACCGCCACCACGTGCTGCATTGACGGCTGCAGTCGTATCAGCAATCCGCCGATCTGCCGATCCACCACATACCTTTTTTGGACGGCTCGCCGAGCTTCGACACCCTGGCCACCTCTGCAGCATGAACACCTGAAGTGGTGTTTCAGCATTGAATTACACCTTAATTTGTTTCTTACCCGGCAAGACACGCTGGCAATAGCTGAGAAGTGCTGCGGTGTGCTGATTGTGCTCGCTGCTCATCCTCCACTCGTGTACCTTACCCCGCCCGCCGATAGCCTCGACCCTACGTCTAATAAGCACATAAAAAAATTCCCAAATGGAATACACACGCTACAATCTTGACACTCTTGTCACTGGGGTCTAGCTGCGCGAATTGGAACACGGCCATATTCGTCGCGCGGAAGGCCAACTTCGCCGTTAGTTGGCTGATCTTGTCGATAAGGTCTTTTTCGATCCTACAGTCTTGCATCAGTGACTGTACGTCCACATAATTGAACTGTGGCTTACTGATCATACTTTGCGGCCACCTGTTCTGGCTGGGCCCGGGCCTCACGCTCTGCCATCACCTGCTCTTCCCATACTGCCCGCTCACCCGAACTCAACGTGTCCCACCTCGCATCTAGCTCCCGGTTCCGGATAGCAATGCGATTGCGTGACTTTGCCTCATCATCCGGAAATGCAGCCGCCAGTTGAGACTCGACGGCAACAGCAAGCTCCTCCCTGATGCTGCGGGCGAACATCTCACGAGCAGAAGACATTCGGGCGTCTAATGGCGTTGGCATTAGCGATGGTGGTCTATGGCAGAAATAATGAGCCTCAGAACGTCAGGATCATGACTTTGCGCACCGTGAGTTGTCTTCAATGCTGCGGGGCAGGGAAGAAGTATCCTTCAGCGTACGCTCGTATAGAGCAATCCACTTCGCCCCCGTGGTGGCATTGTTGCGCACATCCTGACGGAAAGCCTGCAGTCCCGCGTGTGAGATGGAAATGCTGTAGTGCGATTGACAATTGTCTCACCGCCCGTGCATCAGCTGAGCTATATTCCGGAGGGTAGAACTGGGGGAAGTCGGCCACGACATGGAGTCCATGGCGCTCCCACACGGGAACAATGTGAGTATCCGTCCAGCGACGAACTTCCTTGAGGTTCGCGCCTGCTTGTTTCTGCAGTGCCAAAGCGTGGAGCAAAGGCTTGAGCTCGGCCATACATGCTGGCGTCACGACCAGTCCTGGGGTTCCGGGAGGCCACACAGGGCGAGTGACTGGGCGTTTTGGGCGGGAAGTCTTGAGCTTTGTGGTGGACCCTGGCGGTGGGGGTGACCCTGGCGGTGGGGGTGACGGCGAAGCCGACATTGAGCAGCCCGCAAGGCCAGTCAATGGTGGGCGTTTGAATGATGAGACTTCCAAATGTGAGTTTCACAAAATCCCCAGCCAGTTCATAGCATGTCCGGTGCCGTGATTTGCGTGCAATTGGTGGCTACATCGTACCATTCCAGTCCACACGTAGCGATGTCAGCCACCAGTAGTGTTCTGCAATATCTTCACGTCGATCAGGTCCTGATGACATAGTATCGGGTGCTCAAAATTTATCCCGGAAACATATTTATGGGAAACAGTCAGCCCATCGACCATAACCGCAATTTTCACACGCTTAAGCGATGCATGCCCAGCCCGGGATGACCGGAGCTTTGCATATTGTCAGGCTTTTTCACGGGGCACCATCAGTTTGATCTGCAAGGGAACTAGAAACTCGGATGAATCGAAGGCCTGATACTTAATCACAGCGTTGCTTACAGTCGCTTACAGCTCCAATTTCATGCAACGACCATCAGATCACTCCCCTCAAGCGAAATCATGGGGCATAGATTCAGTGTGGTGAGGCATAAAATCATGGGGCATAGATTTAAAGTGGTTCGGCATACACGGCATACATGCATGTATATGCTAGTAATTAATTTCCAGAACAATTTCCACTTCCTCCGGATTGTCTTTGCTCACCGTGTGGCATCTACCGGGGTGTGTAGGCCTCAATTCCAGCAGGTCCTCAGAGATATGCCCTATGCCCAGTTCCTGCCGAATCTCCGTCGTAAAGTCGGAAAGGTAGAATATGCATTCGGATGTGAGCAGGCTGCGGCGAGGTAGTAGAACCCATATTGGCTCCGTGGTCTGATGCTGTGCTGAACAACCGCTGGAACCGTGTAATATAGGAACACACCTTGTTGGTCGCCTCAAAGTAGCAGGAAACATGTGCACCTAGCATCCCAAGCGTCTCGTGTGGTCCTCGAAGGTCGAGCTCCTCCGGCCGGAGAAGATGGCGGGGGATAAATAGCGGCAGCTCCTCCAAGTTGACGTAGACGAATAAAGGCAACTCCACACAGTCAGCAGAATCCGAGGATGCCGTGTACCGAGCATGGCCCGTGGGAAATGCAGGACCAGCCTGCAAATCACGAGCATACTGAATCCTGAGCATGTTGACGCGCGTGAGGCCCAGGGTCGACAGTACGTTGTGGCCAAACTCAAGGCATGCATAGTAGACTCGCTGGCGGCTGCTGCGGCGGATGATGGTGTAGGCCATAAAGTCAACGTGGCCCCCGTCCCGGACATAGGTACGCTGGCAGGGCTTTGTTCAGCAAGCAGCTCCCATGCTAGCTGCAAGCACGTACCGGCCAGTAGTGACGACAAGTGATTTTCAAAATCACATTTGGCCCGACGAGCACATCACGGAGACGGGAAAGCGGGAGTGGCTGACGTGGGTGCTCAGCATAGTCTGTGGCAGCCAGCATCATATGGCACTTCACGCGGCAAGGGAGATGCTGGCGAGCGCAGCAGATGAAGCAAAGCATGTGTGTGCAGCGGCGATTGTCCAAGCAGAGGCATTCGACGCAAAGGTCTGGGCGCATGCGCTGCAACTGCAGCTCCCAGTCGTGTAGTGGCCGTTGCCCAACGTAGTGGAACGTTATGACGTTTTTTTCGTGCGAGACTTTGCGATACACCGTACCATGCGTGGGGCACTGTAACAGCGTCAGCACATCACCCAGCCTGCAGGCTAGATGGCAAACCTGGGCAATGCGCAGTCGTTTCGTGTGCTGGTACACCGTCCACCAGGTCGCATGTCGAAGGCACGCGTGCACGGGGCAGTAGACGTCGCCGAGCATGCGGCAACGCGACGGTGCAGGAGCCATAGCGGAGAAGGCGTTCTTGCGCATGTGTCCACGGCATGCCAGGCGTAAATATGTGATGCTGGGTCCAGCCCACAATCACTGAGGGCGTGACAGGGGAAGGTGTGCAAGCGCGCGGATGTATCCGAGTTCGGATAAAGCCGAAGAATCCCACAGCGCCACGATCGAACTTGTGCTTCACAGCACGGGAGCAACCATCTCAGGCCAAAATAATGCTGGTTTCACATACATCAGAACTTACCTCATGCATCTGGGGTCCTTCACAAGCATTGCATCGACTCCACAGCCGATCTCTCTGCCATCCCCTAAAGCCCAGGCGTTGTGCTTCAGGCTCAATCCCTGCCCCTCCAAGATGCCGCCAATCATTGAGAATTTTCGTATCCCAGCAGGCATTCCTCGTGGAGCTATCTGTACCTTCCCTGCGTGCCGTCGTTACCACACGACCACAATTGGCACCCTGGACGAAGGACCAGAGTTTGTGGGCTGGGCCGTAGTCGCCGTCAGTACAGTTCAATGACGCACACTGCCACTGTACTAACTTCAGGCTGCAGTGTCCACGATTTGGTAGCGTCATTGCAGGCTGGAACCTTCGGACGATGCGGCCCATAGCCCTCGGCCGCGCAGAGCTTGAGACGCCGCAAACCGGACATTTTCCCTGCCCAGGACGCTCCCGCAACTTACGCCGACCATGTCCTAAGCCGGGTAATCTACGCTGCCGGCTGCAGTGCTGCATCCACTGTTGTGACCTTCAAAATTGCCCCGCCACGGGTCACGGCGTTGCCATCATCCCGCCGCGTCGTGCAGCTGCAGACCTGCCGCAACACGGCATGGTGGAGTTTGTACTGCATGTCCGTGCATGCCCGGGCCACAAGGTCTGCTTATGTTCATAATTCACACTGCCAGACAGGTGTCTGACACCACATACAGGAGCGCACTCTGTCCTGCCGCATCCCCATCCTGGGCAATTCGTTTACGCTCCAACATCTATCCACGGTCTCTGCTGCTGGGCTCCAGCTTCACAGCATCATGCTCTCCACCCTCGAGATGTTTGAGGCGGAGACGGGAGCTTGGGCTTACATCAGCAACAACAGCATCATCCCACTACACGGCGCGGAAACCGTGCTGTTCTGGGCAGCGGCGCGGCTGCCATTTCCATTAACGTACGCCGTAGACATGGCTGCGGGCCTGGATGCTTGCATGCATCGCGCTGTGGGCCCCGCCATACAGGAGGCCTTTCTCATAGCATTCCCACAGTGTATGTGGGCTCCCGAACCGTTCGCCGACGCTATGCAGGTCTGGAAGCGGACGCCGACACCGGTGAAGCAGGCATTCGTTGATGCCGGGCGCAGCCAGGACGGTCTGTGGGCCGAACTTGCCGGCCAATCTCTCACACACCAGCCTACTGAGGTTATCGTAATTGATTAGCATAGTTGGCGCCCAAATTTTCAGCATGTGATTATTCTAGCTTCTATACCTTTTCCAGCTAGTCTCTTGGATATCTCTGCCCTATATAAACCCTGCCCTAGATGCACCCAGTTCCCGCAACCCCAGTCTGCACGGTGGTCCACACCTATGCTGGTGCCGTCCTCACCGTCCCCTAGCACTGTAGCCCGCACCCGAGCTCGTGCCATCCACACCGTCCACGGCATTCTCCTCACCGTCCCACGCACTGTAGCCCGCTCCCGAGCTCGTGCCGTCCGCGCCCGTCCGCGCCGTCCCCGCGCACAGTAGCTCGTGCCATCCGCGCAGTCGCCACGCACTGTAGCCCGCACCCGAGCTCGTGCCGTCCGCGCGCGGACGCCCCGTGCACTGTAGCTCGTGCCATCCGCGCAGTCGCCACGCACTGTAGCCCACACCCGAGCTCGTGCCGTCCGCGCCCGTCCGCGCCGTCCCCACGCACTGTAGCCCGCACCCGAGCACGTGCCGTTTGCGCCGTCCCCACGCACTGTAGCCCGCACCCGAGCTCGTGCCGCCCATGCTGTTCGCGCCGTCCACACATGTCCGCGCCGTCCACACACCGTCCCCACGCACTGTAGCTCGCACCCGAGCTCGTGTGACGCATGGTTCGATTGTACATGAGGTTGTATCTTCGCCTTATTGTAATACCTCGATAGTGTAGTCGTTTATATCACCAAATCATCCGGCAGCGCATTAGGAAGTTGTTCGATCACTGCTGGGAAAATGTCATTTTACTTTGCATGTAGGCTTTGTGCTCGCACCAAACCCAATGTACGCAAAGGTTTTTGTTCCCACAGTACAGATTTTTTCCGATGCTTTTCCTATGAGTAATACATCTTCAACTCGTCCAGCGTCATAAGATTACCCCAGGCAAAGTGACTCCAGCTCTTTGCAGCGGCAAGGTAAGCACGCCGCTCCCGGTCAGTGTGCAACATATTAAGCCGCCGCTCCCCAGCCGCGCGCCAACGAAACAGGCCGCCGGCTGTATAAAAAGTCCATGATGTGCGGCGCTCCCAGGGCTTGAGCGGCGCGTTGCCGTGCGTGATCAGCGCCGACAAGACAAAGAGAATGTCGCCAGGCCGGAATTCAAGGACGACGTTGGGCTCTTTCATGAGGAAATGGCCCGAGGTCTTCGCATTATAATCCCCGAAAGCCATGATGGCGCATATCCCCTGCTGGAGATTCATCGCGTCGCGGTGGAAAACCGTTGCAACCTAGAGAACATGAAACAAACTGCATTAACAAACTAGACTTACACGTCACGATGCCAGGGAAGAGACTGTGCAATGTGACAGGGCGTGGTATTTACCTGAGGGCCTAGATTGAAGGTGGTAGCGGCAAAGTAGAAATTAATATCGTCGTCGTCCTCGCCGTCCAAGCGAAAGGCGTCGTTTAAGTTGAGGTCCTTATTCAGTTTCCGGTAGGTCTCCATGACCTCGGGGAAATACGTGTCCGCGCAGCCTACGGCCCTGGTGAGACGGGATACTGCAACAATGGACGCGTGACATACTCTGCATATGCTTGACAACACGCCGAACGTCAGGATTCTTGAAGAATGCGGCCAGCAGACGTCGATTCCGCAGCATGCGCGGCGAGCGGTAACCAGTCACGGTGCCGATGTCTGTCGAGAACTGGGTAGGATGCTGCAACGGCCGGTCAAGAGTGGCATGACGCGGATAAAGAATATACATACCATCTGGCCGCCCCCAAATGACGTGCCAACCTGACACTTGTTGAAAGCGCCCCGCGTGTTGGTACTGGCGACGTTCTCGGCATGGCAGATCTTCAACTCCTCGGAGAGCTTGGTGATCAGATCACCAACGATGGCGAGGGACGCGCGCAGAGTCGCGTCTTTGGGAACAGCTGCTGTTGCACCGTAAATGCGGCCAGATTTGTCGGTAAAAATGAGACCGCTGACGCCTGGTAAGTCACCGACGATGGTACAGAATGGTGAGACTTACTTATCGTTGGCCGGAACATACAGTGCGCCTTTGCTGACAAGCTCGCGGACCGTGGAAGACACAGCGGGGTGCAGGCGGGGTGCGCGAGTCTGGGATGTTGAAGACCCTAGCTGCGTGTCGCGGACGCGTGCAGGTGCCGTGAAAGCGCTCTTTCCGGTCACGTGAGATTGCACGTCGATTTTAGAATCCACGATGGCCGCCTGAGAAATGCTCTTGGACGCGTGACGAGGGTTTGCATTCGCAGCAGCACGCTTCCCTTGACGGCGAAGACGCGCACGTTGAAGCTGTGCGGGCGTCTTGGTCTTGGGCTTCTTGGGCCATGTGCGCGGTCGTGACACATCACGTGCGACGGAGGGGGCGTCCTGCTGAGGTCCGCGGTGCTTCGACGACGGTGCGCTAGCTTGGCCGTCGCCGAGGCGTGGCACCTTGCATGGGCGGTCTGAGCACATATCAGTATCCTCACGAAAAATTGCCTCGGATCAACAATACCTTCAAGGTCGTTTCCTTGAGATGAGGAAACCGCAGAGGCATAACGCTCTGCTTTTCGAATGGCAACTGAAACAATGCACATGAATAAATGGGCGAGCGAGCAGTGTGGTATGCTTACGACGGTCGGTATACGTCCGTACAATGCCCGGGGCCATGCGTATAACCCCTCCGTCAGTGCGTCCAATATTGGTCCCTGACGTTGTTGAGAACGGATTTAGTGCAGAACAGGGGGCGCACCATTTACACCTTTCGGGCTGCGAGCGTCAAACAGCGTGCGGTGGGGAATTACAGGACTGGCTGCGGCAACAGGTCCTATCAGACATATGCGCAACAGTTAAAAATGAGTGCTGTACTATGTGACGTGGTCCGCAAGGGTGTGTACCTCTCTTTCTCCTCGGCCGATAGGCTGGGGAGAAAGATGACCGGAGGGGCAGGCAACTCTGCACGGAAATATGAATCGGAATCCAGGAAAGTGCAACGTCGCACGTACTGGAGGTGAACGTGAAGGGAAACTCATCCCCCAGGGGAAATGTGTCGCGCGTTGCAGCCGGACGTGACTGAGATTTCTGTTTGAGGGCAGCCGAGCCTGTAGTGGTAAATCATTCAGAGACGTCATAATGAGCAGGGATTCAACATACCAGCAGGTTTGTGTGTGGAAACACATGAGCCATTCGAGCTCTCGGTATCTGACGGTTCGTACTCGGACGAGGAATCGAGTTCGACAGGGAAGGTAAAGCCAAAGGTTTCGGCTGGGAGGAGCTCTGTAGCAAGGTCCAAGTGACGGTGCGGGGGCACTTCACGGGCTGTGAAGCCATCGAAGTCCTCGATGGACGACGACTGCTCAACGAGGCAGAAGGAGTCGCTCGAGACAACGGGGATGTCATCAACAACGCGCCCACTTCGCAGCTCCATGGTGTTGGGGTGAGAGATACGTAGAGACTAGCAGTATATATGTGAATTTAGGTGCAGTCCCATGGGAGACGCTAAGGATATGTTCCGGGCGGTTTCCAGGTGGTTGCCTCGGACTATAGGCAAGACAGGAGCGCCGATCCCACTAGAGCATACATGCAACCTTCTTAGACCATGAACGCGTAGAGGTGCACCACGGATGACTTCAATGTACATTTTCTGCCACTCGCCACTGGTGTGCATGTGCAACTTGGCGAGTGCGCACATTGCTCGACATGCATCACTCGATCCCGTATCTGCGCTTAGATAATCTAAGCTGTGGTCCATACTATTAGCACAGCTGCGGGAAGGGCGAGACCGAGACCCGCTTGGCACTTACCATGTGTCAGCGCGTTGATTCGGGGTCCCGGGAAGGTCAGGATGCCGGAATATTACGGTTGTGATCATCGGATGTAAGTGGGGAAAGATGTTGTTCCGGGAAAGGACACGCTTGGCAAATTCTAGATCAATACAGGGGCAGCAAGCGTGGGAAACGTTTGAAAATAGGATCGGCGTGACAGCCGATGGTGGTCGAGTGGGTGCACGAAACCGCCTAAGTACATGACATGCCCGAACCAATAAGTAAGCCGAAACGCTACGCAAAGCCCTCAGTCAACATGACCCCGTCGACCCGCAAGGCTCGCGTGAGCATGAGTGCCTCACGTCGTGCGACATCTGGACGGCCTGTCGCAATCACGGTGAGTGACTTGCATGGCTGGGTGTTCATATGCTGACTATCCATGAGGCCGCCCACATTCGCGCTGCCACCGACACCAACGTTCAGGTTAGTTAGTCGGGCAGTAGTTCGCCAGTTTGTGCTCACCTTGGCACACAGCGGGCGCTACGCAACCCCTTCGCCGCATTTGCTCTCGGTCGCCGCACTGACACGCATGAACTATCTGACAACGAGGACGGGCACACCACGAGGGTAGGTTCAGCGCAGTGCCTGGCTTCCCCATCTGATATGCCCACCATAGCGCAAGCGTCAGCGACTTGAAGGCTCTATGGACTCTGACAGCGAAGATGACACGCCCGCTGCACCCACAGCTCATGTGCGTCCCATTATAAACTGCATATAGATTTGCCTGACCACGCTGTGTAGATGGGGCGCTCGCGTGCGCGCCAGGTCACAAGTCAGCCTAACGTGTGTTCATGAGTTTAGTGGGTGAAGATTGTAGGCTAACAGATTCCTCACCTGCAGCAGGATGCGCGCCTCGAGGGTCGGGCGCTCACGCAGCCACCGAATCGCCAGGCACCGGTCATCGAGATTGAAGACAGTGACGAAGAGACTGCGTTCGACCCTGCTCTGTTTGGCTTTGCTCTCGTCAATGGCGTGCTGGTTGAGGAAGCCATGGACGCGGTGAGCATTGGGTCGCAAACTATCCGCTGCTCGATTTACTCTGACAACCATAGGAGATCCCACCAGCTGCCGCCCCCGGCATCATCAACCAGGCCGAGGCGACCACCGCTGAAGGTCTTGGCACTGTTGCTCCTGCCACTGCGATAATTGGCGAAGCCGTGGCCGACATGGGTCATCCAGCGGAATCCGATGCTGGGCTTAACGCCAGTAACGAGGACATCGCCGTGCGCAATGATTTGGAAAACATGGCCCTCGCAGTGCACGAGCGCGTGACGCACGTAAGTAGAGTATGGCCGCCAACATCCTTGCATGACACGTATTTTCAGAATGCCGGATTGACAAGCGCCGTCGAATGCAAGATCTGTATGATGCAAGTGCATACATTTTACACGTGAGCAAGCGCGCAAGTTGGGTCATGGGGAATGCTGACCTCGATGCAGAACTTCTTGCGGTCACGGCCCGTACCATATCAGCTGCCTCGAGCAGACCAGACCCCGCCGAGCTGTTGCACACGAAGGCGGCTTGCTCGTCTACAGCCTCGAGCCGCTCACGTGTGCAGAGTGCCGCCAAGTCATGGCGCGAGCACCGCTTCCCATCTACGCCTTGAGCGAGCTGTGCAAGCTGAACAACACGGACCCGGACCCAGATGCTGAACCAGAGTACAGCTCGGCCTGGCTCAACGACGTGCTTTGGGGGTACGACTTTGGGTACGACGAGCGCGAGGCTCAAGAGGTGCAGCTGCCGCCATTGCCAGTGCCGGCTGCTGCAGCGCCTGACGACCCTGCTGATCCCGATTACTATCCCAGTGAGAGCGAAGATGAGACGGAACCCCGCCCACCACCAGCACGCGACCCACTCCCGCCACCGCTCCCGCCCTTCACGCCGCCGCCGCGCAACGAATACCTGCTTCCGCCGCCCGGTCCCAGGACAGACGAACGGCCGCCGATGATTGCATTGGCGCTGCTGACATTGCTGTCAGAGAGAGAAGACGAGTTTGGGATCATGGACGGCGTTGCGGGGGGCGAGCGTACCGGAGATCATGCCAACGAGCTGACCGAAGCAGCGCGCAGCCGCACCATGGAGACGCAGCCGCAACCGTTGCCGGAGGCCGTGGTTCGCGATCGCGCCGGTCAGCTTCATATGTTGCCTATGTAGACACGAGTTAGTAGAGCGGTGGAAAATGAGAAATTTATTCTCACTCGAAGCTGTAACCACTTAGGGACTTGTGGTGTGCATGAATTAGACCATAACCGTAGAGCCTTTAATTTTCTAGATGTTGTTCTAATGTGGAAAACAAATGCTCGCCATGAACGCGCGCTGCGCGAACGCCGCGGGCGCGTTCGCGCAGCAAACAGGGAACGTGAATACCAGGTCGCAAGCTCCCAAGCTTTTGATGCACATTCCATATTGCCACTTGGTGTTGGGGCTACAGATGCCTGAAGTACAAGGTATGTAGATGGCCGGGAAAATGACCATCGAACTCATGGGGGATGTAGCTCAGTCGAACATGCACTGTGTGAAATGGTGACAGACAATATAGATATACTATGGGGGAAATTACGGGTCGGCCTATTGTATCAAGTACAAAAGCAGGGCCAGACCGCTGTGTTAAGAAAAAGAGACGTCAGTTTCAAACGGTCATGGCGGCACACAAAACATTATAACAATCGACTACCATCATGCACATTGACGGCCGGCAAGCCTGAGCGCAATGTTCAGTGGAACCGCGGGCGAATGCCTGCAGCCGTAGTGAGGTTGGATTGCACCGCGTTGGACGCTGTGGCGCGAGAGGACGAGTGCGCGCACCGACGCGAACGATCGACCGCTTTCGAATGAAAGCGGTCGAGATATGCCCAATTAAATGGGCTATCGAAAAATATATGAGGAACAGCGGCACAGGGTTCGAATGAGCCCTGCACCGGAGGGTGTGCCGAACGATGGTGGAGGGTGGAGTGCAATGGCCAAGTCAGTTTCGGACTCCGCACCGGACTTCACGCCTGCCCATGACACCGAGTCACGCAGGCGGCAGAGCACATGGCATCGACGACGGGCGGCACACACATTTGTGTGTGTCGCATGCAACATCATATCCTCATTCGAGGGTGTGTAATCGTGAACCTTTGTGGACATCGCGACCAAGTGCGCGGACGGCCAAAACCCAGGGCTCATCGATGGCGACCGTGCTGCTAGCTAAGCCAGTAAGCGAGCTCGGTGAGTGTACAGTTCGATAACAGGTTTGTTGACAGCTAACGTGTGCTGTACAGATGGAGGCTGAGCTGGACCCGTTCTCGCGGCAGAGCTGGCGCATGCCGACACTCGACACAGCAGCACTCGAGACACTGAGCCTCATGCCGTGCGCCATGGTCAACGCTGCCGGCTCGAGCGCTGCGGTGTGCATGATAACGGGCATGCTGGGCGTCTGGGTCGTTGACTGGCGTGCAGCACGGCCAGTTCTTTGGCCTCCCACAGCCGCCCCGTGTGCATGCCTATCTGACCGCTGCATGAGCAACTCATGGCCGCGGCCACATGGACAGTGTGCCACGCGGTGAGCAACCCTGTACACGCACTGGCCTCGGCGTTCGTGTGCGGGTTCGAGTCAGAGGCGCTCAGCACCGTTGCGCAGAGGCTCGCTGATCCCAGCCTCGGCCCTGCCTATGCGCGGTGAGCACAGTTGAATGCAGATGGACACATGCACACACGCGCGTGCATGTGGCTTTAAGGCGGCGGCGCCCAACACCATCACGCCGGGGCGCGCTCAAGGAGGCCGCGCAGCTTGGCGTGCAAACACTGCTTATGGTGCGCCAGGCGCCGCGGCAGGAGGTGTTTGCGTGCGTGTGCTAGATCACGCTGTGTCCCAGCAAACCATTGGCATGTACATACAGTGTGCCCGTACATTGGGCGGACAACAGGCACCTGTAGATAACTCGGCTGGAATGAACAAACGGAAATTGGGATAAATTGATAATTGAAGAACACAATTTCAGGTGCTCAACCAATAATGTAAAAAAGCTTCCGGAGTTTTGGCGCGAGGCCTCGCGCAAATGTAACGGTCACAGGGATGTGACTGCTGTCAGTACGAAAAAGTACAACACACCCGGGTTCGAACCCAGGACTTAGAGAATAACTGAATCACACTGAAACAACTACACCATACACGCTACATACACTTTACAGATATAGTATCTACAGCCCACAAATTGAGTTCAGCTGGCCAGTTGCATCAAGTACGTTTTGTACTCCGCAATGGACTTTGTGCTGTCTGGTTCCCACGTCGCACGCGCCAGTTGCGCGGCACTTCAGCTTCGCATCATCACCCCAGTACGGTGCACACATTCGTGTGCGGCGTGAGCCCTAGCTTGCCCTCATTCGAGGGTGTGCAATCGTTAACTGTGAACACTGGTGACTGCGAGGCCGCGTCACCAACACTGGAACCCAGCCACAGCAGACCCAGGCTCGTCAGTCCCTACTGCCTGCTTTCATTGGAGAGCAGGTGGTACTGCATTGCTGCTACTGGTGTATCGCCCTGCTGCTGAAATGGTATCTTGTCCCGGAAGCTGGAACATGATACTGATTCTGTGATATTGCAGGCCTCTGCTGAGGTAGACATCGATATGGCAGAGGACGTCGGGCAAAGTGCCAAGGTACATCGCATTTTTTGTGAATTATGTTTGTATACTGAAAATATACGTGCAGAAGCCCAGTGCTGCAGGCTCGAACGGTGCCGGCTTTCACCACAAGCGAGGAGATAGAAACCAGGCCCGCCCTGCGATGGTACCAGCCTCACGCCTGCGGACGGATCGCGAGCGGTGGCCCTGCGCCATTCAGCGTGTGGTTTATGGCTCGTACGAGAGCCAATACATTTATAGTTTCCTCGAACGCGACCCTGTGCCGGAGCTTCCGCCAAACCATCACCCCCGCCTATGTATCGACTACCGCATGGGTCCACACGACCCCATGCTATATCCACAGATGTGGAATGCCACGGCACCGCACATGGCGTGGATCGAGAAGGTTGAGCTGCACCGCGACCTGCACAGCAAGGACATCGTAGGCTATGTATTTCAGAACCAGGACTGGGAGGCCATCTCTGAGAGCGCTCCATTTGGACGCATTTCACACGATGTCATTAGCCGCCTGGAGGACTGCTTTTTCGAACTGCATGGTATCGTTCTGCCATTAATGCGGCAAGCTCGGACAACGATACTTGTGCCGCATGCGACGGTGAACGAATGTATTCGCATCCTTGCCGACCTTCGCGCCCTTACAGCCCAGTTCCACGAGTCGGCATCTCTCGTTGCCCGAGTACAGCGTGGAATCGCCGAGTTGCGCGCCTACAGGCTCTTCCGCTTGGACGTCCAGTACCATGTCGGCGACCTCAACTTTGTCTCGGACCGCATATTCAACTTCGTCGGCGTCTTCACGAGCAATCAGGCTATGGTTCAGCTATTGACTCGCTTGGGTGTACCAGTTTGGCAGCTTGCATGGACGCTACCAGCTGGAATGAATCGGGGCAATGTTCAGCAAGCTGCGCCTCATTCACAATGGGTTGAAACTCGCCCCGTCTATTTTCTAGCAAGCGATGGCACGGACTACATGGGGCGGGACTGGGATGCTGCATTACCTCCGACCATCGATGGCGATGAACCGCGCCAGCATACACCGCGCCCGGAAGCACCACCCGCACGTTCACGAGCTCGGCGTACCCAGTCTCCAGCAATTAGGCCAGGACGTCAACGATCCTGCTCCCCTCCACGTCCATCGCGCGAACCTCAGCCAACGTCTGCGCCGGCTGAATCTCGACGCCGAGGCCGTTCGCCGGCGACTTCATTCGCAGGGTCAAATGTTCCCCGCTATCTTCTGCAAGAGCAAGCCCGTGTTAATGGTCAGCCCTCAGTTAAGTCTGTGCAATTCGCCGTTGCTGAAAGCGTCTTAGTCGAGAGTCGGTCGCATCGCCATCCTGATGCACCGCCAGCCTGGAGGCCGAGGACTTGGAATACGGACCCTGGCATAAAGACCGAGGAACTGCCACATTGGGTGCCCCGTGTGCCCAATTGGATTGCGCATGTGCCAGCTGATGTAGATCGCTCAGTGGTGCGCGAATGGCGGCTTGCCGCACCAGATGCCCTCTACCCCGTACCGCAAGAACGGTTTGAGAAGCCATTGCAGTATACGTTACCACCGCTGCACTTCCTTGTGAAGCACGAGAAGAGGATAATCTTTGTCTTGCGCTCCTGGGTTGCACTACGCGATTTCTGGATCAGGCGCATCTTGCGGGAGGGATTTTGCGGTTTGCCTGCGGGCACATGGCGCAAGATTCTGGATGACAAGTATCACATGCCGAAACCTCTTGCTCAATGGATTGGAGCCCACCGTGCGGCGCGGACGAAAAATGAATCTCTGCTCCAGGAGGCAAGCGCGACACAGACTGTACGCCGTTCGAACGACACGCTGCTGAGTTCTGGCGTTCCTTCACCGGACGATATTCCACCAACGGGGCCTTATACACGTCGCCCAGAGATGGGCGAAGACCTTGTGGTTAATACTGCCCGGGAATACGCCCAACCAGCAGACTGGGAGAAGGCCGTAGCGCGCGGGGAGCTATTCTATGAGGATGAAGACCGCAAGATGTACCGTGTCGTCAGTGCCGAGTCTTCAGTTCTCACGAAGCCAACCGAATGCTGGGATGAATTTTGGGACTACGAGAAGTGTCGTGTGCTGCTGTTCAGAGCCGCGTCTCGCGTTAGTGAGGAGGTGGGGGTGGTTGAGGATGCGGAAATTCTCCTAAATGAAGGCGCACTTCGATGGTTTCTATCACCAGATGATGCCGAGGGTCTTGCAGTGCCATCGCGGGCAATGTGGCTTGCGAGCACCCGGCTGGCCAAGGTAGGTTGCGGACTGTGAAATGTGAATATGGTGAACGCTGACACGGACTCCATCGCAGGTTGTAGTCGTCGGTTCACATGATGTGCAGAGTGGTGGTGGGATGGACTGTGCAATCCCAGCCGCACCCACGACACACATTACCACTAGGCCCGACCCTGATCCAGTTTATGGATACGAGCCTGAGCTACCCAATGGGCAAAACGTCAAGAACATCGTCCTGCGTGGGCACACATTGTCCCAGGAGGACCTCACACGACCTGATATTCGTGCATTCATCGCATGGGAGCTGCAGGAAACGACCTTCAGATTTCAGCTCCGCGACCTCGACACCTATGTCCTGACATCGCTCAAGTTGTGGACCCCAGAAGTCAAGGAACAGCGCGAGGGCCTGTGGCTTAAAGTCTGGGGTGGGCAGGATGGGTTTGTACCTTCGGGCAGATCGTGCCCAGCACAGACAGATCCGAACCCTAAAGCCCGGCAATGGTCGATATACTTCTTCTGGAAGATCGTCCGTTCGTGGCCGTGATGCAGAGAAGTACAGAACCTCAGGCGCTACTCGGCGACCCGCGGTCTGACTACTGAGGATTTCTTGGCTGTCGAACGCGAAGTATGGAGCTTCTACGCTCAGACCTTCTATGACTATTTCGGAATCCTGCCTGCTCTCCCAACTGTCATGCCATCAAATCCACTTGACATGTAATCTCGATCCTGCTCTTACATGTACACTACTTAGTACCTTGATTCGCGCCGATGCCTGCATAATATCATTGTGACTGACCTACAGCTTATGCCAGGTGTAAGGTTCTCAAACTATGAGCTCGAGTGCGAAGTGTATCTATGACCAATAGAAAGAACGGAGCACTCACTGATAGTTGTGATCGCTTTACAGAGAGTTGGAGCTTCAAGACGTTGTTCCGTATGGTACTAAAGACTGAGGAAAACTAGGTACATGCTAGACCGGAATTTATACTAGAAATTATCCTGCTGTGGACGTTGCGCCACCTTGGCGCAACTACGCGTTTCACCACTAATTCGAAATTAATCGCCATACTAATGCGATTATTTGTGCTGTGTTTCCAAATCCCGAACGTTCTGGACAGTGAGAGTACATGCTGTCGCGGCGAACGCACTCCGCCGCAGCGGTGGTGTGATAATCACTATCTGAGTCCTAATGCGGCCGATCCGCTGATCGGCGCCGGTCGGCCGGTTCCGCCCAACTTCGCGCGGATGACCTAGCCTCGCTTTCTCGTTCTTGACCCATCCCGACATCATTTGCGTTCAGGTATCAAACAGGTTCTGACGGTACACGGGAACTAAGCACTCGTTCAACGGACTCTTCGGTGAGTCTGTAAACCAGCGTCAGTGCTCGTCCCCACAATGGTGCTGATTCCTTACACCAGGCGTGCGCATCAATCTCTAGCGGAAAGGTTTTGATACGGGTATCCGCCGTGTCGAAGCTGGTGCTGGCGCCTGATGTCAGCGGAATGAAGCGGTTTCGAGCGGACCCAAGCGGATGAACGTTTGCTTGTCATACGATGGCAATGCACACCGCTGTCACATTCTCAGCGGATTCTCAGCGCTGTTAAGCGGATTCTCAACACTGGTCAGCGGTCTGGTCTCAATGCTGCTCCGACGTGCAGTCAGCGCTTCTCAGCGGATTCTAGCGGTTCTTAGCGGTTTAAACCGGTGCATATTGACGATATACGGGCCTAGATACAATTCGCTAGAGAGCGGTCCGCAGCTGTGAATGACCACTTCTGCGGGTTCCGCTGAAGCGGATTACTGGCACAAAGTGCGGTATCCGGTTCACCGGAATCCCCCGGTACCATTGCAATTTCAGGCGCATGATAGGTTCCTCTCTGCTGCTGGATCTATAGAATGAGGGTGTGTGTCCTCAAAATCAGCGAATCACGATGTCCATACAGCGTCCTTGGCGCTGATTGAAGGCTTGGGCTCGAAGTGCAGGAGATTCGACAAGGAGTGCAGCAACGTTTACCCCACGGAGTTGTTGCGTGTACATATAATCAGCTACTAGAGCCAGGCTACCTACTTCAACATATATCTCTCACCTCCGCACGACGCGCCTTGTTTTTCTCGCAGTCTACCTGCTTAGCCCGTCCCTATAGAGTGATCAAGCTCAGACAGCGTACATTCATCGCCCGACATACCCAAAAAGCGCGTGAGCTGTCGACGCGTTCGGGGATTGGACCTCCGCTTATACGACGAGTTCTCAGCAGTGTTTTCCACATCCCATCGCGAGCGTTGAGGCTATGATAATGGACTTGGTCTCGGTCTTTCGTCAACTGAAAGCGAAGCCCACGTACGTCATGAGTAACGACAGTGAGAACACTGGCTATCGAGTGAGTATTGCACGCTGATCGCGCACGCAGAGGCTCACTGTTCGGATATATATGTGCAAGAGCTGGAATGATAGCTTCAAAGAGAAGTGAGATCGATTGGCGCTATGATCGGTAGGACTGTGTGGCCGAAGGCTGACTGTATCTGTTCAGAAGTGTCTAGAGGCACCGAGAGTCTCAGCATCAGATTGTGCCATGGACACAGCAGGGGCGTACGACGATCAACATAACACCGGCCAAAACGCTGTGGCAACGTATCAGTCAGACCAGAAGCGTCGCGGGTGTTGGAGCACACCGTACCTTGTGATCAGCCCTGTTTCGACGGCCCACATGCTGAGCTTGTCGATGACGTGCGCCATCCTGTTCCAACCAAGTCAGCGCAATAGATGTAGCCCATCAGCGGCAGACGCACTCATGCTGCTGACCGCTACGCCGGCGAGTGAAGATGGCGCATACCGCGATGGTATTCCACACGTCAACAATGACGCTAACACCGAAGATGCCTTTCATGCACCACCCGTAGCGCTGCATGTAGTCGATGATCGATAACGCGCGGAATGAGTCGACGGCTCCGACAATTGTCAGCGCGAGCCGCGCAGCAGACCCGACCCAGGAGAAAAGCGCTAGAAGCAGGCTCCCTGAGAGCAGGTACAGCCTCGAGGCGTAATACGCCTTTCTGAGATGAGATAGAGATAAGGGAGCAATGTGCTCGCACACGGTACCTGTACGGTCGTGCCCGGAATTCCAGACGTGAAGTACACAAAAGCGAGCGCGGGCGTGAGGGCGAGAATCTCCAGAGGGTTGGATCGGCTACGGTTCCCGGTTGTAATGAAGTAGACCCAGAGAAGGACGGTGTGCGCCAGCTCCCCCGCACTGCGCGATATGTGAGACATGAAAGCAGCTGCGCCACGAACAGATTGCGCACAAGACCCAGACCACCTGGGTAAGCAACAGTAGGTCACAAAAGCAGATGAATGAAACGTAGAAGCGCACCAGAGCTCGCACCCAAACGGAATCGACACGTTTTGACGAGTGGTAGAGGTAGACCTGAACGCAGATGACGCCGAATAAAGTCGAGGAAAACAACACGCCAAGCTGGGAAGATGTGTTGTACTCGTTGAGGAGTGAGATTTCATGCGCTGGCGTCGTATCTGCTACATCGACAGCCGAAGCCATGGAGGAGTGAGCAGACGGGACCCCGCTGAGAACAATGCTGTGCGTGGTACTAGAGCTGGACCTGCATTCGTGGCGGCGCCCAGTTAATAATCCCGCGCCGGACCCGGTGGACTGATACAGTTTTGACAACGCCGAGTGCGTCTTTCCTTGATGTGAGGTTTTGGAAGCCTGACGGAATTCCAAACAATCGAATCTGTGCTGCGCGGGACTTCATCTGCAGAAGTGCAGGGCCTGCGCGACACCGACCTCTCTCCGAGCGGGCCGGGGTCCAAAGTGCATAGCGATGCTGCGCGGGACGGAAAGAACAGCCGTCGCATATTTGAGCTCCGATTTTCACTTTTTACTCACTCCGTCGCCGACCGCCAGGCTGAGCAAAATCTATAGCTTTGCCGCGTGCTGGGCTTTGGCCGTGTATTGCTATTGCCTACGCGTGATCATTACGGTCACATCGTCAGAGTTTTGCCAGAGCTTTTTCATGGCTTTATCTGTGGAGCGGCTGAGATACTGGGACCATGCTAGCCAACGACCATCAGCACTTCTGCGGTGTTTTGGGCTCTGAATTGGAGGATGGCCCGCATTCTGTGCCCTCGGAGGTGCCGTACAATTGTTGAACTTAGGTCACACTACGTAATTTACAAAGTGCGCGCCCGATTTTAGTCTTTGAATATCATCCCACAGTGCTTAAAAAATGTGCGCTCGTCAGGAAGATCATCCAGAGCAAAGCTGGCTATCAATGTCGGCTTCCTGCGCTCCCTGAGTGAATGGCCTCCAAGTGGTCAAAACACGTCTTGTTCTCCGGCCTCGCGCTACATTCTGTTGAAGTTCGCCGATCCACCCACAGGTCCAAGGCTCCCGAGTTCACGGGCTCTCCAGTTGCGATATTCCTGGTCTCACGCAGTCCGCCATGGGCAGAGGTCACCATTGCGGATCATTTCGGATAGCCGGTAAGTACAGATTCCGGATGCGGAGCGGTGATCGGAGCCTGGAACCTCTTCGACCAGATCTGAATCCCGGCAAGAGAAATATGGTGTCAGGAAGCCCTACGTATGTCCCTCGAAGTGCATGCAAGCCATTACTGATTAAGACAGGCTTGATGGTCTACCGTGCGACGTACTGTGCCTCGTGCGAGACTGTGTAGCTGAAACCGACTTGTGTCAACATACCATCAGTGCGTCACGCTTGGAGGAAAGCTCGGCGGTCGACTGGAGAGCATATGATGGACAACGCCATCCGCTAGGCGCACTATCCCGGGTATCGCGGTCCATCAGGGCCGTGTGCTGCCCGGTAATGTTTTCTCGTATCAAGCTTTCAGAAGCCATCTTGCCGCCCCGCGCCATCCTGTCTTACACATGGTAAGGAAGTGAACCTTTATTTCTCTAAAAGCTTACCCAGCTATTGTATGAGCTTGCAAGTCCGTATGCTGAGAGACAGGGAGACAAAATAGAACCGCTCTTGCTCGATTTCTCACACTCGGCCGCCGTATGCTATCTTAAGATGCCAATCGACGCGTCTGGATGATGAGAACGAAGTCTGAAACACACGAGGAGTCGGCTCGCTAGCCGCTCGTGAATCCGATGCTCGGGGGAAATCTCTCTTCTGCTCATCTCGTCACTTTCCCTTGCCTTATATACATGTGCGGCATCTAATACGAGTCATACCGAGTCACTGTGGTCTCTAGGATACAAGAGGAGCGGTTCCGTTATTGAGTACAATCCGGAGGCCGCGTCTGGCAACGGCTATAGCGACGGAGCTAAGCAGCGGCTCCGAGCGCTCTGGACCGCTTCGTCAGCCCTTGGACGCGAATAGAATATCACGGATTTGCTAGGCATGCGCGTGATAGCGTGCGCTAGCGGCTACGAGCTCAAGCGCTGGTGCGCGCACTCCGGCTGATTCCGGGTGTACCAACGCTTCAGCGTTAGTATGGACTCGATTCGCAGGTTGGCTGCGAATCGAGCCATACACCCGCGGGGCACTTGAAAAATTGGCCGTCCCTGGCCAATCGCCCTATAAAGACGCAGTTGCCGGCTCGAAACCAGCATCTTGACACATCCATCCTTTTCCCAAACATTGACAACTTGCTAGCCGTTTGACATGGCCTTCTCTTCGCTCACCGTGAGTGATTTCTCAGCGCCAGCGACGATGCGCCGACAATTTCGTAGGCGCAATTGTACGAGATCGCGCTTGCTGTGCGGAAGGTTCATTCGTCGTCAAGCCTGCGCGGGCCATACGGCGCCTGGGAACTCTTCCCTCGTATCCAGGACGGATTTTCAGTAATCGAGGCGATCGAGCACCTCGCGCGCCAGGTCCTGCGCGCCGAGCCTCGCTATCATCCCGACATCGCGGCTCCCGAGGGTCAGGTTCTCTATGACTATATTCACGACGTTGATATTGTTCTGGTACGCCCGCTCGCTCCTTTTTCCGTGATTGGATCCAGCTCAATCTGTTCTTTTCTATTCCCACAGGCTCTGATCGGCGCATGCAGCGAGTGCCCGACCGCGTACAAGATTCTGAAGGGTGCCCAGCACCGCGCCTATCAGTCGCGCGTTCGCGCCTCGTCGCTCTTCGAGAGCGGCTCCTATATCGACGAGCAGTCCGGCAACCTGGCCAGTGACGTCCCCTCCGCTCGCGAGCAGTTCATCCACGACTTGCGCGGCCGCGACCTTCTCGATCCCCTCGGGCAGCTCATCCACCTCGCCGAGGCGTTATACGATCTCGTCGAGCAGAGCACCGAGCGGCTCACTCACTACTCCTAGGCGCGCGCTGGCACCTCCCCCACGTCGTCGATGCCCTCGTACCACTCGTTTGCGGCGCCTTCTCCGCCTGATCCCCCGTCACTTGCTTCTTCGTCATCCATTTCTTTCGGGCCTTCTTGTATGTCGTCTTCCTCCATCTTCTGAAGGCGCTGGCACCCTTCATCCAATATACCGCGTATATCGAATATCTCCGCCAGCCGCGGATAGTACGGCACGACTCTGAACGCCGCGCAACGTCTCATCGCTATGGATCCATCCAATTCTGCCAGTACATAGGATCCCCCGTGGTGCCGCGCAATGACGACCTGAGGACCGAAGTATTTGTCTTCATACTTCCTCCACCCGATCTCGGCTTCCGCGACGGTATTCTTCACCATGACCAACTCCCCTGGTTTGAAGTCGTAGTTCTTGATTGAATTCTTGTATTTCTCACAGAACTGCCGTAGCGACGCAAAGCGTGCAGCGTAAACCCGTTCGCGCGCGGCTGCGAGGTCTTCCGGCCGCCGCTCTAGCTGGCGAGCGCGAATTGCAATCAACTCTTCCATCGTGATCCCTGGCTGGAGTGCCGGGGAGATGAATGTTGTTTCGGCGAGGTCGAACGGCAGTACCGGGTCGACGCCATGCACCATATAATAAGGAGACATGCCTGTCGCCCGCCTCACCGTCACTCGTTCAGCCCAGAAGATCAGGTGAGCCACTTCCGGCCACTTGTATATATCGTCGTCGCAGAGTTTGACTATCGGTTCCCTGACGCTGTAGTGTTTGGCTTCAATCGCACCATTCGCCTGTGAGTTGTAGCCAGAAATGCGAATATGTCGTATGCCGTATTTCTTCGCTAACCAACCCAGGGCCGCTACGTATGGGGTTCCGTTGTCTGAGACGATCTCGGAGATATATCCCCACCTGCAGAGTATGTCTTCAAGGATAAATCGGCCGATCGCTTCCCCCGTTTCATGCGCCAAGACGCAATCCGGATAAGACGACAGCGAGCATCGTGCGTGGACTATCGCTTTCTTCTTGTTTGACACTGGCATGAACATGGTATCGATGTAGACTTTCTGGAACAGAGTGGCTATTCGTGCCACCACCGGCGGAATGCGTATGGTCGTCCGCTGTCTCTCCTGGCAGAGTTGACAAGTGGCGCACCACCACCGCACATCCGCGTCCAGTCCTGGCCACCAGAACCTTTCTCTGATCAAAGTACGGGTGGGGAATGGCCCTTTGTGCCCCAGGTCATCGTGCGCTTCCCTCAGTATTCGTACCCGCTGGCGCTGATCAAGGATCACCACTCGGTGCTGATGCCGGTCATCGCGCCTCATGAGTTTCCCATCGAAGATAAAGTAGCGCCTCGTCTTTTGCACGAATTCCACAAGCTTTTTATCGGGTACGTCTGGCGCAGTGAAGTCCGTCAAATACTCTCTAATTGCTCTCAGTTCGTCGTCCTTGGCCAGCAGCCCCGCGTCACGCGGCGGAACAATCACCACTTTTCGGGGATCTATGAGGACTTCTCGATTGTCCTTTGTCGCCATAGTCGTCGCGAATACACCTGTCGTGGGGCACTTGCGGTGCGCGCCAAAGCGAGGGGACTCGATTCGCGGGTACGTGATTCGTTCTCCATTGCTTGACACCGGCGTCAGGGTCTGACCAACGCGCTGCAGCATACCCGCTACCCAGAGCCCAAGATAACGGTCGAGCCATTCTTCAGCATTGTCCTCCTCCTGGGGATCGTTTGGTGACGCGCGGCACCGAGAAAGGCCATCCGCGCCGGAGTGCCGTTCGCCAGGTACGTGCCGCAGCTTGAAGTGGAAAAGCAGTATGCCTGCAATCCACCGGTTGATCGTCGCATTTGGCTGAACGTCCGGGTTATTCAGCATCCCTTTGATGTACTTCGCATCGACTTCCACAACGAGCTGAGGTGCTTGGAACAGCCATAATCGCATTGCTCGTAGAGCCCGCCACAAGCCGTATAGCTCGAGTTTCGCCTGAGAGTACCGTCCTTCTCTGTCATTCCAGGTAATGCTATGATATCGTGCGGGGAACTGTTCTTTCTTTTCACCCAGTTGCAGTAGTACGCAGCCGACGCCGATTACTGATGAATCGACCGCCAGAATCACTATGCGGCCGGAACGATAATCGATTGGCCTGAGACACGGCGCAGTGGCTACCGCGAGCTTCAAGATATACATAGCCATGTGACACGCGTCGTCGAACACAAACTCGGTCTCTTTCTTGACCAAATTGGTGAGCGGCTTCGCCTTCTGCGCAAAATCCTTAATCCAAAGTCGTGACAGGCCCGCTGTTCCCAGAAAGCCTCGCACGTCGCGAACGTTTTCGCACATCGGCCAGTCCAGGATTCGCTGGACGTTCTCTTGCAGCGGCGTACGTCCCTCGTATGACACCGTATACCCCGTTACCACCGTTGCCGGTACCGCTATCTGCGCTTTCTTGCCCGATACTGACGCGCCCGAGTGATCCAGTCGCTGTATGACCATGTTGAGGGTTTCTGCATATTCCCAGATAAACCGTCTGATTCCAGTATTCCCGGGTATTGTTTCATGTCGTCCTTCGCCATCTAAGTAGAATGATCGCGGCCCGAGCGGGAAGATGTCATCTACGAAAGCCGCGCAGTGTTCGGGCATTTCTGGCTGAAGAATAAAGGTGAGATTGCCGTGCTGGATCGATACTGAGTTGGTCCATCCCATAGGTAATGAGACCAGCCGGTATGGCCCCAGCGGCGTCTGGAAAGTCGTGTAGTCCCTCGAGGCCGCGTCTACCAGCTGCAAATCGTACGACGAGAACTGGTCAAGCGCGCCTATGACCGTTCTTCCCGCGCAAGATTCTGAGAAATCGTCTGGTGTAGGTAGAGTTCCCGCGTCCCGAATTGTCACAGAATTGAGCCGCTGCAGGTCGTGCACAATTCGTAGGGACTTCCCGTCTTTCTTCATGACGCAAAACCAGCCAGAGCGATAGGAAGAACTTGACGGTTCGTACACTCCTGCTGCTATCTTCTTTTTGAGCAGTTCGATCAGCTCGTCCCGTACACCTGGTGGTATTGGATGGTGCTTGTCCGCCCATGGTTCGTGCGGCACGACGGGGTACTTTATCGGCTTGAAGTACGTTTCTTTGAACCGTCGTCGCTCACTCTCTTCCCAGGCGAACACGGCTTGATGCCTCTCGATGATGTATTTGAAAAGCTTGACCTCTTCAGGTAAGATGAAGTCGTTATCATCTAGCTTGAACCCCCTCATACATTCCTCCGACAGATGCTCGGTCGTCGAGACCCACTCCGGCGGATTCCGAGGTAGCACTGGGAGTCCTTCCATGCAGTCCGCGGGTCGCTCTCTCACCATGCGATAGTCCTCGGGTAAGCGTTCCGACGTGGGCTTGACCTTCATGGCCACTGGCTTATACTTCTTCGTCGGACGCCCAGTCTTGGGTCGTGGACCTGGCGGAATCCGTATTGGCCCTTCGCCCGGAATCGGCATCCAAGGGCTTGACGATGCTGCAGCTCGTTCGACTTGCCCAGCACTGTAAGCCTGCACGTACACCTCCCCGGTGGAGCGCGCCTCCTCGCGATCCTCCGGTCGTACGTAGAATAGCATATAGTCATCGTCGTTGAATTCTATCGACTCATCATCCGTCTCGCATTCTTTTTCTAATTTTTCTGCATTCCATTCCGCTAGTCCCGCTGGACAAGCTAGAAACTGATCGTATGTCGCTGCCTTCTCGTGGCAGACCGTATTTTCGCGCATGAGCTCGTCCTGCTGATCAGCAGAAAGCAGTCGCAACTGCTCTACTTGATCCTGCAGCGCTCGCGCGGCTTGGTCTCTTGTCTCAATTGAGGCTCGCTCGGTCCTCGGCTCGTAAATCGAATGCGCTGGGCGCAGGTGCGTGTTCATCTCGTCGTTCGTGGGTACATGATTCAAACTGAAAACAGCCATGTTCTTGTCCTTGGTCTCATCCTCCTCCCCCTCCGCGGGGCACTTGTAATTGATGGTCGCGGCTACTGATGCGGGAAGGGCCTCTGCCGAATGGTATTCCGTTGGTGAGTGTTCAGACCCTTCCCACATCAAAAATGCGATTGAAGGTTCGCTACATCTTTCTCCGCCTGCCCTACTCGACGATTCGCTCGTGCTTTTGTAGGTGCTCGAAGGGCAATGTCCGAATTTGGATCATGCAACGTGATGAATGACCCGCCGTCAGTTGTGGCTTCCTCTTTGGCCTTCGCCAGAGACAGAAACGGACGCCCGAGCAGCAGATCAAACGGAGCTTCTTCCACGACGTGCGCCTGTAAGTAAAAAGTAATGTCGAAAATCGTTACTTCCAGATTTGCACATAGGCCAATCGTCTTCTCCTTCGAGTTGTTTGCCGCCTCCAACGTGATCCTGGGAAAATTCTTGTCGATCGGACGCTCCAGGTCGACCCAAAGTCGTTTCGAGATGATGACAATCTGTGCTCCTCCATCCAGCACGCCCTCGACCTCGAACTTGCCGATCCGGCAGTCCAGATACCTGAGCGGCATCGACACTTTTGCTGTAACCGTGTCCGGAGTCCACCCGCCTTCAGGTTCGTCCACGACTCGATACTTCCAGACGTCAACTCCGTTTTCGACCTGTTCCATGCTTCCCGCGTTCACACGCTTCGGCGTGACCTTCATTCGAACGTAACGCTGGAGCTCCGGTGCTATCGCGGCCAATTCTTCCAATGTGCAGATGACCTGCGCATCCATCGCGCGCTCAGCGATTTTGTTGGCGATTCCGTCCCGCTCGACTGGCGCCTGCACGCGGAACTGCGGGCGCGCCGGCTGTGCGGCTTCTGCGTGTGGTGCCGCGCGAGCGGTACCTTCCCTGATCTCTCGCTGATCAGGCACCTGTGGTGCTGACTGCGCCTTGGTATCTGTGGCTTGCTCAGCCCGTACGGGCTCCATTTTCCCTGATTCCCCGCGTCGAGCTGGAGCTGCGCGAGGTTCGAATTCTTTTGACACGGGCGCCTTGCCGATGTGCGGAGGCGCGTCACGTTTCTCGCCACCATCGCGATTCTCTCGGACCTCGCTACTCGGTTTCTTGTTCTGGCTTCGCAACCCTGGCCGTCCTGCCGCCGCTTGTTGATACGCTGCTGCCTGGTCCATCATGAACGCCCACCACGACTCTTCGGCTTCCCTCGTTGTGAACACAGGCGCGTACGGTGTTGGCGCGGTTTCTTGAACCAGTTCCTCGCTGACTTCGACGAGCATCGCCGAGACCGAGTGGACGGCTGCTGCTTCTTCTTTGGTCTTATTCCACTCAGCTACAGCCTCGCTCATCTTGCGGCCGGGTCCTGAAGGAATGCGTGATCCATCCGGGAATACGACACGATTGTTCTCGTCCCGCTTGCATCGACCTTTCCTGAGATCTTCCTCGAGCAGCGGGCATTGGCCCATGGTGTGCCCATCCTTTGGACAATAGTAACATATGATACCGTTGGCCGCGTTTGACCGCTGCGCCCCGGGGGACGTGTTCGCAGTATAGGCTTTCTTTTTGCCCAAGAGATTATCGCGCTCTTTCTCCAATGCTTCAATCCGCGACATGAGTGCCTGGTACTTGGCTGACAACGGTTCCTCTTGTTTGATGATCTGAGCTAAGGGCGCGGGATTGCTGGTGGCTACGCTGGCGGTCATGACTATAGGGTCGAAGACTAGCCCTATGCCTGTGTTATTTCACCTTTTCTTGATGAGCCGTCGCGCACTGTCGACGATCTCTTCCAGCTCGAAATCGTCAGAGTTCGGCTTCTGCAGTTTCAGTGCCAAGGTGAGGTCATGGCCGATGTCTTTCAGCAGTAGGCGGTAGAACGTTGTCGCTACGTCTGGCTTGGCTAACAGATTGTTTTTAATGAGTTGCGTCGTGTAGCGCCTGAACTCGCGCGTGAACGCGTTCAATTCCTCTTCGGTTCTGATTTCGCGTGTCTCACTGCGTGCTACGAAGCTGTTATAGTCGTCGCGCGTAATTTCACGCGCTCTCTTCGCGTTGGGATAATCCTTGAAGAAGCGGTCCACCAACTTTGTCCAGGAATCCGCCGTTGCGCCCGCCTCCGTAAGGCTGCTGTATTCCTCATACTGCTCGAGATCCTCGCGTACTTCGGTAGACAGATACCCCGCGAGTTTGTAGCATTTTTGGTAAGGAGAGAGCAGCGCTGCATCTGCCATGCGCGCGTAATCATCCAGGAATTGTACGAGCGTGCAGTCATTTCCGCTGAACTTCGGCGCTTTTGGATCATTTGGCGTGAGCATCGGTACGGCGGCCATCGTGGCTGGCGTTGAAGGTCTCGGTGGTGAAATTGGTCTTTGTGGAATTGATACTGATCTGCGGAATACACCTCCTTGCTCGAGGATCTGATTTGCGCGCTCAACCGATCGGTCGTGGATCTGGTACAGCTGCTGCGCCCAATGCTCGTCGAATTCGCCGAGTAATGGATCGTCGTCCGCTAACGATGTTAATGGAGATTCTGGCTCGTCTTCTTGCTGCTGAGACGGACCCGCGGTCGCGTTTTCGTCGACTGGGAGCGGTCTTGCTTCTGTCTGTCCTCTGCGACGCGGAAGAGGTCGGAGAGACTGTGCTTTTGGCCTGAGATGAAATGGAACTCGTTTTCTCTCTGCCAGAGCGTCTCCGGGGGGACTTGGCGGCGGTAGTTTGCCTATGTCCCTAGCGGGTGGTCACCAGATGTATGAGCTTGCAAGTCCGTATGCTGAGAGACAGGGAGACAAAATAGAACCGCTCTTGCTCGATTTCTCACACTCGGCCGCCGTATGCTATCTTAAGATGCCAATCGACGCGTCTGGATGATGAGAACGAAGTCTGAAACACACGAGGAGTCGGCTCGCTAGCCGCTCGTGAATCTGATGCTCGGGGGAAATCTCTCTTCTGCTCATTCTCGTCGCTTTCCCTTGCCTTATATACATGTGCGGCATCTAATACGAGTCATACCGAGTCACTGTGGTCTCTAGGATACAAGAGGAGCGGTTCCGTTATTGAGTACAATCCGGAGGCCGCGTCTGGCAACGGCTATAGCGACGGAGCTAAGCAGCGGCTCCGAGCGCTCTGGACCGCTTCGTCAGCCCTTGGACGCGAATAGAATATCACGGATTTGCTAGGCATGCGCGTGATAGCGTGCGCTAGCGGCTACGAGCTCAAGCGCTGGTGCGCGCACTCCGGCTGATTCCGGGTGTACCAACGCTTCAGCGTTAGTATGGACTCGATTCGCAGGTTGGCTGCGAATCGAGCCATACACTATGCAGCATGCTCTGGATTACTTTATGTGACTTGGACAATCTGAGGTTCGACTACCACGGCATGCTGCGCAGCATGACTCGCCTTCGCACAATCTTTTGGCAACCTTCGGAGGCTTCGGAATTGCCGGAATGCAACGTCAAATTTGCGCTTTTGTCGCCCACTTTGACAACATTCATGACGAGGAACTTCCAGTTCCGGGGTGTGATGTCCCCCCTGACTGCCACAAGCCTTCAGGCGCTGGACGTGTCGCAAGGCTGGAGAGACCTAACGAAGGTCACCGTTGGCGAAATCGCAGCCGAAATGCAGTTTCTGGAATCGCTCAGCTCGTGCCGCAACTCCAGCTCCTCCGAATACCCGGCGAGTCTTGTCGTCTGTCATTCCTCGCAGCAACCGCGTGGCCGCACCTGCGCAAGCTTGTAATCTGGGGCGGAGCGCCCAAAACTGATGTTCCTTTCTACCGCTTATTCTCTGTCATGCTGCGCTTGCGCATTCTCGCTCTTGCAATGATGCAATCGTACCGTCGCAGGTCATCCATCCGGTGGATTCTGCGTGGGGTCCAACGCCTGACGTCAGTTTGCAGAGACTCACGATCACCGATGTCCTGCCTAACGAAGGAATATTTTCGCACTTGTCCGGAGAGCTCACCGAGCTATCGTTGCGCGACCAACCGCGCTACTATCGAAGACGGCTGGTCGACGGAAATGACGTCTCCGAGCCCATTCTAGCCTGCCAGGCTGCGCTGCGGATCATTCAAACTCTTGCACTCGGCGGTGCTGGCCTGTGCCGTTTGGAGATCGTTGTCCGCGAGGATGGCGCGGAGATGCAGCTCTTGTCGCTCATCGCCAAGTCATGTCCAAACTTGACGTTCTTTGAACTACACCAATACCGCGCCGATGATACTTCTTTCATGCGGTCGCCGTGCCATGAAGTTGATCTGCACATCGTGTGTCCTATTTTGACCTACGTGTCGAAGGCCAACTCTGACGAACCCTTCGCAGGACGCGATTGCTAACACCCTTTCGCCGCTGCATCATCTTCGCGTGCTCCGCCTGAACCTCGATCTCGGTCTTTACTCTCAGAGACATCCAAGCCTTACCTTTCAAATGTGGGACCCAGTTTTGGTGGCCCAGGCGGGCGTGATCGCTCACACTTTGCACTGGCTCGATATCATTTCATTTCTGACGACGCATATGGTCGATGTGGCGGTGTGGCGTACGTGGTATCCGCGCCGTTCTCCGTCTGGCGAGGTCGAGCTGGAGTACGAATATTGGACTGATAACTCCGCTGTCGATCAGGAATGGTTCTAGGACAAGTTTTTTGGCAAATGATAGTCACTAGGTCACCGTGTAACCAGTCAATCTACTATGCCATATTGCAGAAACCGAGATACCTATCATACAGCTTGCGCCGATGATGTGTCCTGCACCTACTTGGTTATCTGCGCAAGGCAATTCCGCCTCTCCAGCACTCGATCACGCAAAGGTCGAGGTCAAGGACGTATGCCCATTCACAGAAGATGCTTTTGGCGATGAAGCTCAGTTGCTTCTGGATGGGCAATGGCTCAGTAGCTTCGGCGACGAGTATGAGGATGGCAGACGATGTCGATGGGCTGCTGCCCGGTCGTAAAAATGGGGTAGGCGCCCCAAAGCGGATTCTGCACGAACATTCTCTCCATGTCGTCAATCTTCTTGTTGATCTCGTCTAGCTCCTCCTGCGAAGGCTCGTACACCATCCCGGCGTCGAGTGCGGCGGTCCCGTCCGGCTACCTAGCACTCGATCGCGCGCAAATCGAAGCAGAGCACTGTCGACTGTCAGCAGGTCAGCACAGAAGGAGAAAAAGCAGCTGGGACTACGTGCCTGCGGCTCGTACATCCAGTTTCCCGACGGAATATCGCTGTAAAGGCGGGTCGTCCCGTCAGCATATGTGTATCATCTGCCAGTAGAGAATGAGAGTGTCATGCACGCACGCGCGACTCACCCCTCCGCGTCAGCTCTGTTCGCGGCCGGGCTCGTCCCGCTGCGGCAGACAAGGTATACGCATTTTAATTTACTTACATTACGTTGCCCCACCTTGTAATTCACCTGAGAATCCTGAATAGCATGCACCCGACTCTCTGGAGTCATTGACTGACTCACATTTCGCCCAGGAATGACTGCCAAGACTCAGCCGGTGGCCACGCGTCTCGATGGCCACGCGTCTCATCTGCCTTAGCCTTAGTGACTCGGAAGTGACTCGGAATGCATGTATATAAAGGATTTCAGAGTGGCCCATGGAGGGGAGGCTCTTTTGCAATCGGAGTATTTGAGCAACTCACGACTTGAGCTTTTCCTGCTCTTCTGAAAGCAAAAGACTCGGATTCTGCAAGCTACTAATTACCCTACGGTTCCCGTAGCTTACAACTTTTTGAGTTCATTTGATACTTCTAAATACAACTAACTAATTCTCCTCGGACATCATGAGCTCTTCCGGGATAGGCCATCCAAGGAAGAAGACTCATTTTACCCGAGAAATCCCGCTACGACAGGGTGAGATCACACCGACTGTAACCCGTCGTGGCACTGTACGTTCCTACAGTCGACCGATGTCTACTTCAGCCATCCTCAAGGAAAGCGAAGAGGTAAGTCATACGCTCCCAGGAGGATGGACGGAAGAGACGCCCGACCGACTCACTCAGATTGCGCGTACGGAGACGGGCTACACACCCGTTCACCCCGTACCGCAGTTCCGTCCTCCCTCGGCAGTGCCGTCGCGACTTGAGCGCGATGCCGAGGGATACTACGTCACTAGGACTCCCCTTGCATGGAAGGAGGAGTCCCAGTCGCACCACTTTCCCCGCTCACCAGATGAGCCGGAGAACAAGTCCGCATCGTTTAGTGGCACCTGCCTGTTCAGAGCGGAGGGCGCGAGTCTAGATTCGACTCGCAGGCCTGATCCCCGGGCGTTTGCCACGGAGGGAAGCCCGTTCCGGGTTCCTGATGATAGATACTCTGACCAGGGTGCTTCAGCGAGGTACAGCAACCCTCCGTCCGTTATGTACAGCCCTGCTCTAGGCAGACGATTCCCCAAATCGCCCAGCACGGCCGTGATCGCCGAATTTGGCCAAATCAAGAACGCGCTGCAGTCCTCACCTGTCTCGCGCGTGACATGGGAACCGAGCCGCGCAGGCTCTGTCCCGCCGAGTCCGGCGCAATATGCATTGCCGCCGAGTCCTATGCCACCAAACATCGGGTACGAGTCACGACGCGAATCGGCAGCTCGAACTGAGGACTAGGGTTCTGTGTAAAATGCCCGAGCTATTCTCAACATGTTTTTTAACCAACCCGTTATTTAACAGGTGTTTAAAACAGTGTTTAAAACACAGCTTATGTAATGCATTAGAAACATCGAGACAAGCTTAGAAAAAGAAAACCTTCCAGTCAAATTTGCCCAGGTATACCTCCTCATACCCTAGGATATCACAGATACCTGCCAGGTATGATTTGCAATGCATGGTACTTGAAACTTTAATGCTCGATGTAATGTTGTAAACTTCTATCTGTGAGAATATAGGTCAGAATGAGCCACTTTCTATACTAGATGTTTAGCAACACTCTCAGGTCTGGGCACTGGAAGAATGCTGTTCTCTTGTGAGATCTTGCTAATTAGTTACTTACAGCACTGAGACAGCTCCTGCAGTTGAATGAATCTTTCACTGATCACCTGTGTGAGATGCGAGATGCAGCTAACTCATATGCTACCAGCAATGGAGGCTGCTAGGATATAGCGGGTAATGGCACAAAGACAAAATCCATGCCTCCAACACATGTCTCAGAGGTCCTGCAACTGAACTGTATTTTGTTTTTAAACAGCCAATTTTCGGACGTCTGTTTTAAAACAATGTTTTAAACACTGTTTTTTAACCCGTGTTTAAAACGTGGCATTGTACACAGAACCCTACTGAGGACGCGCGAGCGTCGTCGGCTCGAGTCCCATCCGCGCAGCAGGACGCCAGTTAGAAAGGCAGTGCTCAGTCCCGCCGCGCAGTCCCCAGAGCGACTGTGCAAACCGTGACTGATTCCCAAGATAGGATCAGCCACAGGGGACTTGCTGCGAGCAGATCTGCTGTGCTAGAATCCGTTGGAGTTGCGGAGCCGCGTGCTTCAGTTAGAACTGATCACCAGAACGCGCCACAGGGTCATCCTAATCCGGAGAAACATCCTGACGAGATGGTGCCTTCCACGGTCTACTATAGCCCAGGCCGAGAGTACACTCGGACAGTTCGCTCCGAAGAGAACACCTCGAGAATCGATATGTGGCGCAACGAAGTTGCCAGTCAGTCAGCAAGTTCCACGGAGGGCATCCCCGAGACCACCGATGTGCCCGATGCCAGAAAGAAAGAATACGTCGTGTTTGATCCTCATTATGGCAAATTGTTCGATGGTTGGGGACGTCCAGTCACAAGCCACAAAACGGGTCCCAGGCGTACGCAGACCAGGTATCATACTGCACAGCCTGAGTCATATCTCGATAACCTGTCGCTGCTTCAGCGGCCAGAGCCCAAGAAGACGCCTGCTGCGTCCGTGCGTCGAGCGGACAGTGAGGTGCGCATGAAACCAGATGAGCGTGCGCGTGACCTGCCCTCGCCGGCCACCACTGTCCGTGCCGGACCGACAGGACCAGCGCCGGAGCGTGCAGTGGCAGGCGCGGGGGGACAACCTCCCGCCGAGAGTTCCCATGACGGACGAAAGGGGAACAAAGACAAGGGGCGGAGTACGCACCGCCACAAGGTCCGACGACCGGATCCTCCGGGAATAACACTTGATGTCCAGGATAGGAAGTCCGGCAAGAAGTCTCAGGGTCGTTTGCAGCGCAAAGACCTTGTAATTCCCAAACCAGCTGACCCAGCACCGCCGCGCAATCGCAAAGACCGTGCGGTGTCTGCACCGCCGCCCGGAGGTCTGTTATCGCGACGTCTTGGCAATACACATTACCATCCCCGAGAGGAAAGCAGCGACGACCCCAGCTCCGAGGACTCTAGTAGCAGTGATAGCTCTTCCTCATCTGACGACTCTGAGAGCTCAGACAGTTCGGATAATGACTCCAGCACTTCGAGCTCGTCGGATTCGTCGGATAGCTCAAGTTCCAGTTCCTCAGATGGCAACTCGGACAGTTCCAGTCACCGCCGGCGGAAGCGGCGCCGCAGAAAGAAGAAGAAGAAGGTGGCTGCCAAGCTACGTAAGCAGAAGATTCTGCGGGATCTCAAGATTCCTATGCCTACATACAATGGTGCCGAGGAGTATGATACCTTCGAAGCGTTCATCGGAAAATGGGATTCGTATGCCCGCGCCTATGATCTCAAAGGCGAAGATGCTGTAGAAGTCTTTCAGCATGCTCTGAAGGGGAAAGCCAGTATATGGTATAATAGTCATGTCGCCATGCAGCTTGAAGGATGGACGATCAAACGAATTTACCAGGAATTATATGAATACTGCTTCCCTGCTGGTTTCCGCGAGGATCTGCGCGAAAACTCATGTCCGCGACCCAGAAAGGCCGCCCTGTCAAGGATTACGCTAAGGATTTGGAGAATCTCGCCATTCGTTACTCGGACATTGATGCGGCGACTGTCAAGCGTATATTTTGGGACGGGGTCGATGACTATATCAAAATGTACTGGATGGACAAAGGCCTCAGTCAAGAATATACTTCTCTTGATAATCTGGTATATTATGCGTATCGGGTTGAGCGGCGGGAACAGGAGCGGCGACGCATGGAACGTCGGCGCGCGACCCTGAATAGAAGCCACCGACCTGCACATGGAACGAGGCCCTGGACAGCTCACGGGGTTTCTGCGCGAGATGGCGCTGCAGGGGAACAAAGGAAGAGTACGCCACCTGGCACGCATGCGGCAACGGCGGCTGCGTCGAGACCCACTGGAGCGAAAATGAGACGTGACCGACCGGCCGTGAATATCAGTGCCTTGCCCGTGGGAGCACGGCTCACCAGGCAGCAGGCGGCGGAACATCGCGCTCAGAGGCGCTGCTATACCTGTCACGAAGTCGGACATGAGTCGAGCAGCTGTGGGAAGAAAAATCTCGCCGGACGGTCAGGAGTGCGTGCTGCGGCGATCACGCCGACTGAGAACGCTCCCACACCGCATGATAACCCGAGGATACTTAAACCAAAGGTCAGGAGACCCATGAAGGCGTTGCCGTCAGCAGCTGTGCGCGTTATGAGCACTTCGTTCAATCGGGATGCACTCACCAACTTCGTCCGCGTTGCCGTCTACCTCGCTGCGCCAGAGGCACGCGGCATCGAAATCCGTCGCGCGCAGCTCAAGGGCGCCCTCACCCACTGGTTCAACCCTAACACTGCCGTCCGCAACGGAATCGCGCCCGACCATCGCTTCCACGTCTTCGCGGGAGGCGACGGCGACGCCCCGGACATTATGCCCGAGTACCTCGTCGCCTTTGACGAGGTCAGAAAGGCCGAGATGGTGTTCCCAATCTCGGCTTTCAGCCCGTTGGGCGTGGACGTGGGTCGCGTCGTCGCTGCGCATCTCGGCGTCGGTGAACGTGACCTGGGGTGTGTCTTCAGCCTCAGCGGACGTCCGCCGCCGCTCGTAGAAGCAATCTTCGGTGCTCTCACCAAGGTCGGACCCGCCTGGGCCGTCGCGCGCACGGTGGGCGATCTCGTCGACTGTGGGGGAAGCGACGAGGACCGGTGGCTCTTGCAGACCAACGGAGACGAGTTCTGGGTGCGCGATCAGCTCTACGGCACCTGTTACGAACTCTCCGTCGCCGAGCTCACCGATGGAGTTACTCTGGCGGAGACGCTACGCCGGGCAGAGCTTTCGCCGCGGCCGGGAACTCTGGTGCGATACTCGCACTCGCACGAAAAATCCGCTGACTAACGGCCTAGATGGGAAGGCATGACACGCGCTGTATCAGCTTCCCCGCCGACGCGAATATCGACTGGCAGCTCCCCTTTGAACCATCCATCGCTGCTGTCACACGTCGTGGCGCGTGGCTTGAGTACCTCGAGTACCGACGCGCGCGCGTCTTCTCTCGCAATGCCGCCGACCCAGATGATCACGAGGCCGAACCTGCGCGTCAGACGTGCACTCGGGAGGAGCTCAGCGCTACGTACCCAGATCATGCCAGTTACGAGCGACTCTTCCACTTCGCCTCAGACTCGGGGAACGATTCGTCCGGCGAGTCCGTCGAGGTGGGCAGCGCCAGCGAACGCGCGGCGCTCATGGAGGACATCTCAGGGGACTATGGCCCTGCCGATCCTGTCCCTGAGCGCCCGAGTGCGCCTCCTCCCGTCGAGCAGGACAACGAGTCGGTGGTCACCTACACCGATATGCCAGGACTCCTGCCGCCCTCATCCCCCAGCTCTCTGTCCAGCATCTCGTTTGCGGGACCTCCTGGGCGCGTCGCCATGCGGCCTGACGTTGGAAGCTCGGAACGCGCGAGTGAGCTGTTCAGCTCGGACTCGCTACTCTCGTCCAGCGAGGTCAGCTACGTCTCAGACGGCGACGCCATCATTGTCGCACTGCCACGCCATCCCAGACGCGAGCCTCGCCTCCGTCGAGTGCACGCCCGCGCTGATCTGCGCCGTGGCGCGCGTATCGTCAGTCAAGCAGAATTCCGCGGACGTCAGCTCGGGCTCGAAACCGACAGTTCCGATTAGTGAACGTACCGTTAACCGTTTACCGAAGGGTGGAATGCGCGTGAAAAAGGATGAGCGACTGTTTCCCATGCCCGTCACTGTGTTTGTGTTCATCAATGGTCAGCGATGTAACGCGCTAATAGACTCGGGTTCGCTTACGGATTTCATGTCGACCACCCTCGCCGATCAACTGAGGGTAAAATGTCGACCAAAGGCACAGCCGTTGGACTTGCAGCTCGCGATTGTTGGCTCTAGATCCAAGGTAAACGTGGAATGCGAGACTCGATTCCAATATCAGGAGATTGATGAACCACGCACCTGGGACGTTGCCAATGTAGATTCTTATGACATCGTACTTGGCACGCCGTTCATCTGGCAGCATTCCGTCCTGATTGGACTCAACCCCACGCGAGTCCTGATCGGCAGTACCACGTCAAAGCCCTTGGAGGGCAAGACCATGCTCGTCCTGCAGTCCGCGGCAGCGCGCATAGAAATGGACAGAATAGATCAGGTTCGTGCCCGCGTATTCAAAGCCGCGGCCGACCTATTCCAAGAAGCGGCAAACACTCCTCTTCCGCCTCTACGAGCATTGAACCATGAGATACCGCTGAAGGACGAGAATATGATATATCCGTACCGTCCATCACGGTGCCCGGAAGCACTGAGGCCCTTGTGGATCAAAAAGAAGCTGGATTATTTGAACACTGGGCGCTGGAGATATTCTGCGGGGGGTACCTGTTGTCCGTTGCTCATCATTCCGAAACCGAAGACGCCGGACGGACAGGTTAAAATACGCACCGTAATAGATACTCGTAGACGAAACGAGAACACAGTCAAAGTTGCCGCGCCACTGCCGGATATCGAGGAAATACTGCGGAACGTGGTAAAGCATCAGTTCCGTAGTCTGATCGATGGGAAGGACGCATATGAACAAATACGAGTAAAACCTGAGCACGTATCCCGGACTATGTTCAACACCCCGGACGGTACCCTGGAAAGCTTGGTGATGCAAATCGGCGACTGCAATGCCCCGGCAACATACCAAACTTTGATGAACCATATTTTCGCAGCCTACATCGGAGTGTTCATGGATGTGTACCTAGATGATATTATTGTGTACTCTGACTCCATAGAGGAACACGAGCAGCACTTACTATTAGTATTTGATGTACTCCGGAAGGAGAAGTTCTTCCTAAATCCGAGTAAGATGCAATTATTTGCCGATGAGTTGATTATCCTGGGGCATGTCATAGACCAAGACGGCATCAAGATGGACCCCAACAAAGTCGACAAAGTCATATCGTGGCCAACGCCAACGTCCAAAGGAATGTTGATGTCGTTCATTGGTGCGGTTGGCTTTCTCGCCAATGACTGCCAGGGAATACGCGTTCCCATGGGAACGCTTTCGTCGCTCATCGGGACCACGAAACCTTTCGTGTGGAAGGACACCCATCAGCGGGCATTTGAACTGGTCAAGAGTATCGTGCAGGAACACCGGGATCGGCGCCGGCACGCGATTGATTATTCAATGTCCGCTGGCCCGGTGAATCTCATTACCGACGCGTCCCTAACGGGAGCAAGCGGCTATTTGAGTCAAGGCACCGATCTTCGTACGGCTCGCGTCATCACTTTTTGGAGCGCTAAGTTGAACAGTGCGCAGCAAAATTACCCCATCCACGAACGCGAGCTTCTCGCCATAGTCGAGTCTTTGAAACGCTTCCGCCCGATGCTACACGGCGTGAAGTTTCGCATATGCACAGACCATAAAGCTCTAATTCACTTCATGAAACAGAAAGAATTGTCTCAGAGACAAATGAGATGGTTGCACGTGCTAAATGAATTCGACTTTACAATAGAATACATTCCGGGAGTGGATAATGTTCTCGCCGACGGACTTTCGCGTCTATATCAGGAAGACGAGCCAGGCACCGTTCGGACAGCCTCGGAATTCATAACGGAGGTTGACGACTCGTCCAGCGAGGACGAGGACCAGACTGTGCCTATCTCGGCACCTGTATTTGTTGGTCGCGCCGTACTATTGTCAGCGCTACTGCCGCGCCGCGCCCTTGGATCAGAGGACGAGGATCTGGCGCGGGCTCCCGCGTCGATCAGCCCGACCGCGGGAGAAGGGACCGCCGGTTCGGGACATCCGGCTACGGCAGAGTCGTCAAATACCGGTTGCGACAGATCTGAATAGCGAGGCTGAGTCGGCTGAGTTCCCCAGCGACAACGACAGCATTACTTCCAGTCCGTTGAACCGCCAAATTCCCTCAGATGGAAAACTTGCAGAAACTAGTACTGCAACGGCCGGAGAGGCCGCAGACGGATCATCTGGCCTTGCGGCAATCATTTCGCAGCAGCGGCCGAGCATTGACGTCCAGAACGCGGTGCGCGGCATGTACGGCGACGATCCCTTCTTTGCCAAGGTGTTAGCCAGCCCGTCTCAGTTCAAGAACTTTGAAGTAGACGGGCGGGAGGGCGAGGAGCTCGTGTTTACCGTGCATAGTTCAACCAATCGCCGATTACTTTGCATCCCCGATGTTCAGGTCGTCGGACAGCGACTCAGGGAAGTCTTAATCGAACAAGCACACAGCATTCTGGCTCACCTAGGGACTTTCAAGACCTTGACATACCTCAGGGAAGAGGTTTGGTGGAAAAGTATGGTCAAGGATGTCAAGGACTACATAGAGTCGTGTCATACGTGCCGTACCACCAAAGACAATACCCAGGCACCAATGGGGCTCCTGCAAACGCTGCCCGTACCTACTCGACCATGGGAAATGATCGGAATAGATTTTGTTGGTCCATTGCCGGTCTCGCAAGCGCGTCACGGTCGGTATGACCGAATTTGTACTATAATCGACCACTTTACGTCCATGGTCCACCTAGTGCCTGCTAGGACAAACTACACGGCGTTGGACATGGCCGAAGTACTGTTCCACTCGGTATATCGGCTCCATGGCATGCCCGATTCCATCGTCAGCGACAGAGATGTACTGTTTACCAACCCGTTTTGGAAAAAGTTACATGAACTTACGGGCACAAAGCTGAGAATGTCGACCGCCTACCACCCCCAAACGGATGGAATGACTGAGCGCGCAAATCGTACAATCGGACAACTGATTCGCCAGTGTATCGGCGACGACCAGAAGGACTGGGCAGGCAAACTGCCCGCCATCGAATTCGCGCTGAACTCGGCTACTTCAGCCACAACTGGATTCAGTCCCTTCTTCATGAATTATGGATATAATCCGCACGCAGTTACATGGGACAAACCACCGGCTTATCCCGGCGTTCAAAAGTTCGCTGAAACCATGAGGGAGACGATCATGGCAGCTCATGATGCAATCATCGCCGCCTGCGTTGATCAGACGGTGCAAGCCAACAAACATCGGCGTGAGGCTAACTTCGCGGTAGGCGACAAGGTCTATCTCAGCACGAAGAACCTAGCGCTCCCGAAGATGCTGCGCCGGAAATTCATACCGAAATACATCGGTCCCTTTGCTGTGCTCAGGGTAATTGTACCTGGAGCTACATATGAACTTGACTTGCCCCGCGAAATGGTGAAACGCAAGATTCACCCCGCGTTTCACGCGGAATTGCTGCGGCCGTGGATTGAGAACGATGACTCAAGATTTCCATCCCGCAGCTGGCAGGCAGTGACGACAGTGCCTCTAGACCGCGCAGCACGACAGATTGAGGAAATTGTTGGTTTCAAGAAGACCGGTGACTCATATATGTTCTATGCCAAATGGTCGGACAAACATATCACCGAGGAATCCCTCGAGGCTGTGCAAGGCGATCCAGCATTTCTGGATTACTGTGACCTAATGGGGTATGACCCGCACAGGAAGTTCGGGGCCCTGAAGCAACCCGTGGGAACCGGCAGCGATGCCCAGACGGCGCGCGTCGGTATTGCGCGTCTGCGCCCTGTCTCGGCACGGCAGCGTCTCTCTCCTCTGAATCCTGCTATAAAAGGGCGTTTCTTCTGGCGCATTTCGTTAGGAGTTCGCCTTCCAGCACCCGGCATGGTCTACAACAAACCACCGTCGTTCGACGACCTTGCCTTTATCGTCTGCTGCGCCTGGGCGGACGGCATTCGTCGCGCTATGACCCGTCGCGCCGACTTCCCCGGTCACGCGCCGCCGTCGTACGAGGAATTCCATGCGTACAATCCGCATGCGGTCTCGGCTGCTCAAGGCAACGCAGCCATCGAGCAGGACTTTGTCCGCCGCACTCAGGCGACGGAGCGCGTCAAACTACTCGAAGAGGCGCACGCGGCCGAAATGCAGCACGTCCGCGACAATGACAAGTTGAATATCCCAGTCGCTGCGCTCAAGATCATCCTGGATCATGATGCGACGGTGGCTCGTCTGCACACCACTCAGGTTCAGGCTACCGCGCGCTCGGCTCAAACTGCAGCGCCTCGCGATTGGTACTTTCGTCGCACTGGCAATCTCGGGCGTCGCGGTACGCGCGTCCTCCTTAGTGTAGCCGATGTTCGGTTCGGTGCGGTTCGGCGGCAATTTTTCCGAACCTCGAACCGAACCTGGTCCCGAACCATCAAACCCGAACCTGGGGTTCGGTTCGGGTTCGGTTCGGGGTTCGAACCTTGAACACACTATATAATCATAAATAGATACTTTAAATACTAGTACGAAGCACATATGGATGGTGGTTGATCATAATTCATGATTATGATTCTCTGTTAATGTTATAAGGTCTTGCAGAGCCTGATTTTAGAGCTGCAAGCTTGCATATCACATTGTGGGAATGTATTATGTCATCTGATTGCCTCCTCAACTCCTTGCCAACAATGCCTAAGGTTTGATAGACACCTTCGTAGAGCTGATATACATGTTACATAAGCAGAACTGGGGCAAAGATGGTCTCTAAGCCAACAAAAGTTGAGATGTCTGAGCTTTATATAGCAGGAGGTTCGCAGGTTCGGTTCGGTTTGAACACGGTTCGGACGAGGTTCGGCTTGGCACTGAACCTGAACCTGAACCAGCCCGAACCTCGGTTCGGTTCGGGTTCGGTTCGGGGGTTCGGAGGTTCGCGAACCGGACTCCGGCTACACTAGTCCTCCTGCTTGCATTGCTTGCTTCCTCACAGATCACAGGCGGCAATCGGCGCGTGTATGCGCGTCCGCGTCGCCCGCCCCCGCACTTCACTCGTCGCAGCGGCAGCAATGCGGCTGCGCGTGCGGATGACGTCCTCATGCGCGAATCCACGCCAGCGCCGGCGGTGAACCCAGCGTTCGCAACACCAGCGTTCGCCCAGACCTTCCACGGATACGCCTTCAGCCCGGCGCTCAACGGCGCGGCCTCGGGCTCCTCGACCGCGGTTACTTCATCACCTGCCCAGGCTCCGGTGAACGATTGGTCGAAAGACCACGAGGGAGATGAGGATGGAGACTATGACATGATCGGTGATGAACCCGAGGCCGCAAGCTCCCTGGAGCAGGGGATCGCTGGCCTGGGCATCGAGGGTTCGGAAGCGTCGCAGCAGGACGCTCTGAACTAAGTCTGGGCTATTCGTCCAGCACTGCTGGCCGGGAGGGCGTGTGTCATGCACGCACGCGCGACTCACCCCTCCGCGTCAGCTCTGTTCGCGGCCGGGCTCGTCCCGCTGCGGCAGACAAGGTATACGCATTTTAATTTACTTACATTACGTTGCCCCACCTTGTAATTCACCTGAGAATCCTGAATAGCATGCACCCGACTCTCTGGAGTCATTGACTGACTCACATTTCGCCCAGGAATGACTGCCAAGACTCAGCCGGTGGCCACGCGTCTCGATGGCCACGCGTCTCATCTGCCTTAGCCTTAGTGACTCGGAAGTGACTCGGAATGCATGTATATAAAGGATTTCAGAGTGGCCCATGGAGGGGAGGCTCTTTTGCAATCGGAGTATTTGAGCAACTCACGACTTGAGCTTTTCCTGCTCTTCTGAAAGCAAAAGACTCGGATTCTGCAAGCTACTAATTACCCTACGGTTCCCGTAGCTTACAGAGAGCTGGCCCACGAACGTTGAGTCAGTCAGCAAGTCGTCGATCAGCCCCTTCAGCCGGCCCACGAGGAGATGAATAAGTAGTCTATGCCTGTCAGGGTACAATCAAGCAGGCGTACTGACCGGCTGGAGCTCGAGCCCGTTCGACTGACACTCGTACTGAACCACCACCACGCAGAGGCGCAGCGTCCCTCCGGTGTGACCGTCACCTGCAGCTCTTACTCTTCCAAGGACTCGATGAACGCACCATAGCACTCGAACACGCAGCCACGGATTTGAATGGGTGTTTCCTCGGCCCGTGCGCGGGGAACTTGTCCTCCGAGTCCGTCCGTATGTGGAGATTGAGGAGAGCCGTCCAGAGGATAGCAATTTTTCGAAGACGCCCTGAATCGTGACAGGTTCTGCGAGCAGGTCGCAGAATAACAGGCAGGGCACGCATCGAGCATCGAGCGAGTGCTGGGCGCGAAGCGGAAGTTTGCGGGGATCGCGCGAGCGCGGGGGCGTCTCACGATGAGTCCGAGCCTTCTTTTCGGTGCCGGAAATCTACAGTGTCATCTCGAAGCACGATAGTCGTGGCACGCGGACTTGCACGGCTGCAGAATGGCTGTGCAGACGTTCCAGGCTCCGCTGATCTGTCTCGATTCTCGACGCTCATAAGTTAATCTACGACGCGTTCACCATGGGCACCCGGCACCTCGTCATCGTCTACTACAAGGGCAAATACGTCATCGCGCAGTACGGCCAGTGGGACGGCTATCCCTCCGGGGAAGGCCTTCACGTCCTCGAGTTCGCGCGCGATCCCGAGCTGATCGCGAAACTCGCGGCGGCCCTCGATGCTGGGATGGTGTACAAGCCCACCAAGGAAGAGCTCAAAGACATCTACGATCAGATGGACGAGATGGAGAAGATGTTCTTGGAGAAAAAGCGACAGGCCCTGGAGAAGCGTCAACGCGAGGCGGAAAAGGTGCGCACGGACCTCGAGGCCACGATGGACCCGAGACTCCTCGAATGCTTCCGCGATGAGGAGTTCTATGGGAGCACGAGCCCTCGGAGACCGAGCGCAAGCTTATCGCCATCTTCAAGGAAGCGCAGGCTAAATGCAAGCCGGCCAAGATGGACATCAACAGGCTCTCGGCCCAGCAGCAGGCGTACAACATCGTCTGCCCCTCGCTGTCGCGCGACTCTGGCGCCCAGATCCTCAAGCTGGTCGCCGGCGCGAGCGAGAAGATCCCCGTCATGAACGACCTCGGATTCATCACGGACGGCCTCTGCGAGTGGTCCTGGGTGCTCGACCTCGACGCGCGCGCCCTGGAGTGCTGGCGCGGAGAATGGGGGGATTCAGAGCTGCCTGGGGAGCCAGAGCAGAGCACGCGCTTCGACCACTTGGCGGCCATTCAATCGGGACGCGGCAACCGGCCCAAGCTCATGGCGAGCTTCCCTCTGGACAATCTCCCGGACGAATCCACGTTCCTCAGGGAGTGTGGAGAGCCCAAGCCGGACATGCAGGACTGATCTGTCTCCCGTGCGCGCAGTGCCATTGTAACAGTTTAATAAGAAAGGAATGTCGAAAGCCGCCAACAGTGATCGAGTGAAGACTCAGGCGTCGTGCATGTCAATTTCAAGCGTCCTGAAGACCAACCTGTGCCGTAGACGGGCACCGGAAATAGTAACGCGGCGCAAAGTCTGATAAACATGCGAAATGACCAGACGGCGAGATCCTGCTGCCTGCGTCCTGCCAGTGGACAGCAAGCGCCAACGAGCGAGGAAACGCATGCAATATTGTCGCACTGTTTGCGATGAGCAGTCCACCTGGATGCTTCGAGATGGCACGCTAGATTTACAGTAACATTAGCGGCGCCGAGCAAGTCGGTTTCGCGGAGCGCGAGCAAATTGACGTAGAGCTCTCAGCCACTGTGGCACATCCGGACCACGAAGAGACGAACAGTCCTAGCAGATATGAGATGAGTGCGCGCCGCGGTACGATCAAGCAGGCGTGCTGACCTTCTAGAGTTCCAGCTCATTCCCGGCCCTGCAGCGTCCCTCCGGCGCGACCGTCACCAGCACTCGTACTCTTCCAGGGACCCATAACACTCGAACACGCAGCCACGGATTTGAATGCGCGTTCCATGGAGATCGGCAAGAGATCCAGAGGGCCCCTGCAGCGGGACAAGTTCCGCAAGCAGATCTAGAATAACAGACAGTGCGCGCCTCCCGGGGCCCGTAATACTGTCGACGGTATTGCAATTCCACACGCGTTTGTGCCTGCTCCCACTGGCAGCTCCAGACGGAAAACGCGATCCACGTGCAGTCTTTAGCTCTGCAAGCGTGTGCGGAGGACGGGGCGTGAGGTGGACGTCAGACTCAGAGCATCGGGACAAGTGGCACAAGACGCCCTGCATCGTCGCAAGCAGGTCGCAGGTCGCAGATCTACTAGTAGAATAACAGGCATCGCAATTCGATGGATGCAGCCCGTGACCCGTGAATGTAATACGAGGTATCGCGCCAGCTCCAGACGGAAAACGCACGTGCAGACTTTCAAGTTTCAATGCAGCCGCGGGTCATGCACTCGTTCTGGTGGCCACAACGCGGACTGACGCTCTTGGTCAGACTCTGAGCATCGAGACTCGTACCAGCGGCTCCATATCGTGGACCCAGTCAGAGAGCCAGTGAATCGGTGGCGAAAAGACACAGCTCGACAACACCTGCCCCGGCCCGAGTCCGCCGTGGAAGAATATACCGACTCGAAGCGGGTCCAGTATCGGTATGCAGTTCATCCATTTTCCATTTTGTCGCCCCGTGCGCTCGTATGCCTGCGCCACAACTGCTCGTATCGTCCTCCGCCTGCGCCACAACTGCCGGCAGCACGGGCCCACTGCGAGCGCAGGGTTGACGAGCGTCTGGATATGTATGCGAGCAGCGGCTCGGCCATGAGTTGAGTGCGCAATCTCTGCCCGGTGCCGAGCGAGTGGTCAAGGTGAGAGGACGGAGCGGAGCTTTAACTATGTATGTAATAGCTCTCCGATGACACCGACCACTGGCTCTGCGGCCGGCAACCATTTTTCCAACATATAGGGATCGGAGGCCGTGAGCTCTGGGCGGGCGCCCTGGCACCCGCTTCAGCCGCATACGATTTCAGAATTCCCTCTCTGTCCGACGACGGCGCAGATTCTGCTGTTAGTACTTGTACATACAGTACAAGCGAAGATCGAACCGGTCACGGTCGTCCGACTCGGACTCCAGAGGGCTGTCACTTAGTAGGCGGAACCTGCCAGTGGCGCACGCCGCGTATTCAAGGACGCTGCCGGAAGAACAAGAGGCATGTCCCCGCCACTCTAGACGTATGTATTCATCGGCGCACGGCGCACGGAGCACGGAGCACAGCTTCAAGTTGGTGCACCGTCCAACGCGGTCTGGGGATACGCGGGGGTCCGAGTCGCACGCTGTTTGTTCTCACCTAGAGTAACACGGCTTCAAGTTCATCGTCTGCCATATCTCTCCCACCCCCCTCCCCACTGTGCAGATCCAGACTCAGACTCATACATGGGGACTCGATCCGCAGTCGACCATTGCCAGCAGTGTTCCCGATTGCAATTGGCGCGTACAGCTGGAATGCCGACCTGCCTGAGAATGAGGATGAGTGTACCGCTGAGCACTCCTACGTTTCCATCCACACGATCCATACACACTTCGCATTGACCAAATCCCAACCCAACCCACCGCACCGCATCAGACTCGGACTTAGACTCGGAACAGTACTAGTCCGACCCAATAAAATGTCACAGAAAGTTAGACCATCACAGCCTGATTCAGAGGCACACGAAACACTGAGTCCGAGTCAATTGATTCTACCGAGTCAGAGTCAGACTCTGCGCCCACTGGTACTGCATCTCTGTTCCAGTCGACGTCCAAGATATCCGACAGAAGAGCGTTGAACCATCTCATTATCATTTGTGCTATGTAGGAGCCGTGGCATCACGACCACTTCCACGCTGAACGACCTCCCCCCACTCGTCACGAGTCTGCCGCGCAAATCCCTAAGCAACGCGGCACCATTCCGCGCAAAGTCTGACTGAATCACATCTCGAGTCGCAGAACCAATCGCCCCTCTCAGCCTTACAATCCACAGCCTGAGACGCCATAGACACAATACCGCATTGACAACATCGCACCTACTATAACCTCAGAAAGAAGATTCCCTAACACGGGCACCCACGCAGTGCACTCACCTACGGACAGTCAATATGAAGGATTAGTCTATAGCTGGCATCATGGTGTATGTACGAATCTACGAATCTACGGTGGCTGCGGGTGTGGGTGTATGTACGGTGAGTGCCGGTGAGTGCGCGAGTCCTCTCTCTCTCTCTCTCTCTACGAAAGCGGCAGCGTAAGCGGGAAGCATCTACTCTAACGGTGGCAGTGGAGCTGGAACCGGGATGGGGATGGGGACTGGGATGGGAAATACGGAACGGGAACAGATAATCAATTGCGTATGGACAAATGAGGCTGGAGCGGGACACGGAACGGTGGGCAGCGCACGGTGGGAGGGTATCCGCGTCGGAGGGCAGTCGCTGGCGGCGTTCACGGATCAGACATCGACAGAAGAGCCGTCGTGGGCCTCGACGGATTAGATGTCGCGGGCGGCGTCGACGGCGGCGCGGAGGCGCTCGAGGAAGACGAAGGTGAGGATGGTCGTCGGCTGGAGACGCGTCCAGGCCGGCAGCCAGCCGCGGAAGACGAAGCGCGGGCCCTCGGTCGCCAGCGCGTGGCCGATGGCGCGGAGCGGGGACTGCAGAACTCAAGCGTCAGCATTGCAAAGGAAAGGCTGTCAGACGCGCGACGTACGGTCGAGCCCGACGCGTTCATGATGCGGCTCTGCACAACGCAACATAAGTAAGCAGAGGCAACATCCGAAGGATGAAAAGCACGCACCTTGATGACGTCCGCAGGCGAGCACACCGTCGTCGCAATCGTGCCCGCGGCAAAGCTAGCAGCAGCATGGCACCTCACATCGTCGCGCATGCCCGCATTGAGCAGCGCGGCCTTGACGACATCATACGAGCCGAGCTGGCTGGCATTCATCAAGGCAGCCCTGACGACATTCGGCGCCCATCCCCTTGCAAGCGCGGCGGGGCCCTCGTCGCGGACGATCTTCCAGAGGCCGTCGAAGCAGTTGCGATAAGCATAACGCTGCTCCGGCGGGCGCGCGGCGTCGCCCTGCATGCGCACGAGGATGACGTCCGCGGGGTTGCCCACGAGGCCGCCCGCGGCGCCGGCGAGCGCGCCGGCCAGCGCGAGCTGCGGCGTGCTGGGCGGGGCGGCGAAGCGCGATTTGAGGTCCTCGTAGGCGGCGAAGCGCACGAGCGAGTACGACATCTGGCGGAGGAGCGTGCCGGTGATGCCGTCCCAGAGGCCGCGCACGCCGGCGGTGCGCAGGGTGGTCGCCATGGAGTGCAGCATCGAGGCGTCGTGCGCGGCTTGCATCCGCACCTTCGTCAGGTCCAGCGGGCTGCGCGGGCCGTTAGCGCCGTCATGGAGTGTGCCGGTGTACGTACTGGGTGATGCTGGCGGCCATGGCAGACGCAACGCCTGACCGGTCATTCAGTCAGTCAGTAGACAGGGAGAAGGACAAGGACTGACCGCCTAGATAGAAAGGGTACTCGCGCATCGTGTTGGAAGGCTTCTACTTTCTGCGTCGGCGCATTACACGGCCGCTGTCGACGGGGCGCTGCAGGGAGAGGCGAGGGACGAGGCGGACAGTCACGCCGTCCCGATGGATGGAAATTTTCGGGCGGCCGAACGCGGATGACGCATCCCGCGCGCCGCCGCCCCGGCACGGAACCAACGTGCGACGCCGTGCCGGAGCTCCGCGCGCTTCCCTCTTTTGCTCTCTTCCTCGCCGCACACGTATTCCAGCAGCCTTGTCCTTGCATCCTGCTTGTTTTCTACCCGGAATGACAGGAAATATTACCGTAATGTTTATCTCTTTTTTTTTTTTTTTTTTTTTGGTGCCCTGCAACACAACCTGCCGCATGAGATGCGTGTTGTGCTGAGTCAAGCCTTCCCAGGGGAAAGCAAGTAGAGTCCCTTTACAGAGACTCCGGCGAGGTTCGCAGTACTAGACCGCGATATGTACAATAAGGGCACCTCCCGGGGAAATGCATTACGCACGCCTCAAGTTGAGGTAGTGTGGGACTCCAATGCTACTAACGGCGTTGTTTACCCACTAAAACCCCGGGGATTCGATCCAGTCATCGGGAACCGTGCCTGGATCGAGAAGGCAGGTCCAAGTTGCCAGTACAATATGTTTCTTCATAGCTCTTCTACCGTAAATTTTCCGATTCGTAAGTAGTCTGTCTGAGGTCAGGCGGTCGTTGATAATCCGGTACCATTCCGATTCTACGTATGCATGGGGGTGCTGCCAGTTGGGGTCATCCCCGTGTTCGATGACGCGTGTGCACCGGAGCGTCCAAATGAGGCGCGCAGATTCCGATAAGATTATTCTGAATAGCCGGGAGGCACCGATAGCTTCCCGGTCTCTTCCTCTTGCATCCTTATCGGTAAATCGCGCTGCTCCGCATCCAAGAACTAAACCCATCGAGAGCCGCGGCCATGGCCGCTTTGTCGCCGACCACAGATCTTCCGCGAGGCTCCAGATTTGCTTGGCCGCGGGGTCGGCACATTTCAGCAGGATGTGCTCGATTGATTCAGTCGGCCTATCAGCGCACACCTTGCACTTGGATTTCTCGACCCACTCTCTGCCCCAATTTGCGAGGAATTGTCCGCAGCGGTGTCCGTCATGCATGGCGCGCCATAGGAAGGTACGCACTTCTTTACTGAAATCCCTGTGTTGGACTGACCGCCAGATCTTGGCGTCAGGCAGTCTATACTTCAGCAGATGAGCCATCTCGTCTCTGGTGCGGTTCAGATTTTCCTGCGTGCGAGTGCGTGCCTCAGTTCTGATTGACTTGGCCCTCCTTATAACGCGAGTTGCAAGTGTTTGCGTCACGCTCGCCAGCGGCATTCCTGGCGCGTCGAATCTGGCTGGGGCCAGCAAGATCGGTGCCCGTGGCGCGTCCCCGCTTTCCAGAGCATCTTCTGCTCTCGCCATGGCGTGCTCATAGCTAGCATCACAGTCCTCCGTGCATACGTACTGGATTCTCGTTCTCGCCGATCTGCTCCTCAACATCGCTACCGTTGCTCTATATACATCCGCGTCCTCGCCGCACAGAACCCAGCCGGTCAGTTCGAGTTTTTGCTTGGCATTTGTTAGGCGTGTGACCGTCCTGACCGCGTTTGTTTTGATCAGGATGGGGCGGTCTTTGGGCGCGCGGCGCGCGGCGTCCAACACTGCCATGGTAGCAGCTCGCTCTCGCGTTTGCGGGTCTCCTTCGCCTACCCGTCGGACCTCGTCTATGCCCAGGTTGTCACAGTGTACAGCGTACGCGGCTCTCGCTCTGTGACTTCGCGGTGCTCTGACTTTCCCGCAGCAAGTCATCGTTATCTCCTCAGACGGGGGCGGCACATGCTCGTGCGTTCCAGGCGCATATCCGTTGTCCGGGACCGGGGCATCTGGAAGTACGCTTAGTTCTGTAGTGAACACGCGCGCGTACTGTTCAGGACGCTCATATTCAGGCACAGACGCATCGAAAGTCACGGGTTGCTGGAAACGCGCAGCTTGTTCGTTTGTCGCGATCTCCGCCTCGTTCAAATGGTTCGATCGGTCCACGTTTCCCCAATCTGGTCGCCATTTCTCGCGTTGGGACTGCACGAGGTCTAGTGCCATTTCCTGGCAGCGATAGGGGTGCTGACATCCCAAAGTCTTCTGGTACTCGCAGTGAAGGCACTCGCACATTGCATCCCTGACGTGAGCTGGCCCGTATTGGCCAAACTCGTCGTCATTCTCATAGCAGTATATGGCATCCTGTATGGTGACCACTCGATGGCGCTTCCGCAGGCATTCCACCACTTCGCCCGAGTGATGTTGGCGGAAAGATGTGTCGTGTTCAATATTATACCAAGCCGGTACGAGCCTTCGGGCCTCCTCGCTTATGAACGTCGCTTCCAATCTGACGCCGTGGGTTTTTGCAGCTTTCCACATCATTTCCAGCTCGAGCGGGAGACCCGCCTGCTCGTTTCCTCGACGGTCCGCCCGTTCAGTATGCCGCTTCCGATCCATCGGGTTCCAGGACTGCAGGAATGGGTTTACCAGGATGTGAGTGTCATCATTTACCCGGTCTTGCCAAGATAACGAGAGGGAATGCCTGAAGATCTCGTCCGCGACAAACGCCCAGGTCGGTCGTTCTGCCGGCGGCTTCAAGTACTCGCGCGCCCATACCAGATAAATGGCTTCATTCCGCGTCTCGAGATCGAGTATGCCCGCGCCGCCTTGATCTCTCGGGAGATATAATGATTCGGCATTTATGGTATGCTTTTTGTATTCCCAGAAGAAATCTAATTCGAGTTTGACAAATCTTTTCAGAATGTCCGGCGGCATGCCTTGCGCTGCTGTCAAATATTGCGTACCTCCGCCTACAAAGGCTTGAATGAGATGGCGTCTGCCCTCAGCGGTGGGGTGTTTCTCGTCCCATCGCATCAGCCTATCTGACGTTTTTTTGAAGACCTTTTCCCAGGTGTCGTCGTCCTTGGCATCATTGCCGGCCCACGCGCCTAGAATCCGAACTGTCTCGCCGTCACTGGCTATGCGTACCGTATCGGGCAAGCGCCTGTGCTCCGGGAACGCTCGTCTCTCCCGTCTGAATCGCTCTCGAAATTCCCTTGTACCGATTGGAATGCACTCCGTTTTGGCGACATTGAACTTCGCACCCGCGGCAATACACCAGGTGCGTAGGATGCGGTCGAGGCTCTCAAAATCATCGTTCTCTGACATATATACAGTTGTGTCATCCGCGAAGAGCGTCGCTATCAGGGCCTCGCTCATCCCTGGGAGGCGGAAACCTCCCAGGTCTCCGGACTCCCGGAGCATGCATGATAGCGGCTCAATTGCGAAGTCAAACAGTAGGCAGCTGAGCGGATCGCCCTGCCATACTCCCTAGTTACGCGGAACGACTCGCTCAAAACTCCGTTAAGCATAGCTTTGGTATGTGCATTTTTGTACAAATTCTCAACCGTATTTACAAAGAGCTCGGGCAGACCAAAAGATCGCAGGACTCGAAAAAGGTAGTCATGCATGACCTTGTCATAGGCTTTCTCTTGGTCCAGTGAGTAGATGGCTCCATTATTCCCAGTCTTCTCCCCGTAGCTGACCATGAGACGGACTAGCTTCGTCGTATCAGTGATTTGGCGGCCTTGAACAAAGCCACTCTGCGCTTTGCTGATCATGGACGGCGCAATGGCGCCCAGCTGGCTCGTGAGTGTCTTCGTCAGGAGCTTATAATCTGTATTGAGCAGCGTGATAGGTCTATAGTTAGCAATATCTCCCCTATCCCCTTTCTTGTACAGAGGGCAGAGCCAACCATCCGCGAAGGTCGAGTTTTCGACAAGCCCGTGTTCCTGGATGTCTCTGAACAGCTTTGTGAGTACACGCACGACATTAAAGCCTGATCCTCCAGATGCCTGGTATTCCGCCTCCAGTTCCTTCCAGAGTTCGTGTATCAGACCGTCTAATCCTGCAGCTTTCCCATTTGGCGCACTCCTCAGGGTTTGTCGTACCGCCTCCTCCGTGAGTAGCCTGTCTAACCCGTTCTGCTCCGCGTTCACGCGACGTTTGACGAAGTTCAATACAGCTGCTATTTTTCCTCTCGCTCCTGCGCATCCGGGTGAATGTCTTGCTTCTGCAAGTTTTCGTGATGTGAGCGTACAACATCAACCATTTCCTCGGTTCTTGAGACATACTCATCGCGCGCAGCGTTCTCATCATCTTGGTGCGGCTGCGTATTTTCTGCTGGCTCGTCAAGCGACGGGGTCGTTGATTGGGATCTCACTCGACGTCGGGCGTCGAGGCGTTCGCTCAGTGGTCTCGTATCTCTGAGGTGCGGAATCACTTCCGCTCGTTTCTCGTCCTTGCCCAACCTGAACCACTCCCCACTATTCGTCTCATGGTACAGCCTCCTCTTCGCACGTGCATTTTCGCGACGTCTCTTCCGCTGCCTCTTGCTTAACTGCTCTATCCGATCATCCAGTGCGAGGACTTCGAACGGTAGGTCTTCGCGGGGGTACTCGCCATCTGCTACACCTTGGAGAGCTGACTGTCGGTCTTTTTCCAGGGCTTTTAGGGCTCGCTCGTTTTTTTGCCCTTGCAGTCTCGCGTAGTACCTCGCACGCTCCCCAATCTCGCTCTTCCATGCAGCCCAAATGTGTTGGATATTGTGGTCAGGGTTGCAAGGTGCCGATTCTAGCTCCTCTGCGGCCTTCTCCAACTCTTTCCCTCTCTCAATCACCTCGTTGACGAATTTTTTGATGCGTAGATGCTTGAGACCCATCGACCATCTCCCTTCTCCAACAAATGGCATGGCAGGGTTGACCAAATCCACACAGACAGGTAGGTGGTCCGCTCCAGAGCACATGCCGCGGATGCCGATTTTCCAGTTTCGACTCGCGATGAATACTCGTTCTGTGACGTATATTCGATCCAAGCGTGCATATTTCTCGGCATTAGCGTCGCGGAATGTATGGGCGAAACGGCGTGGGTTAATTTCCTTCCATCCGTCTAGCATGCGCAGGTACGCTGTTAGCTCCTGAAATTCCGCTGACATGTCCGCATCCAGCAGGCGCGCTGGGATGCGGTCGCTCGCAGATTCAACCATGTTGAAGTCTCCCAGCATACAATGAGGCCTCGGTACGTCAGTCCTTCTCTGGAGACTTTCTCTTATCTCAGTCCAGAAGGTCCGGTTTTCAGCTGCATCGTTAGGGGCATATACTGCGAGTACCGCGAGGCGCTGACCTCTATGCCAGTCTATGCTGACTACGATCGCTCTCCCAGGCACTATCGTCCACATCTTCGCGTCCTGCGTGCGAACAAGGCGTTTATTCAAGACCACACCAACTCCGGAGCGCTTTGTTGGTTCGTCAGGATCCCCTGAACAGAAGAGCTTAAGATCACGGTGTTCGCGATTAACTCTTTCGATCATGTTCTCGGTAAGGTGAGTTTCCTGAACAGCGATAATACCCAGCTTCTGATCTCGCATTTGACCCTCTAGGTCCCACCATTTACTGAGGTCACGGCCCTCATGACTCCTACCGCGCATATTCTGACTGCTGACACGAAGGTGCGCCTTCGTTTTGAGGCCAGAGACTGACTTAGACATCTGTAGTCTCAGGTATGGAGCATGCGCATCATGGCCTCGTCGCGGGAGGGCTCGGACACGATCACGTCTGCGAGACTGGCGCCGGGCGGGGTCAGGCGGCGGCGGCGGTTCTGGGGGAGGGTCATTCATCGTCCTAGATTGCTGCTGATGGTGTGCTAGTATAGTATTATCAATCTCAGATTCATCCTGTCCTTGCGGATTGTTCGGGCGTGGGTCATCAAAGAAAAAGCTGTCATCATTAATTGGAGAAGCTACATGAGGGCGGGGGACTGGGGAAGCATTACGTGAGGCTCTATGCTCGGTTCTAGCGTCGGCGCGCTCTTCGTTGTACATGTGATCGGTATTCTGGGAAGAAGGAAATTCGTCGCGGGATCGTTCACCAGCCTGCCCTTCCTCCGCGTCCACGGCCGCGGCCGCGTCCACCTCCACGTCCACGCTGCGGGGGTGCGTCGTACCCGTAGCCATACGCAGGCGCGTAGTAAACGGTTGGCGGCGGGGGAGGCGGAGGCTGCGCGTAGTAGATCGGGGCGCCGCGGCCCAGAGGGGCTGCACCGCGCGAGCCTCCACGCCCGCCGCGCGCACTCGAGCCGCTGCCCGCGCGGGTCTCTTTGTCAGCCTTAATCTGCTCTTGGCGACGTACCCGCAACTCCTCGGGCCACGCGGGGTGGTTCCACACCGTGCAGATGCGTGCATGGTGCTCGCGGTCGCGGCATATGAGACACTTGCTCTTGTGCTCGGTCGCGGTGCGCTTGAAGATGCCAAACTCGCCCATGTCGACGGCGCCGCCGAGGAGCTTCTCCTCCCAGACAGTGTGTAAGAACTTGCCCGCGAAGACTCCAAGGACGTAAACGGTGATTTGCGCCTCGGGTTTGCCGTCGCGACCCGTCGATTGCCAGACCTTGATGCGTATGGCTTCGTACAGCAGCTGCGCCCACCATGGCTCGACCTGGCCGCCGCCCCAAACCTCCGCGTTGTTGCTCCGCAAGAAGTCCTCGATGCCTGGGAAACGCGAGACAACGTGGGCGCGGATCTTGGCGAGGAAGATCTTCTCCAGCTCGGGCGTGATGGGCGGGAGGTTGCGCAGGTTCTCGAAGGTGCCGATGAGCGTGGGTGGAGCGATGTCAGGCCCGAGGACATTGAAGGAAATGCCTTTGCGGCGTTCCTCCCAGCTGACGTTGAATGCGTACTTGGCGCAGAACGTGTGCACTGCCTCAAGCGAAATGTTCGTAGCGAGGAAGGCGGTCGGGCTATACAGCGGATGGCCGTCACGCGCGTCGTCGGAGAAGGTCGGCGCGATGACGATGATGGAAGGCATGTGGCATGTGCGGATGGCCGCTTCCTGGAGGTCTGCGCGAATCTCGCCGACGTTCTCCTTTGTGACGACTTGGTCCGTGAGTTGCAGAAGGCACGCGTAGCCAGTCGTCGCCAGCGGGTTGCCTTGAGCTGCTCGGAGGATGTTGAGCCAGTGAGGAGCGCTCTTGTTGAAAGCCAGCGCGTCCTCGAGCGTGACACCGCGGGGCTGGACGGCGAAATTCGGCAGGGCGTTGACGACGCACGGCGCCGTATTGCCGCTCCAGAAAGCAACATGGAAGTTGGTGTGATTGGCGGCTTTGGGCCTCTCCTCGAAGGGCACAACGGCGGTAGTAAGGTGCTCGTTATTGGCCCGTAAGACGAGAGCGCGGATTTGCTCGACGCGGTCTGCGTCGTCGTCAGCGCTGGTATCGCGCTTTCTCTTGCTGGCTGCCTTACGGGCTGCCTGCGCCGGAGTCGGGGAACGTCCCTGTTGAGCGGCGCGGGTTGCTGGGCGGGCTCGAGCGTTTGCAGGCGCTGGGGCTGCTGCTGGCCCTGCGGGTTCGGGTTTGGCTGCTGAGCGTCGTCGCCGAACTGCATATGGTCGGGTTCGCTGTCTGGAGAGGCCATGTGGCGGTAGAAAATGAGGGGAACGGAGGGAGTCGTGGCGTGCGCGCGCCATGCTCATGTATTATGAACGGTTGAGGACAAAGAGGGTGGTCCGGTGCCACCCGACCACTCGCGTTACGATCACGGACAATGCAAGACGGTACAGTGGACTGCTCGTCAACGATGACGGTGACTGGCTTGGGCTTCTGGTTGCCTGTGGGGTCGTTCTCGCGTGCTCGTCTGTGCTGCTCGGTCACGAGGCCCGGTACAACAGAGGTGCCGCTAATGCGGTTACTGTTCACAGTTACAGCGTGGTTATGCACGTTTAGTACGTTCAACGCGGTCTTCACAAAAGTCGGCGGACATCCCTGGTCCTGGAGCGTGTACGAATCATTCCTACAATAATTGGTTGAGCCTATAATCCTGTCTACAACTATGGACGGACTAATTGGCGACAGTCGGACCACAGCCGGCTCGTCGCTGAACGTACTGCCCGAGCCGCGGGGCAGACGTTGTACCGGGGCTGGAATCAGTCTTTCCAGCACCTCGTGCGAGGCAGCACTAGGCGAGCTCGTCGAAGACGGTACCCCCATGGGCGGCATACGGTGGCACAAATTTGCCACCGTCATGGGAAAAGGAAAAGAAGCCCCCCGTAATGTTTATCTCACCGTCAAGTTCATCTCTGGCCAGCATACAGTTACGATCACTGTCACCGATCGCCGCCGCCACCGCCGCGGCGGTACAGGACCATTGTCCCATACAAGATGCGCATACGTCTGCTGCGCTTTCAACGGGCTGACTAGCTGCATCGTCGCGCACGAAAGTGAACAACGAACTGCCCCTCCCTTGGACGCCGTCAGCTTCAGACGCCGGAGCATAATCCATCCACTGTATACCTGCAGCGCCTCTTTTTCCATCCTCAAGGCTCGTCCGTACAGGGGCAGCCATGTCCCGGTACAATACTCAGCTGTTGTGTACGAGTCTCGGCACGACCGTTACTGTATTCTACTTCCGCCTTCTGAACCATCATCCCGCGCCAGCCGAAGTATCCGCCGTCGATAATAACTCCTGCAACGGACCTCTGGGGAGGAAAAGGTACAGTACGACAGAGTCGTTTTACACTCAGACTCTTGCCATTTGATGGCTCGGACTCCAGCCAAATCGCCGCGTTTCCTTCCTAATGGACAGTCACCGGTCAGTACTTTTCCTCCGACTGTCACGGTGACTGCTATATCACTCTCCGAGACGACGCTCGAGGGGAAGGGATGAGTGGGGAGAGGGAGGCGCGGATAAGCGGTATGATAGACCAGACCAAACCTAAGGTACAAGAGGGGCGACGGCCCAGGTATATATACTACGGAAGCAAGGCCGAGGGGGTCCGCGGACCAATTGCGCCACCGACCGGTTGCCACGCAGGCGCCACAGATCAGGCCGAGAGAGACCGCCGGGGCGTCCTCGGCGAGACAGGAAACCCGGGATAAATAGAGCCCAACCAAACCAGAAACATCCCGTCGTATTGCCCTTCTCCTGGGAAGAGACCGAGGTACTCGCCGAGCGGAGAGACCGCTAGGACGCGCCGACGAAAGGGCCGCGGGGCCGGGCGCAAGGAGTTTGGGCGCCCAGACAAGATGCGAGGGCCACGGGACGGCGAAATGAAACAGCGGGGGAGGAGGGACCCGACGAAGACCGCAATACCGACGAGCGTGCTGCTGCCCAGTGAACTGGGAGTACGGGAGCAGTCGCGCCGCCGGGCTAAGCAGTCGCGTGTTGCGAGAGTGCATTCGGGCATTTGATTGCAAATGGCTTTAAACTAGACTAAGAGTGGTGCTCAAGAACTCTGGCATCTGGGTGGAGACAGCTTTATCTGGAATTGCCACGTCCAACTCAGCACCAGACCTAGTGCGCGCGAGCGGGAGCCTCGATGCGACCTTGTGCCAAGGGGGGGCCGGAAGCAAAATGACGGCATGGGGTCGGTAACCTCTGCAAGCTGCAGAGGCTGAGGGTATCCATCATATATCCGCGGATATGCTTCCGAAGACCGAGGATATACTTCCGCGTGTTCCGCTTTTGATAGATCCGATCAGTGCTGTCAGGGCGAGCAAGTGTTATTGTCAAGTTACTGCTTGGTTGCTGCACATTTGCTGCACATAGAGAGCCTCAAAACTTCATGAAGTGTTGGATTACAGCTCTCAGTCAATATCAGCATGCAAACATGTAGTCCACTGGGTCTACAACGCACCGGACTGGCCTCCGACTCCGCCGGAGCCTGGGGTCCGCAACCTCTGCAGCGCAAGCTCGGAGGACCCATCCATAGTAACGTGATGTACCGGATTTTGCCGGCTGCCCCCCTTGCCTTGTGCGCTGCTGTAGAATACTTACCTCAGCAGCTGATTGATCATGATCATGACAGACGGCCCAGGGGTCCAAGTCTAAGTACGCCCCGCCTGTCTATGGATAATGTGCGACACACATGACACAGCGGTTGATTCTTGCTCGCTCGAACGTTGATGGCAGCCAGGCGGGATGCGCGGATGATCGGAATGGAGAACGGAGAGCTTTTTTTTTTTTTTTTTTGAATCATATATAGCCCATGGGGCGTTGCCTATGCGGGCTTTACACAGATTGGTATCTAAATAGTCCGTTGCAGATGGGTGAGAAGTCTAACAGGGCGCCCCCATTACAACCAGGCACTTGCGCTGGGAGGACATGCCTCAGTGCCAGATGCAGGGTGTGTGGAATGCGTGCCACACACTGTGCTCGTGGCCGGCAAGCGGTTGGTTCGGTCACAAAATGTGTTGAGGAATAGCAAAGGCAGCTGCTCATAGAAGAGGGTAAATGCAAGAATGCGGGCTCGGAGGCCCTCGCGACGGCCGTGGTGCCGGCGTTCGGGTCTCCTCGCCGACGGCGACGCCCGCGGACGGCGGAGCGCGTGGTGCAGAGGCCGCGCACCGCCTCCCTCGCTCACGGAGATAGGCGCGGGAGGCCGAGGGTCTCCTGCCGGGGTCGCTGCGCTTTTGCCCGCCTGTGCTTTTGCCAGGCTATGTTCTCGGTCCCGTCTACATGGACCATGACTCAATGTATTCCGGGATGTACTTAAGGCGGGCTCTGCGAGCAGAGTCCGCCCAAGGTTCTTTTCTACAGAGACTTACGTTGCCACTCAAGACTCGAGCGAGCAGCGCTCTCGTAAGCGAAGGACCTCTTCCGCAAGGCTTAGTGGTAGCTAACCCTTACATTTTTTGAGTGTCTTTACAATTTCTCTGAATTACACTAACCATTAGCCCGAGGCCTGATCAACCTCCGGACGACATGGTTAACTCCGACAACCCTTCTCTCTCTTACACCGACGCCAGATGCACCCGTCGGCGCTCAACCACCCGTCCACACAATGCACGGAGTGTCGAACCCCGGCAACTCAGGCGCGTCTTTGGCTATCGGTGCCACTCCAACCCCGCTCAACCAGTTGCAAATGGCCGAGCGAAGCGAGGACGCTGCTAGCGTTCCGCTTCCAGCTTCCGCTTCTGACGACTTAACGACTCGCCGCGACGGTTATGAAAGTATGGACGATGAGGATCTTCTTACTCAACGGCAGCGCAAGATTGCTAATCGCTCGCGCGGAAGATCGGGTCGCCGTGCACGCGCTGCTCGACAACCTCGCGACCAAAGTGGTCGATTTTTTCCACGGACTGTCTCGGCACCACCTGCGTTTCGGTCGCCCGCGGTGTCCGATAACGATCTGGAGGGCGCGACTATGGCAGGTGAGCATACCGCTGGTGTTGAGCCGCGCTCCACCGCTGAGGCGTCAGATACGCGAGTCGAGTTAGACTCCTCGCGCGATACCAGGGTAGAGCGGAGCTCCCCTGTGGTTACGGAGGTAGAGCCTGGCTCCCCCGAGGCGGTTCGAGTTGAGTTCGACTCCTCGCCGTCAACGCAGATAACGTATACTGATGCTGGTCGCAGCGCTCGCGAGGCCGAATCCATCCATGACGATGAGTCAGACGGTGGCTATGCGTCATACGCTGATATTCCTACGCAGCGAGACCAAGCGCCAGTGGTGCAGCCCGATGAGGAGGGCTGGTACACTGAGCAGTCGTTGGCAGACGCTCGGTTGGACGGCTCCGAATGGACGACGCCCGCGCGCGTCGCGCGTGCTCGTGTAGATAGCCCGTGGCCTCCAGAGTCAGCTGCTAATACTGCTAATAGATTTAGTGTGCTGCAGTTATACAACGTTCCTGAAGAACAGGATGGCGAGGATGAGATCTTCTCACCTCCACGCACACCGGTAGACAGGCATCCGCCCGTGCTGCCCCAAATAACGCCAGTGAGCGGCGAGTTTGCCGCTGAGTTCCGCGGCTATGAGAGCCCCGAGGAACCCTCTGACGCTACGATGTCAGAGGTTGAATCTGACGGTTATTCTGCAGGTTACAGTTCGGACGAGGACGATACTTTCGTCGCCTCGCCACCTCCAACCCCGTCGTCGATCAGCACAGCTGGTCGACAGATATTAGTTTATTACAACGGACACTGGCAAGATTATCGCGGTGAGCGTGTATCGACTCCCGAAGTGATAGCACGCACTGGACTGACTGTGCATTCTGCCACAGTGTTAAGCCTGCTGTGCCTTGGGGGTTTGGTTGCAAGGATAGTCGAACGTCCGGGCGCAGAGAACACTCGAACGAACAACTAGAGCCTTCGGTGCGTTATTGAGCACACCGGCTACGTCGAGTAGCACGACCGAAGGGACCGCGAGCAGCAGAGGACTCAGACGAGTAAGTCGGGCGAAGGGAGAACCCAGAGGCGAAGTCGAGAGAGAGAGAGATGGAGTGTGCGAGGGGCACGACTATGTCGATTTCGTAACTGGGGAGCTAGATACAAAGTCGAGGGTCTTTTATACCTGGGGAGATGATCCGATGTACTCGGAGTGTATCCTAGAGACGAAGGAGAGGGGGCCTCAGATCAATAGAGATCGTCGTCATCGGCCGATAGGATGAGTAAGAGCGAGTGGGTAAGGTATCGGGGAATCGGGCGAATGACGAGAGGCGAATGACTAAGACGAGTGGAGCGAACCGGATATGAACACTATCGATACAGTAGGGACAAGGCGAGTTATGTGGATGTATGCGAGTAAGGAGAGAAGCTAGAGAAGTGAGGGAGAGGTCTAGAGGTAGAGGACGATGAGGAGAACATATCCCGAGCATATGAACACGAGGGGAGATAAGCCGGGTATTCGGGAGCTTGACCGAGTTGACCGAGTTGGCCGAGTGACGTAGAATGACGCCGAGTGATGCCGAGAGCACGTGAGGTCCGCGGACCGGGGCACGGGCGTAACAGTATCCCCCCTTTACGTCCTGAGCCCACGAAGGACTGCAGCAACGCAAGGTGAATACGAAAAATGAGAT